>JAWZYV010001411.1:362500-962500 GCA_038373885.1 Cheiracanthium punctorium | reverse complement strand
CACATCTTTCCTATACAGGTACCATTCCTGTAGGTTTACCTGAAGGGGTTAGGGGTACTCAGAATTTTCAAAAAATTGATTTTTTTTTTTTCCCTTAAAGTATAGTATCTTAAAAATATTCTCTTAAAGTTTGAAGTGAATCCGACAAATATCTTTCGAGTTATTTAGCGAAGAATAAAAGGCTCTCGAGCGGTCTAATATTTCCGAGAACAATTAGCTAGCGGCATAATTCTCCCTTACCTCCTGAAGTTTTAAAAGCAATCAAGCCTATTTATGAAGATCTTAGTAATGAAAATTTACTTTCAAGATGTGTAGGTGGATTTAATCAAAATAATAATGAGAGCTTCAACCAACTAGTGTGGAAAATATGCCCAAAAACTATCAATACTAGTTTTACCATTGTTCAAATTGCTGCATACGTAGCTATGAGTATATTTAATGAAGGGACAAAGTCATTATTAGTAATAATGAACACACTGGGACTTAGTTGTGGGCCTAATTCGCATCGGTATACTGAAAAAACCGATAGTGCACGTGTAAAAGTAGCTGATCAGCGCGCTAACAGCAACACTCGCGAAGGTAGAATGCGACGTAGACAACAACAAATTGATGTTTTAGAAAGTTCTACAACGGCTGAAGAACTCTTATATGGTCCAGGAATAGATGACTCAGTGTAAGTATTGAAATTATTCGTATTACTGTACATCAATCGACTGTAAAACTTTAAATGCGTTTTTCTCAAAACTATGTTTTTTGAACTGGTGACCACTCTAACTCAAAAACCGCTCGATAGATTTGAATGAAACTTATACAGCTTTTAGAAAACATAAAAAGCTAGTGCCTGATCGAAGGATTTTTTTTTAATTTTTAAACTTCGATTTTTTATAAACAATTAATTGTTGGTTTTTTCCCGAAAATCTGCAAAAAAATTTCCAGAGTCCGCCATTTTGTTAATTTTGAAAAAAACAAAAAAAGCTTCGATCAGGCACAAGATTATCTATCCATAAAAATAATCTTTTTTGTTTCATTGATTTTAGATGAATCTCCAAGGAGCTGTAATGGTCACCGCAAGGACCCATTATTAAAACCTGTTCAACTTAGACCACCATAACTTGTAAAATTATTATTATTATTTTTTTTTGAAATTTAAGTGAAGTAATGTTAAAGTATGATGAAATGATACTATGTTTTTACTTATGTGAAATAAACTTAATTACTAGTAAAAAAAAATTAATAAAAAATGGCATTTTTTCACGCCTCTGACTACCCCTAACCCCTTAAAACTAGTTAAAACCTTAAAACTAACTAAAAGCCGCTATTGATCAAATGATGAAACACTTTCTAACACAATCTTACATGCATATTTAGAGTGGGTCGTAGTAAACCGGTTGCCAAGTTGGTGAACTGTGAGTCACGCCTCCCACTTTTTATTGTTAGGGTGGACGTTCAACTTTTTAATGCATTCAGATTTTCATACTGTGATTCTGTGTCGGAAAAGAAACTACAATTCACCTTGAGGCTTTAGCCTTACAATCCAGTTTGAAAATGTTGAGTAATGTACATACATAGCAAAAAAGAATACAGTGATTTTAATAAGCACAGCCATGGTAAAGGAGTTTCTTCCCAAAAGGTCACAAAGAGGGAAAAACCAGACAAGCCAGGGGTGGTCTGGTCCAGTACAAATTTAAGCTATCTCTGATAATTTAATCTTGATTTTTGACAGACGTAGATGGAAAATTTCAGTTTATCTTAAGCCGCTATTGATCAAAATGACTTTGTTTTTACACTCAACAGCTACTTAGGTAAGCCAAAAAGTAATGATTATAAAACATTTAATGGGCATTTAAAAACTAATTGAATTAGGTCCAATTTTTTTCAAAAGGGAGCGTTCTACCATTTTCCTCCCTTAAGACTTCACCACTGCACAGTGTGAAATTTTCGTGATTTAGCTAGACAAAACTCAATTTTCTTACTTTTTGTCGCAGGTCCAATTTTTACATTTTTATAAAGGAAGCGAACCATTTTTCATTGAACAAAAATTTATATTCCAGAAAAATTGCTCCAAATATAAAAAAAAATTGTCCGATAGGCCGATCATTTGCATTCTGCCTTTCTCTTGTTCCAAGTGATCGTAACATTTATCTTAGTTTACTCGAATACCCTGTGTTTCTGCTTAAAAATGGTGACTGTGCGTTAATTTTATTTTTGTAGATGCATCAAGGTTAGTTAACGTACTATTTCATTTTAACAAATGTTTTAATTTAATCGCGAATACCAAACGCGTGGTAGTGGTTTCTTCTGTATGAGAAAACATATAGGTCATTTTCAACTTAGGTTTTAGTGTATTATATCGCATTAATCGCATTATACCATTATGGAATTGGGTTTTCCTGAAAGATGGATTCATAAAATACAGGAAATAATTAAATTTTATTGCTGATATTTGCCACCTTATACAAATTTCCGGGATGATAACCATGTTGGAAAGAGTCAAAATCATTTTGCTACTTGAGTCATATAATTCTCTGAATATGGTAGATGACCGAAGTGTGAAACTCCAGGGTTCTATCCTACTGTGAGGCTGTCAATCTAACGCTCTGAAGTTTTGGAAGTTTTTCTCCGGATGTAACGTGAATACTCGCGTTTTACGCGTGAATAGGCACCCCCTTTTCCTTTGGAAGATAGCCCATGTGTAGCCCTACCTTAACCACCAAATTATTCGCGGTGTAAAATCTGTGTCATGCACTTTTGTACATCTGCATCCGTTCATTCCATACTACGCAGCTACACTGCCGTTCAATCGTCACAATTCGAACCAGGCTGTTTCCAACAACGTAATAATGCAAGTTCTAAAGATTCATTTATAAATGAAGCAATTTTTCTAAATGCCATACTAACAGACAAGCACGCAACAAGAAAAAAGAAAAAGAAAAGTTCAATCTTTTAGCTCTTCTTTTCCTTACCCGCCATACTGTTGTTTTCCCACGTTCTTTCTTTTTTTGACGAAAAGAAACGTCATGATGACACGCAATCGTCATTTCGAAAAGAGTTTCCGCAACCTTGAAAAACAGAGCCATAATAATAATCCGAGCGAGGGAAATCAATAGGGAAATCAAAAGGGTGACAGGCAATCTGAAAAAACAGTATTTTGTGGCCGTTTTGTCGGTCGATGTGTTTCTAAGTCATGCGAAATTGGGGGCTTCTTCCTTTACGCAGTTCGCATGGATCGAAACTCGAAATATAGGTAGTTTCCAGCGGAAGTGAAAAATTTTTAACCCTCTGGGCGACTGGGACGAAAACTTCTGTTATCTGGCTTTTTTCTAATGGCCGGGTCAACGGCTTATTGTAGTCTTGACCTCCTACGAGGGTGGAAGATGTTGGTTATTTCATTATGGGGTCATCTAGTAGCCAGGCCAGACGAGTGTTCTCCCAATGAGTACTGGTCTCTAATATTTCGAACTCATCCCAGATGAGAGACCTGGTACATGGATCACAACCTGGGTACAGGCTTGGTACACACCCTCACAAGATCATTTGAACGTGAAAGACTTTGGGGCCTCGACAAATTTTGCGTACACTAGTGTTTAGCTGATCCACAGCCGGACAGCGCACCGACTTCCCGTTTCCGCTGCAATACGCACCTACATCTTTTGGTAATTAAAATTAGTTCATAGTTACCATCCATTGTTTCTTAGGATTAATTTTGAAAGCACTATTTAAAACTGATAGGACTTTAATCAGTTGCTTTTGCACAATTTATTTTAAAGGAATGCCTCCCCTATGCCGCACACATGGGTTCTCTGCGTGTGACCACACGTTTGATACTATGCATAATGCATTCTGGTTTAGAATTTGTACTTCAAGATATTCAGTTTCGTGTGTCTTTCTAGTTTTCAGTGGCACTTGCTATATTTGTTTTTTTTTATATTTATATATTTATTTGTTAGACTATTGCAGGTACAGAAAATGGGCTGCACAGTTTGTCGTACAGTTTAGTTTCACTATATATGAAGACGTTGAGTGTAATAAAGTGTAGTGAAAGGGTAAGTTCTCAATCTTAAGGCCGTTCTTTTAAGAAATCAGTCAACTTTTGACGAAGTTCTTAAGGAATTCAGTTGCAAAAGAGAATCGAAAAAAATTAGATTGTCTCTTTACAAGTTGTACAATGAACGATTACAAACAATGAACCTATAAGTGTCACGAAGTACTCAGTAAAAATACTAAACATGAAGAATTTCGCAATATCTCCCTACTCGACAATCTTATGTCAACCCCACAAGAGGGACATTTCCCTACAGAAATGAGTGCCTTGAGAAGTGGACAATTTAAGGAGTTCTAACTCGCATTGACTTTGTATCTGGAGAAAACCGCCCAAAACTCCAGACATTGCATCGACAGCCGCTCGGTAGCCCGGAGCACAGGGCCTTCGAACTTCAGCCATCTACCATGCTCAGTGTCTTATCCACTCGTCCAAGGTGGTTCCACCAAGATCTCCTTAAACAGGTAACACTTCAGCCCATTTTTGAAAGCAACTTTTGTGCTTGCAAATTTTTCCTGAAAGCTTCATGAGACGTATTGGTAACTGTTAATATAAGTTTATAGTGCAATAAGTGAAGAAGTATTATTATTTTTCCGAGTGTTTAACATCATAGTTTCTAAGTCCTTTGATGCCTATCACTTTTCAAAACGAACACCCTTAAGGATTTGTATTTGGTTAACAGGTATACAAACTCAGTGGGGGGGGGGGGTGTCCAAAATTGTCCTTCCACCACGATCTCGGCCATCAATGATTTCCTTTACTTCCACAAATATATTCTTTCCGTTAAATGACAGCTTGCAGCCCTCCGTCCGCATATAAAAAAGCAGGTCAAACTATGTTTAATGCGACCATAAGTGCTGTTCTGAACCAAAGTGTTCATGCTTTAATAAAGATGGATGCGAGACGAGTTTTTTTGCGAAGCGAGAAAGATTTACAGTTTTTTTGAGAGACGAGACAGACATATTCAACATTACGGTATAGAGATTTTGAGAGACAAGACAAAACTTTTTGGCTGGTTTGCAAGACGAGAGAGTTCTATTTTTCGTGTCGCGTCCATTCCTTAGCTTTTAGTCAGCCTGCCCTGTTGTTGTTCCCAAACACCGACCAAATGTCTCGATTTTGGAAAGAGGACAACCATTTCAGGAAAGGAAGCGGAAGATCTTAGGAATCACCCGATGGTAGTGCCTAGCAGAGTTTATAATTACAAATCTTTTACAATTCTTAACGCGTTGCGCACGGCTCCGATATTCCTGTTCCCCATATAGAAGGAAGAATTGTTCATCAGTTACAAAAAGACACACATAAAGTACGAAGATATTTTTGAGAATGTTACAATAAAAATGCAAACCTGTTCGGATGCAAAACAGTCAAAAATTGGACCAAAAATATTTTGAAGTTTTGTAATACTTATAAATCCAAGCCGCATTTTTTATAGTGTGTGTTTTAATAACTGTAATTGAAATAACTACATTACATTTTAACTTTGATGTTGTCGGTCCCAGGCACCGACGCAGCCCAAACGAAAAGTTGACTGCCTGTCCCCCGGGACCAGTGCTAGCCAAACGAAAAGTTCAGTGCTGGTTCCCATGAACAGGCAAGATTTTTCTTTTTTAAGATAAGAAAAAAGCACAGTTGGATGTCGCAGTTCTTCAAGCCATGTTACTTACTAAAGTAAATTTTCAGAAATCGGGCTATTAATTTTATTATTATTTTAAAACCGCCATGCGTTCTCCCCACCCTATGAGTATACATTGCACAAAAGTAGTAAATGTCCTACTTTGAGGGAAAATATGTTACCAAAAATTTAGAGCAATTTTAAAATGTCCCGTTTTGAGTAAAACTGCAAATGACCACATGAACCGCAATAAAGCTTGATACATTCAGTCGCGTTCTTCATACATAATCGTCAACATACCAGAATTATTTTCGATATCTGAATAAGAAAACGGCAAATAAAGAAATTCACTGGGCGAATCGTTCTCCATCTTACAAGCTTTGTTGACGGTGGGCAGTATAAATCGATAAAGTAAATCGATAGGCATTAATAGGTAGAGTAGGGTATCGATTTCACTCCCACATAAAAGTATCCAAGACTCGTTTGATTAGAGACGGCTTTTTTTTTTCTTTGATCGAGGTAGATCGTGCGCCAGGTGAATCTAGTTTTGTCAACAGAGTGCACGCTCACGCACACATGGGTCAGTGCTTGAGAACAACAGATTAGAAAATGAAACTGATAAATAATGCTCATTACTTGGCTTTAAATAATTATGAGCATGGCAATTGAGTAAACATATGAAGTATGAGTATTTAACGGTCTAATCGTTTTTGACGTACGAGACAAAAAATAGGTCTGTCTCGTCTCACATAAGAGAACGTTCAGTAATGTTCTATGAACGTTAATAAACGTTCAGAGAACATTGTGTTGTCTGGGATATATGCATAAGATTACAAAACTCCCCCCCCACACACACAAAAAAAAATATATTATGTTGTATCGTGTGCTCAAACAGTTCGCGTCGGCATGTTTGCTCATATTTTGTCAAACGACTTTTGGTACTTGAAAGAGACTTGCTTTAGAACACTGTGTTGTGAAATCTGTAAAAAAATGTGCAAGGTGTCCGAAATGAAACTATCAAGCTATCAGATTAGAACCATCAATTACTTCCTAGTTCCACTGCAAAAGTCAGGTGCAGAATGTCAACGAATTATGTGTACAGCTTTAGATACTACTCTTGTATCATATGACATTGTGAAGGTTTGCTACCAAAAGTTCAAAAACAAGTACTATGACATTCAAGAAGTAGAGCGCTCTCGTCGGCCTACTGATGTTGATGAGGGCCTCCTGCGAGAACTTGTGGAAGAAGATCAGTACTCAACCAACTCGACAGCTAACTAAGGAGTTAGACGTTAGTGCTATCCCCATATTAGTCGTACTATGCATCGCATAAACTTTACGTACGAGTTCAATTGCTGGGTGCCGCATGAGCTGACTCAAGCAGATTTGCTAGAAAGCTTTTGTTACTACCTGATTTTTTTTTTAGTTGCATATATTCTACTAGATAAAAAAGTAGCTAATGTGTTCACGTTTTTTTTTCGTTGCAGAGACGAATATTCCTCCTGTAGGTAGATCTTGACTAAGGTAGCGGACAAATGGAGCAAATACCTTGCCCCCCTCCAAATGACAGGGTCCCCAAAATCGAGAAATGACATTATTACCAATACCCTGACAATATTAAACGCTTGTTCGTAAAGAGTATGCATGGTTACGACAAAAACACTCAGCTGAAACTGGTGTTTAAAATGTGAAATAATTAAAATTTTGTAAAAAATAAATAAAATCATAAAAATGTACTTATGTAATCTGTGAAGAAGGGGGCTCACACAACACAACAGCACTCAACTGCTGTTGATTCTATTACTGCACTCGACAGCAGTAGACTGCTGTTGTGGTGTGTGAGCCCCTTTTTTTACAGCTGTTGAAGGATGAATAATTTTCATCCATTTTCATCCATTACACTAAAATTTTCCTGCCATGCTTTCCCGATATTTATTTTTTTATTTTCTCGTATAAAATACTGAACTAAAATGAATCATTACAAATAGCATTTCATTTTGAATGCCGTAGTCATCGAAGAATGAACCATTTTTTATGAAACCTGATAAGGTATGTTAACTAACAACTCAACAAATTTGGTGGGATTATATACAAGTGTATGAAGCGCGATGTTTTCCACCCCACATTGCTTCGTTCCCTAAAGTAGTGGAATTTTGGCTGTACCTCAATTAGGAAAGAAGAAAGATCGAGAAATATGACATCAAGACCTGCTTGGAAATCTAGAAACATCAAACTCTCCATGACTTAGTTTAGTGTGACAGACTGTGGATTTAGAGAGCAGAGCTATACGATTGACGTTTCGATTTGAATAGTGTTATCGCTGTGATAGTTAACGATTTTCTGTTGCATGTGTTATAAAGTATTTTAATTTTTAATTTTTTTATAGATATATTAATGTTTCGATTCGTCGAATACAGTGTTATGTTCACTTTTCGAGCTTGCTGGACTATTTTAGCGTACACCCACTTTGTGATTCTCATACAATATTCTGTAATCCAAAAAAAAAAGTTTCCTCAAAATAAAACTTTAAAAGAGATAACGATGTTTCGTGCGATTCCAACATCATTCACATTACACGTTCGAACCGGAAGAACTCAAACTCAATTAAATGATGATCCTCTTCGTGCCATACCCGCGAACAATTAACGTTTAGTTTTGTTTATGTGTTCATCATTCCCCCCCCCCCAATATTCTCCTGTTTGAAACCAATCATCACGCATTTTTGACATGAGTAAGGTCATTATGCAAATCTGTTGTGTAGTAAATGGCTTTGCAAATGGATCCGAATTCCCCTAATCAATGAAAACAGAGTCAGTGACTTTGGACGGGCTGTTATCGGCAGTAGTATATAAAGCACGTTTTAGTGGTGATTAGAATGGGCTCTAGATGTATTCCACAATAAAATTCTTTTTTTTTTTCTTTTCTTACGTATGCATGATTATACAGGGCGGTGATAATTATACTTCCCCTGTAAACAAGGTTCTGCAGCTAGAACAGGAGAATGGATTGTAACCAATTTGGTTTGTGTAGACTATACATGACATGCGCTGAAGGAATTTCGAAAAAAAAAAATTAGTTTGAAAGTATCCACTATGTGGCGCTTTGCAAGAAAAAACCCATGAAATTGAACAATGGAAATGGCTAATTCGAAATGTACAAACAATTCTATCGTTTATTCAATAGTTTTTGAGCATTAATTCACTAATTTGGGTCACTTTTTAGCTAAATTTACTATGCAAAGAGCCACCTAGTGGAAATGTTTTTAAAATTTTACTTGGTCGCTTCTCGTGTATAGTCCACGTGCCAAATTCGGTGCTAATCTGCTCGTTCATTTCAGCTGCATAATGCTGTTTATCTGGGAAGTTTAATTATAACCAGCCTATTTAAATTCTATGTCGTAAATGACATTAACATTATACATCGTTATAATGTACTCAGTACTACATTATACGATTTAACGTCCATATACAATGTTTCGTCAAAAATACATTTTTATAATGTGAAATTGTGGCTCTCCTGAAAAAAATTTAAATCCTCAGTTTACATATATCAATTCTTATATCTAAGATTCACGTAGAAAACATTAGAGGGAAATTTCCAGTGTATCGGAATATGAGAATTCGTGGAACTATTTCGCCCGTGATGTAATTTGTGGCCCAAACTCTTTCAATCTAATTAGATTTCTGATGCGTTTTAAAACTCGGCACGTCATGTGATGTGAATAACACTTACGATAGGTAACTTGAATTCTTGAAAACAAAGCACGAACTCTCAATTGATAGTGCTTGTGACATGTCGATGGGTGGATTTTCAGATTTTCATAGCATCGCATTTTACTCTAATATTTTATACAGGTATATTAGGGTAAGAGCACTAGTAATTGACCCTTTACGAGCAATAATAAGCATTAACTAGTAACTGCTAAATACTAAAACTATGTAGAAACAAAATTGTTGTTTTAAAAACTTAAATGAACTTTGAAAATTCATGTAAGGTATAATTTATTATACAGATATCAGGAGTATCCATTTTTTCTATATTTTATATGTTGTCATGATGGCGACACTAGTAATTGACAACAAGAACAAAATTTTGGCTCCAATGATTGACACTTCCTGCTCCAGTAATTAACACTAAGAAAAGAAAAACATGCTGATTTAATTTTTAAGGCAATGACGTAAAAATGACTCAAGAAAATTAAATGAAATTTCGTGACATGATAGAGTGTCATTTATCTTAAACCATAAGAGTCGAATTTAAAAAAAAAAAAATTAATTCGACTTTGAGATTTTGCGAAAATTGTTTCAAACTGCGTATATTTATTGTTTGCGCATGAAAGTAAACATGGCTAAGGTGAACGAATTGAAATTTGGCGACATGATAGTTGATCACTCTACTTAAATTATAACGTCGAATTTTCAAAAGAATTTTATCAGATTTGATATTTTGAAAAAATTGTTTCAAACTGCTTAAATATTTGTTCTCACGTGACGTAATATACGCTAAAGTGATTGAAATGAAATTTGGGGATATAATAAGTGGTACTTAAACTATAGGCGTCATCTTTTTTTTTAAAGTTTTGATTAGATTTTGAGATTGCGTGAAAATAGTTTCAAATAGCGTAAATATTTTTTGCACATCATGTAATAACGACTAAAGCGAATGAAATGAAAATTAGTGGCATGATTGGTGGCTACTCGAAGCGCAACGAATTTTTAAAAAAGTTTTATTAGATTTTGAGATTTGTTTGAAAATCTCCTTAAAATGCACAAATTTGAACATCGCATAAGAACGACTAAAGCGAGCGAAATGAAATTTGGTGACATACCGTGTTTACCTGCTTAATAGTCGCACTTTTTTTGCCAATCTTTCATGGTGAAAGTCTAAGCGCGACTATTTTGTGGGGAAAATCTACTACATAATATTCTATCTCTAATCTATTTTTCTGATTCAAAACGGGGTTGCAACTATTATTCGAGGGCGACTATCACGCGAGTAAGCATGGTAATAGGTTAACATGCAACTTAAACAATAGCCGTTCAATTAGTTTTTGAGATTTTGTGAAACTTTATTTAAAATGTGTAAATATTTATATTTATTTGTCTGTCACATATAAACCTTTGAAGTGAATGAAATAAAATTTAGCATCATCATAGGTGGTCACTTAAACTATAGGTGTCAAAGTATTCCATTTTTTTTAAATAAGTTTTGAAATTTTGCGAAAATAGAGAAAACGTTTGTTCCATTCCTGAAAAATTGTAATGGAATAGAATGAAATTTTAAATGACGTTATGCGGAAAATTAATATGTGAACTATAAATGCCAAAATTGTTTCAAATATTTCAAATATTTTGAGATTTTGTAAAAATCGTGTAAATGTTTGTTCGCGTATCCCTCAAAAACAGCTTTAGAGAATAGAATGAAATTTAGTAGCATGATGTCAGTAACGACTAAACAATATTTTATTTTTTGAATTTGAATAATTTTTAAAACTATGCAAATTGCATTTTAAAAAATGAATTCACTATATGGTGTCCGGAGGTAATATATTAGTTAGCTATTTAATTTTTAAAAATTTCTTCGATTTTTTTAACGTTTATTTGCCGTTGTAGATTTTTTTAAAATTTGGGCAGTTGTCTGGAAGAATAATATTAAAATATCTGTAGTGAATCAAACAAAATTTAGTTACAGGAGAGGAATGACCTGTTGATGTTAAAATCTTTTCGACTAAATTAAAACGTTACTTTTGAATATAATATATTTTCAATATCAAGAATTTCACTTACTTACTGTCTAACCTGGACTCCTTTAACTAGACAGAAGTTATAATTTTGTTTCCTACACTTTCGCCAATACGCTACTTTCGTTCTTTGTATTCCTATAATGCTGGCGCAAAGTCAGACTTTTTGGAAATCTGCATTATATACTGACCTATCAGCGACGGGTACTTCAGCTAGTTATCTGATACAATTCAGTTTAAGTTATTTCTAAAAAGAAATATGATTTAAATAGAAACAGGTTGATGATCAACTTATCTTAATTTCGGCATTAAGCCAGCTACTGAGAATGACGATATTTTTAGCACTGAGTTTAAAATCTCAAATTTTGATATCTAGAACCCCTGAAGATTAAAAGAAATGTTGCGAAAAAGTGAAGATAAATGCCTAAATTGTAACTAGATAGCCCCGTTTGATAAAATCTCTATTAGATATAGAATTAAGGCTCGTTACCACCTTTTTGGGATACCCTGTACACTAAAGATTATCTAAAGATAACTTTCTAAATATAGTTTTACTACATTAACTAGAAATTGTATGAAATTAACATGAACTTGGCTAAAACACCAATAACTAACATAAATGTCAATTACTAGTGAAAAACATTTTTTTTTTACCCAATAATTGACACTCCATCTCAAATAAATAAATTTATTTATTTAAAAAATCTTTACATATTTACTTTATGTACTATTATCTGATACAATTCAATTTAAATTGATTTCTAAAAAGAAATTTGCTTCAAATAGAAACAGGTTGATAATGAACTTATCTTAATTTCAGGATTAAGCCAGCTACTGAGAATCATACTTTTTTTTAGCACTCAATTTAAAATCTCAATTTCTGATACCTAAAACCCTCTGGAGTAAAAGAAAATTGCATGAAATTGAAGACAAATGTCTAAATGGTTACTAAATAGCCCCATTTGATAACAGTTCGGAAATAAAAGCTTATTATAATAAATTACCGGGCAATGTGTCAATTACTGGTGCAGTGTCAATTGCTGGTGCACCTACCCTATATGTTACCGTTTTTAACTTTTCTATACAAATAAAACAATTTAATAAAATTACAATCAGGTAAATGTTTTGTTTTTTTTTTTCATATTTTTAAAGTAGCAAAGATTTAATATAGTCTTTTTTACATGACAATGGAAAATTTCAAGTCAATCGTATTAACAATGTGCATTTTATTACGTTTATTTTTAGAATAACTTTTTAATTTTTTTGTATTCATGGCAGTAAAAGTTTTGTTTTGAAATGGTACAACCCGAAATTCTTACATTTAGGTTTCGTATTTATAAGGTAACTAGAATCCTATTATTTCAAACCAGAAAAATTTGTGGACAGTTTTAAGTCGTATTTTTAAATTTCTTTCGTATGTGTGTGAGAATTCTGTAATTAGTTCTTTGAGAAAGACATAGGATTGACACATGGATCATAATACACTACCCAACATGATGAACCAAGAAAGGCAAGCAGCGTCGACGCATGGATTATGATGCATTTTCCAACATAATTAAACAAGAAAGACAAAACAGTAACGAAGCGTGGATTACGATGTTTTTCCAAACATAATGGGCCGTGAAAGACAAATGGAGAGACGGCTAGAGAGGACATTTCATTACTTTTCGCATGTATCGTTCCGACATTCGTTTCTCCTTCTAGTTATTTGGCTGTCAGCATCATAAAACAACCCAATCACAAGCCAAATCAGCAGTATTAAGTTCCCACTAGCACAAAGAGATCTATCATAGGTCAAACGTCTGGGAAGGCGTTACATCTGATTTCTGAATTAATTTCTTAATCCTTATAATTATTGCATTCAAGTAACGCAACTATGCAATTATTTTATAAGATACAATTTATTTTAGCACTTAATATGGAAAAAATGTGTTAGTTTTGTAATAGGCTGGGCGAACGGAAAGAACTATTTGACAGTGGCGGGATCACATGGTCCAGAGCTTTACCTTCACTATCAGGTTAGGTTTGCCTGGGGATTACGAGGTGCACTTTTCAACAAAATTTGACAAGAAAGATAACCAGAGCTGTCACATGCTTTCCAACATAATGAAGCAAGGAAGACAAATAAGGTTGACAAATGGATTTAATACGCTTTTATTGTATAGCGCTTTAGTGAGTACTTCTTGGAAAGAAAAAATCCATTCGTTGAACGGTTTTGAAAACCGATAAATTGGATCGGAGACTCGAAACAATGCAGAATGTCTCTTTTCAAGCTGTACTAGGCAAGCACATAAAGGATAAAAGAATATGTTATTCAACTGTCGCGAAAAAGCAAATCAATTTAAATTTTAGGAGGAGAAATTTAGCTGCCTAAATAAGCTAAGGCATCGACTTTCCGAGAAAATATAGCAGAATAACTATAATTTTCAAGATTTGTTTTCAATGCTCTGTCGCTATCATAAGTTGATATAGTACAGTTTGTGGAAAAATATTCTAAATTTTTTTAAATCTTGGATTTCATTGACTTATTACAATGCAAAACTTCTTTGAAAAGGAAATGCAACGAAATATTCATTGAGAACCATTGACCATCGGCTTATTTCAAGTTATGGTACATCGTTAAACATACTGTTGTAAACTTACATCAATTTTATAGCAGTTTATGCGTATGAACAGCAGTTTGAGCTTGGAATTGAGAGACGGACAAACCTATAAACATTTCTTAACTCCGGTAGGAATTACAGTTTGTTCTTTTAAGAAATAATACAACTTTTGGACAGTTCTTTAAATGATCTATATGCGCCAGACGCTATCGAAACAATTTAGACTGTCTCTTTACTTGCTGTTGTACTTAAATTGGACCACGCACTATTACAAACAATGAATCTTAACATTTACGAAGCATTCAAGTAGGAAAGAAACTTAAACACACGGGATTTTTGAATATTTCGTAAAGATAGGTAAATATTCGACTCGTGTTTTAAGGCAACTTTTGTTTTTCTGAGAATTTTTCCCGAACGTTGCAAGAGGTATACGTTTACTGTTATTGTTAAGTGTGTAGTGCATTAGAGGAAGAAGCATTGCGTTTCATTCCATGTCAATAAAAAGTTGAAAATGAAAATTTTTATTATTATTGTTCACTCAAAAATAAAGAAAAGAGAATTTTTCAGCTTTAAAGTATCCATGACAAGATCATAAATAAAGAAAAACAGTCTATATGTTGCTACTTAATTAAATTCTGATAATTTTGGTTATTTAAGAGCCCTGTGACTAAAGGAACATTTGGTAGTTTCAAGTGGGCGTTAGTCACATCAAAAATGTTGCGCATTAGTTACACCAAAAAAAAGATCAATATTTAGCTAAAATTAAAAATTAAACTATTATGTCCTTATTCATGAATTTATAATAGATAACTGTGAATTTCAAAAAGTTACTCTAAATTTCTTTTTTAACTAATCTATCATAAAAATAATTTTCGTTCGTTTTCAGCTGCAAGCAAGTCAGTCACCATGAAAATGACCTTTACTCATTTTTTTCCGAGCGTTTTAACATGACTTGCTTGTTTTTGCATCTGTTCAAAAGTCCTGTGAAGCCTGTAGTTTTTACAAAAGGAACAAATCTTAATAAAACAAAAAGAAAGTCACTTTTTTACCTTGGAAACAAGCGCTCGAGCATACGTGTCAATAAGATATCCTTAACTGTACTCTCTGAATATCCTCGTCAGCATTTTCCTCCTAGAATCTCAGAAATGAGAACTCGTAACCTCGTGAAAGAAAGAACCACAAAAAACGGACTCCCTAAAAAGTATACACGTATAAAGGCAACGGCAAAATATTTTCCGGTCCAAGCCAAAAATATCTGAGCTGCTTTCTCCCCTAATCGATGGTCCTAAAATCAAATTCCGTTTCCGCGTATTTCTTCCGTACTCGAGGAAGAAAAAAAAGCTGTAATGGTCAAACGCTTGACCTCACTTTTCAAATGATGGTCGCAGGTAGGTCAGTGCTCCCACCTTTTTTTTTTTTTTTTTCTTTCGCATTATTACGTTCCTCCATAACGGCCGTATGTAAGGGGAAAAAAAAATTCAACGTCGTCTCAAGTTATACTACTACTATGTTAAACTTTTATGTCTTTTACAGAAATCAAAAACGTGACGTCTATTAATTAAAAACTGAGTGAGAATGATTTAGTTTGCTATGAAAAGTATGAAAAATGTTTAACTGTCTTCACCTATTTTTTGAGTATCAATTGCTACAAATAGAATATACAATCAGAAAAAATTATGTTTGTGACAGAAAAACTTATATAATTTGCTAGAAAACGGTCGCCATTTACATTTCACTGCATCATAACTTTTCAGACAGAAAAAGTAGTTTTACAGGCAATGGAAGGTCTTAGGCGAAACATTTTCAAAAGATTTGAGGCTAATCAGCAGTGTTCATATTTTTAAGTGACACTGCGCCTTGGCCGCCCTTTTTTTTAGGGGGGTGGGAGGAGGCTTATGAGCGCCTTTCCTACTTTTTCCTACTTTTTTTATAACTGATACGTCCTGATCAGTCCCTTAGTTCGATGGGATCTGACTTTTATCGAAAGAAAAAATAAGCCTTACCTCTTTTTCAAACACTTACTTATCAAATTGAAGCGTCTTACTTATCAAAAAGGTATCGTTTATTTGGTCGCATTTTTAAAGGAAAAACGAAATTCTGCTGGTTTTTTAACATGGAGTAAGCTACTCCACCCTCAACTCCGGCAAGCACAAAAACCCGACCGATGTTTTTCATTTGCTTCCAACTGGCAGAAATTATTACCAAAAATTAGTAGATGTCCTGTTTAGAGGAGAGGAAGTTTTACCGAAATATTAGTAAATGCCCAGTTTTGAGGGGGGTAAAAATGATCACATTATGTATCCAGGACACCCGATAAAGAGGGTCGTCACTGGTGTACGGAGTTTTTATTAAATGTAACTAAGACGCTGTATCGGGGTGGGGTAAAGAAAGTACATTTATTTATTGCTGTTCTTTTTTTAGGGTACGAGTTTCTTAGAATACCATAAACTCGTTCGCTTTCACTTCCCCTTTTCTTCGATCACGTCGCGTATTATTCGTAAGCAAGTCACGTTCGCATTCGGGTTCAGAGATTTTCTGATGTATTATATCAAAGAGCTTCGAACTTTGGCATTTAGCGTACACAGCTACATATATATATCTCATTTTCTGTATAGATGTATTTTTTCAGCAATTTGGGGTGGGGTAGGGGGAATTCAGGCGTTGAGTGGACATGATAAATTTGCGAGAAACTGTTGGGTTAGGAGAGCGATGACCTGAACAGTAACGTGCGATGTTAACAGACACGCCCCTTTTTAAGATAGCCCAATCAGTGTTTTAACCCTTTATCAACAAAATTAAGAAACGCCAAAGAATATCAGCATGAAAGTGTTTCTTTTCACATTGTATCAGACAGACAATGAATCATTAATACTGATCAATGTAATAAACGAAATTGAGAAACAAAAATTACAAAACACTATCTATATAAATAAAATTAGACTTTTGTCTGTACATTTCTTGGAATTCAAAAATTTTGCAATTTCTATTCGCTTCAAGCACCTGGGAATCCGGTGCAACCCTAAAAAAAAAGTTTGTCTGTCTGTCGTTCTGTCATTCTGTCCGTGAAGTTTTTTTGTTCAAGCATCACGTAAAAAGGACTGAAGCGAATAATTTGAAATTGGGTGTCATGATAGGTGGTCACTCAACTTAAAACATAGGAGTCTAACTTTTAAAAAATCTTGATTAGATTTTAAGATTTTGCGAAAATCGTTTTAAACTGTGTAAATTCGTGTTCGAGCATCACGTAAAAACGACTGAAGCGATTGAAATGAAATTTCGTATCATGATAGGTATGGTCACTCAACTTAAAACATAGGCGTCAAATTTTTAAAAAATCTTGATTGGATTTTGAGATTTTGCGAAAATCCTTTCAAACTGCGTAAATTTGTGTTCGAGCATCACGTAATAACAACTAATACGAATGATACGAAATTTGGTGATATGATAGGTAGTTGCTAATCTTAATTTATAGGCGTTGAGAGAATTTTTAAAATATTTTCATTACATTTTGAGATTTTCTGAAAATTGTTTTAAAATGCTGAAATTTTGTTCCAGCATCACGAAATAAAGACTGCTGGGAATGAAACGAAATTTGGTGACATGACAGGTTGTCACTCAACTTAAATTCTAGGCTTCCAATTTTTCAAAAATATTGATTAGAATTTGAGATTTTGCGAAAATTATTTCAATGTGCGTAAATATTTGTTCGCACATCACATAATTACGACTAAAGCGTACGAAATGATATTACTTAGTTACTGTCTAAACTGTAATATTTTAACAATACATAAAAATTATAACTTCGCTTTCTTTACTTTGGCAACATACTACATACATTCTGTGTACTCCTACAATGCTGCGAAAGTTCATGCTTTTTGGAAATTTGCATTCAGTACTAACTTCAGCTAGTCTATATAAATAAAATTAGACTTTTGTCTGTACATTTCTTGGAATTCAAAAATTTTGCGATTTCTATCCGTTTCAAGCACCCGGGAATCCGATGCAACCCTCAAAAAAAAGTTTGTCTGTCTGTCGTTCTGTCATTCTGTCCGTGACGCTTTTTTTGTTTAAGCGTTACGTAAAAACGACTGAAGCGAATGATATGAAATTGGGTGCAATGATAGGTGGTAACTCAACTTAAAACATAGGCGTCGAATTTTTAAAAAATCTTGATTAGCTTTTCAGATTTTGCGAAAATCGTTCCATACTCCTTAAAATTGTGTTCGAGCATCACGTAAAAATGACTGAAGTGAATGAAATGAAATTCGATATCATGATAGGTAGTCACTTAACTTAAGTCATTCTCGTGGAATTTTTTAAAAATCTTGAATAGATTGAGATTTTGCGAAAATTCTTTAAAACTGCGTAAATTTGTGTTCGCACATCACGTAATAACTGCAAAGTTGAAAAAATGGTACTTGTTGAAATGATAGGTTGTCACCTTAAACTATAAGCATCTAAAAAAAAATCGATCAGATTTTGGGATTTTGCGAAAATCGTCTCAAACTGAGTGAATTTTTTTTTCACGCATTACGTAATAACGACTAAAGCGAATGATATGATATTTGGTCCTATGATAGTTTGTTGCTCAACATAAAGTATAGGTGTCCAATTAAAAAAAAAAAAAAATTATTAGAGATTTGTGAAAATTCTCCCAAAATGCGGTTACATTTCTTCAAGCATCGCGTAATAACGCGTAATACGAAATTTGGTGATATGATAAGTAGTTCCTAATCTTAATTTATAGGTGTTGAAATTTTAAAATATTTTGATTACATTTTGAGATTATGTGAAAATCGTTTTAAAATGCTGAAATTTTTGTTCCAGCATCACGAAATAAAGACTGTAGGGGATGAAATAAAATTTGGTGACATGATAGATTGTTACTCAACTTAAATTCTAGGCTTCCAATTTTTCAAAAATGTTGATTAGATTTTGAGATTTTTCGAAAATTATTTCAATATGCGAAAATATTCGTTCTCGCATCACATAATTACGACAAAAGCGAATGAATTGATATTACTTAGTTACTCTCTAACCTCTAATATTTTAACAATAAATAAAAATTATAACTTCGCTTTCTTTACTTTGGCAACATACTACTACATCCATTCTGTGTACTCCTACAATGCTAACGAAAGTTCTTGCTTTTTAGAAATTTGCATTCAGTACTAAACCGTCAACGACGGGTACTTCAGCTAGTATGTTTTATAAGTAGTTAACGAGTTTTTCAAAAGCCTAATGCTCAAACGAAACTGAAGAAGTCTAGTAATGCTTTGAACGGCACACTTTTGGAAGTTCTAAACCTTTAATCATAAAACCAAAGTCTGAAAATTTACTAATACTCATACTTTTGTTTTGTTGGCTCTGTATGATTGTAATGTGAGCAGAAAGCGTCTTATTTAAAACAATCTTGCTAAGTACAGTCTAAAGATAAAGGATTCAGTTTTGATTCTTAACTTGCTTGTGAGTAGCGTCAGTTTTTCGGGACGCTCAAATGTTAGCATTTCCGCTATCAGTCTCAGTTATTTCTAAACGTTGTTTAACCCTTTAACGTGCGGTGTACTTGCCGTGAGGCCACAGCTCACACGTTTTGACCATGATTCAAGAATAGTAAATTTTATTTCAATAAAATACTTAAGGAGGAGATAGTTACACGAGAATTCTTTTCTACTGAGCACAGAAATTTCCCGTAAACATTTTCGTTTATTTATTTGTAAAACTGATGTCAGAATTACTTTTATCAGTACCGGCATCGGATACAAAAACTAGAGAGACTGTCCAATGCCGAGAACGTGTAGCCGTTGCCATTGCTCTATTTACGTACAGGCAATATGGGGGTCTATCGAATCGTCCATCGCCTGCCACCGAGCTAAAGGACATTTTTGATACCCCTGGCTGTGCGGCCGCCATATTTCTGGTAGTTAAACCGAGCGATGGCAACGGCTGCACTTTTTTCGGCCTTGAGAAATCGGTGCACTTCAAAGGGTTAATTTTCTTTGCCCTTAACTTTAATACGACCAAAAGTTAGCCACAAAATACTTTAATAAGACCAAATAGAATGTAAAATTTTTCACTTTTCATGCAATTTTTTAAAAATTATAACTTGTGCATGCAGCTGACGTACTATTATTTCTAGCATCAACGAAGATTGCAAGCAAGGGAAGCTAATGGAGAAGCTTAATGGCAAGTTTAATGGAGAAATAATTTTTAAAAAAGACTTTAAAAATTTCCCTGAGTTAGAAATCCAACTCCTACATTATTCGTTCAAATTTAATTATTTAATAAACTTAAGTAATTAATTTTCAATGAAAATTAAATGCTTAAGTAATTAAAGTGAAACAATTTTTTTTTAATTTACTGAATAAAAATTTGTACTTAAATTTTTTTTACATGCTGCTTTTAAATAGCAAGCATATATAGAAACGTCATTAAACTTTCAAAACTTCGATTCTGTTTTAATATGAAAATGACCCTTTACTACAAAAATTACTTTGCACAATACAATACGTTTACCAAAATAAAACTATGCTCTTTTTTTTTTTTTTTTTTCTGAGCATCAGTTAAAATTCTAACCCCCCTTTCCATTTTATT
Source organism: Cheiracanthium punctorium (assembly GCA_038373885.1). NCBI lineage: Eukaryota > Metazoa > Arthropoda > Arachnida > Araneae > Cheiracanthiidae > Cheiracanthium > Cheiracanthium punctorium. The sequence continues at coordinate 941,909 of JAWZYV010001411.1, read as the reverse complement.
CGATCCCCCAGTACAAATAAGACAAATATGTTGGAACGTGCTTTCCTTTTATCACAATTTATCTACGTTTTTTTAATCCCTTCAGTATGAGTGACTTTGTATATAAAAGTAAAAATGAACATGGACTGAGTGAAGAAGTAATCTCATCTCGCGTGACAAACGTTACGGTCACATGTCAGGAAGAGAGATTCTGACTTCTTTGCGAAAGCTTTTTTTCTTAACAGTCGTACGTTTGAGGAACGTGATTTTATTCGATCTCGGAAAACTGGTATACCCGTTACGTGTACGAGCATTTTACGTTGATTCATGTTTTATATAGAATTATATCCTTTGAGCGACTGATACGTGCACTAGAGTCCACTGTCTTCTCGTTTTTACTTCAACACTTCTGCATTTTTCAACAGACTTCAGAATAGAGGTTGTTAATTTTTCTTTTTTTTTTATTAATGTACGCTTAGCTATATTATTTTTAAAACGTAGATCCATTCAATTACTTCAATTATTCTTTTTTTTATTGGGTGTCTGGTCCCTTAGGGCTGGTCCCATATTAATTTTGCCTAGTTCTGACGTTATTATCATTCAGAAAATCGCAAAAATCCTGTTTTTAAACCATTTTGCTTCTAGAGTTGCTGATAGCGGCGATATGTCAAAAGTCGCCATGGCTTGGCACTTTTGTCGACTTATCTCTGAATTTGGCACCAAAAATAAAGTCCCGCAGCAAGGAGATATCTTCTATACTTGACTAGAAATTGCTAAACGGCTGCTATTCAATAGGAATATGAATGAGTGTCTTTGTTTGACTTAAAAAGAAAGGAGGAGATACATGTTCGGCGACAGTTCTTTACCATGTGGACCGATTTCGACGTTTCTTTCTTTATGAGAAAAGGGGTACACACCATATCAATCTGGTCGTTCTAATGATATGTTCAATGGCGAGATAGCGGAACTCTTCAATTCTTATGAAGATTTAATAAATCATTTTCTTTGGCTATCGGGATATTTGAGTTACCATTATGTCGTTAAGGTAAAGGAATTTGAAGGCTTTTTATATTGTACTTGTTGGCAAAAAATCCAATTATCATGCAGTTGTGTTCCAACTAATTTTAAGCATTAAATTAGTAATGAGAGTTTAGAACAGGACGTAAACTTTCGTACACCAGAGCCTATGGTCGTGAAGGCATGAATGGGCAGCGTAGGCTTTGGTCCCAAGTGGGTATTGTGCTAACGCATAGTTTAGTTGATTACTTATTAGTTAAACTAAAATGGAAAATTTAACAGACACTTGAATACTCTTTTGAGTGAATGTACTCCTTTTGTATATATAATTGTCACCTTATGAAACATTTAAAGAAATGTGATCGGCAGTTCAGGGGCGGATCCAGAAATTACTCAAGGAGGTGGCGATTTTGAACCTGAAAAGGGGGGCAGAATGCGCAAAATCATTTTACAATTAATTAATATAATCAATTATACCAATTAATGTAATTAAGTATTTTATTGATGAAATCTATATATGAGTGATGATTAAAAAGAACAGGGAGTAGTACACGCAATACACCCCTTAGAAAAAGGCTACATAATTTTCATTATACTTTCATAATATATTTTCACAGATAACATATTTTTTGGACTTCGCCCAGGAGGGGGCAATCGCCCCCACCGCCCTCCCCTTGGATCCGCGCCTGCGGCAGTTGCAGTACAGAGGGACAAAGAAACTGAAATCAAGGGCTATATTTTAAAATTAATTAATTAAAAACTGTAAAATAACACATATATAGCATGATACTTAGAAACGCAACCGTTTCAGCTAGTACAAAAGGTCCGTCCGTCTTCTAGAAAATTCCATCAATTACAACGATAAGATTATCGAGTACGTTTCGGATGGTACAGAAGGTCCACACTTCTTCATTTGGGAAAATGCTATACCATCCACGCGTGTGGGAAGATACAAACCTCCGATCGTCTTTTTTTCTGCGTGCTATCTTACACAATTTTCAGTTAATTTTACCTCTTAACGCTTAACCGTAAACACAAGTTGGGTAGGTTCCCTCTAGAAGTGTCTAACTGACTAACTTAACCTCTTAACGCAAATTTTTGTTGTTGTTGTTGAGTGTTTCATTACTACTAACTTTTGTTAGAAAACGTTAAGAGAAAGCTTTCCATAAAAACCTTCAGGATATTTCAGAGTGCTAAATTTTCTTAACGAATACCACTTAAAACAAATACTTAAAAATTGAAGGGATTGCTGCAAAAATTATTTAAGTTTGCAGAAAACTGTAAAAAGAAAGTTTGAAGTTTAGAGGGTTCAACTTAAACTGATAAGGCAGGCCGCTCTGTCTCTTTGAATAACTCAAAACTAACGATTACAGCTACACCCTTTCGAGATCAAACTTCTTTTTAATGCAAGATAGTACGTATAACTCCAAACTACTGTCGGATGGAGCTACCGCCTTTTTGCAGCAAAGCCTTCAGTTATAACCAAATAATAGCAGAATAAGACTTATTACCCGGCTACAGGAGGAGTGTCCGGTATATCCAAAACTTTCTTACAGATTCTGTTCAGTTTCTGCAGCAGCTGTGATCGAGGCATGACTGCAGGTGGGATTCGACATTCGTCAGCCTACAATCTTGGCCGCCATTTTTTTTTTTTTTTTTTTTTTTTTTTTTTTGTATCTCTTTACGCTCAATACGGCAGGGCTTTTTCAGTGATCTAATTTATCTAGATTTTTCAGATATTTCATGAAGAAGACAAATTTACGATATTCGGCAAAAGTTTTCTTTGAATATTTCGGAAACCTTTTTTTTTTCTAGCTGTTTTAAGAAGCAACAAATATCTCACGGCTTTCTTTTAGGTATTCCACTAATTTGTACAGGACATCTGATTCCGATTCTGTTCATTCTTTTAATCTTGGCAAATAAATATCTTCTGTTCTTTGTGGAGATGGTTCATTAACTCGTTAATTTTGGCTGGCTGCAATGGGTAGGGCGTTCATATAGTGAGTATGCATTAATATTATAGGCGACATTACTACTTTTGAATATTTTTTTTCTGATAATTACTAACAATGGTGTGGGAATTGTAATCAGTTCTCTTCCACCATTTTCATTGAAAGTTGAAGATACGTTTTAATGGTTGACTCTTAAATGACTCGTATTTTCTTGTTTTTTTCTGTTGCTTAACGATAACCAAACCAGACAAACAGGCCCTATCCAATATGTAGGTATTTTTTAATTTTTGTGAAACAATTTTCGATTACGTAATAAACAAATGAATAGCTGTCAATGAACAAAATGAAATTTGCATGCCTAGATGTGGATATATAAAACTGTGATGATTCTTTTTTAACATTACAACTATTTCGAAGCCTTCGTTCTGTTTAAATACTGTTAATTTTATCAATTAAATTAAAGACACATTCATTTTAAACAAAACAATTCGTGGTCAATTTAAATGTGAAAATGTGTTACTATAAATTAATACTTTTTTAATATATAAATTAAAGTATATTTAATGTAATCTTGAACTGAAATACAATTTATTGTTATATCATATGAGACAGGATTACATGGATTATATAGTGAAAAACTTTACATACGTATTTATTCCTGACTATTTTACATTCGACGAGTTTTTAGAAGTTTATTTTCCTATCTTTCAATATGTTTCAAAGTTAAAATTTATTTATAACTACTATAAATAATTTGAAATATGGTTTTGCGCATTGTTTAATATTTTGCGCCATTGATAGTTTACTATTTATTTTTCAAAATTCAATATTTGAAATTGAAACAGTTTTAATTTTTTTATTATTATCACGATATTTATTTTTTGTACTCAAATTTAGCACTGTATTCTTAAATATTCTTAAAATAATTTTCTGATAAAGTTATCACTTCTTATAATTTATTTTTTGTATTTATATTTTGTACTGGAATTTTTAAATATTCCATTCACTTTCACATGATGTTATTTGCTATTTTCATTGATGACGTTTATTTTACATAACATTTACTTATATTTAAATTTAGCACTCGATCATAAAATGATTGAAATTACGCTTTGCTTAATTCTATTACAATAATAACAAAATCTGCATAAAAAATCTTTCATAAATACTTTTAAAGTCGTATCTAACACTGAAATGCTTCATTAAGATATATTTATATGCATAAATAGCCACTGCAAATAAAAGTCTTGTACGTTTTTGGTTTCAGATAAAACATACAAAGTAAATTCTTTCTTTTGCAATTAAATAATATTTTTGCTGAATGAATCAAATATCTTGTTTCCTTTTCAGATACTAAACCCTAACTTCATGTTTCTTGGAAAATCATTTACTTTAAAAATACGATTGTTATCACGTAATCCATACACACCCTTAAAAAGAAAAAATATGACTGCTTTAAAATTTAAAGACTTGCCAAACTTTTGTAGTCTTCTGTTATAAAATGTATTTTGCGACAAACTTACACACTGAGTCACTAAAATCACACATTCTATTGGTCTGATTGATTGCACTGAAATATAGTCTTAAATGAGTCGCTATGACAAGTTTTCAATTTTCAGCCATCCCCATAATAATCACTCGAACAATTTGATTTTAGAAACATCCACTTTCCACTGTTGGCTAATGTCTATTTATTAGACAACACAATTTTTTATTTAAAAAACAAAACAAATCTTTTCGCTACAAAAGCACGATCCTTTAATACCTATTTTCGTACGCTTGCTGAATGGACATTATTGCAAAGGAAAACATCCGTTTCTTCTACTTTTTATAGCATTCATGTACTTCGTCCATTTTATAAAACATTTTGTACTTACTGATGCCAATTTATTAGACAAATATTCTGTTGTTCACAGAATTTCTTAATGGGAAAAAACATTCTTTCTGTAGGGCAATCTACACGCATGCATTTTCATATTCTTGTTGAACGATTCCAGCAAAGGAAAACAACACTTCTTTTTGATTTCTTTTTTAGTTCCCATACATTTTATTGTCCATAGAAACATACAAACAGTCCAACGAATGCTTTTTTATGACATTCTTTACATCTGGCCATAAAGCTCAGCTTTTTTAAGCACAGTATCGAAGGAGGCACGAACGTGTTAGTGATTGACTTTTGTGGCATAAAGTAAGTTCTCTTCCACCTACTTGCGGCACACTCGCTAATATATAAAGAAATATGCAATGCCTGCAGTAATAACTGCTTGGAATTTCTTTCTTTTTTTGTCACGTGACTCAGAGTCCATTAAGTGACTTGTCCTTATTCTTATTGCCGTTATTGTCGTACAATGCCTCTATATTCTTTACTCCCAAGAAAATTTCGGCCCACCTCCTAGCATCATTATAATCCCATCTTACTCATACAAAGTACGTAAATGCATTAATGATGATTACACGTCTCTCACTTACAATAGAAAGCTCTAGATTACTTTTTTTTTTTTAAATCTCGGGTTGCGTGGGTAACGAATGGCAGAATAAATCAATAAGTGACCATCTTTCCGTCCTCAAGACACTGTGAAAAAATAAAAGACGGCTCTTATTTCTATTTGAATATCTGGATGGTTCAATCAAAAAGCAATAACAACCCTTCCCCCCCATTCTAGCTGGATAAAAGAAAAGAAAAAAAAATAAAGAATTCGAGTCTAAGCGACATTTTCGGTAATAGCAGACGCACAGACAAAAGTAATATATCGTTTTTCTTTGTTAAATGTTATCTATAATTCCGGGTACTCAATCTTGTATTAGGGGTCATCTACCTGTTAAGGGGCTTCTCTAAAAGCACATTAAAAGCCGAAGCTGATTTGTTTCGCTGCGATTGTTTCCCAACGAAACAAAACTGGCGAACCACGCACAGGCCCGGACTGGCCATGGTATCCGACTGTTTGCAGACGGGTGGGCCCTCCCTGCTGAGGGCGGGCCCCCAAACAGAAAAAAGAAATAGAATAAAGAAAAGTACTATACTGATAGCACTTGAACGAAGTTTGACACATACAAAATTTTTTGCAGCTGCAAATGCGCCCCAGAAGGCTTCAAAACACTTCATTTTAAATGTAGTTCTCAAAACTTTTTGAGAGAGGATTCCCGAATGAACAAGGGTTTAATTAATATGAATGACGCATATTAATTAATAGATCAATATTTATTAATGCATTAATTATCAATCATAATTAGTTAATAACACCATACCTCCCCCCATACCCCGAAAGTTAACACATCCTATTATTTATCGGTTACACAATAACCCGCCCCACCCTTCTCTTGAGACGGGCGGGCCCCTACCCTCCCAGTCCTCGCTTGACCACGCAGATGAAACTATGAAGCGATAAGTAGTTCTTCCGCTGTTTTTAATCCATTTTTGTCTTGGAACCATTCTTGGAATCCATTATTGTCTTTGGATATTAATTCCTTTTTTAAAATAAAATAATCTTTCTTTCGGTAACGGAAACCGAAACACCCTGAGAAAAAATAAAAATTTCCTCGAATTATTGGAAATATCTAATGCAGCACAGTCGCCCATTTTCCCAGTACATCAAAATTTTGGCCATTCTGTCCTTATGCGTGTGCAATTTTACGAGGGGCGCCGAAATGCGAAAAATATAGAAAAATAATGTGGCAGTTTATGTGCAATTTAGCCGTTTCATTATATTAATTACTTTCGTTCACGAAATAAAATGTTACTTGAAAGTTGTACAGTAAAGAGACTGGATGCTACGTTACGACAGAACTGTATAGTTGTAGATAGTGAATTACAATCACTCATTTGTTTAGATCACCAATAAATGAAATCCAGTCGAAACGAATTTTTCATGAATATAAAATAAAATCTTTTGTTGCTGTTAAAAAAAAAGTATCTGTTATTTTCTACCTGTCTAACTAATAAACTGAGTAAAATAATTCGCTAGGAGTTTGCACAAGTACAGTACAGTACGCCTATTGCAGCTTGAAAAAGTCAGATAAAAGAATTGGTACTGGAATATATCATTTTGAAAAATAAAAATAATGAAAAAGTACTGAATACTTTAATATTTACTATTTAGATATTACTGCTTATTAGTTTCATATTTTGGATATTAATTCCTTTAAAATGCAAACTTCAGGTTCTAGTTCTGGAAAATTTCAGTTATGGAGCACTCATACCAGTTTTTGGAGGTTTTCTATACCCGTATTCATTGTAAGGGCCGCCAAAACTCATTCTTTTATTCTGAAAGCATTCATTTGTAATTATTTTGGGGAGGAGAGGTTTTTTTTTCTAAAATATTTTATCTTAACTAAAATTTATATCGTGAAATAAGTTAAATGTCAAATCTCTACGTATCTACTATTTTAATCATTATAATCATAATTAATTAGTGTTTGTGGTATGTTATTAATATTATATAGCTGTAATTATAGTTTCTACAAATATAACTATTTAATATTTTTACTCCATAACTTACACCTTAATGTCATGTTATTTTTTTAATATTAATTTTCAATAATTAATATTTGAAAGATATACTAGATTATTCTAGAGTATGAAAGCATCTAAATTATTTTGTGTTTGCCAGGATAGACTGAGAAAGAACACTTAACCTGTTATCTCTCATTTCAAGAAAGCAATTCAATAGGGTATATTGTACTATAGGGTATATTGTACTGTAATGTTCGCTTTCCTGTCATACGGAGCTTATTGTGGAGAAATAGGAGTCTTACAGGCCTTGTGTACTTCTTGAAAACTTATGCCCTTTTGACCTTGGACCCTTTGAAAGTTCCTCTATAAACAGCATTTTGTAACTGAAACGGGTAAACCGATTGCCGCCAAATTTGGCCCGTGAGTTGTACACGAGATGAGCTCAAAGAAGTTTTTTGAAAAATTCAGTTCAAAAAATGTCCACTAGATGGCGTTTTGCGGATAAATCAGCTTAAAATACGACCCAAATTGTTTAATAAATGCTCAACAATTTTTGAATAAATGTTTAAATTGTTTGTACATTTCGAATTATCCTTTTCCATTGTTAAATTTGCTGTTTTACATGCAAAAACGCCACCAGCTGGACGTTTTTGGAAGTAAATTTTTACTTTAAAATTCTTTGAGGGCGTCTCATGTACAGTCTATGGTTGGTTGCAATCCGTGTTCAACCGTTTCAGCTGTAGCGCGCTGTTTATAGTGGAAGTTTAATTATAGCCCTGTACAAAATAGTATTTTGACGTTATAAGAGAGCTTACACTATAAGCGAAATCACTATGACCAAGTTCAACTGTATTTCTTGGGGGTGGTGGGGAATGTGCTACTGAACACATTTTAACTTGGTTGGAGAGCATCAGAAAAGGGAATGCTCTGGGTACATCAGCTGTCAACGAATATAACCGCTGGACACGCTACAAATAACGCATTTTTCGGCTGTCGTGGCAACAGCATCGAGCGAGACAAAAAAGAGTTTTTAAAAAAAACGGCTTATAGCGTTCGTTTAGGAAGTGGGGGGGAGGGGGACAGTACCGAGAAACGAGCCCGCAAGCGCGTCACGCGGCATCGATTTTTGCCTCTAATGTTTGACCTTGGTCCACTAAAAACGGACATTACCTGGCTAGGCTTCCCCCTCCCCTCCTTTTCCATAGCTTGGATAAAAATTTGAGCATAAGTTGTTTACCATTCAATAAAAGGAAAGGGTGGCGGAGAGGTGTTGAGGGAAAACTACATTTAACGAGTAACGATTGAGTGAATATCGTGGTCGACCTTTCTATAAATTGTGTAAGATTAACTGTTTTGAAAATCGATGTTTTTCAGATGTAAATAACAAAAATTGATTTATTTTTTCGTTATTTTCCAACAAGGTTAAATGTTTATGATTTCGGTTAGTCAGTCCGTCCGTGCTTCCGTAAATAGACATCCATTACTATAAAATTTAAATATTTATATATGTTCTCCTACATATTGATTATTATTCCTAATCAAAAGGTGAGAGGATGTTGAAAATGCACTATCATTGTAATTATTTCAATTTTTTCTCCTCAGGATAGCAAGATCTATATAAATAGAATTAGACTTTTGTCTGTACATTTCTTGAAATTCAAAAATTTTGCAATTTCTATCCGTTTCAAGCACCTGGGAATACGATGCAACCCTGAAAATAAGTTTGGCTGTCTGTCGTTATGTCATTCTGTCCGTGACGCTTTTTTTGTTCAAGCATCACGTAAAAACGACTGAAGCGAATAATATGAAATTGGGTGTCATGACAGGTGGTCACTCAACTTAAAACATAGGCGTCGAATTTAAAAAAATCTTGATTGGATTTTGAGATTTTACAAAAATCCTTTCAAACTGCGTAAATTTGTGTTCGAGCATCACGTAAAAACGACTCAAGCGAATGGTATGAAATTGGGTGTCATGATAGGTGGTCACTCAACTTAAAACATAGGCGCCGGTTTAAAAAAAAAAAATCTTGATTAGATTCTGAAATTTTGCGAAAATAGTTTTAAACTGTGTAAATTCGTGTTCGTAAATTCGACCATCACGTAAAAAAGACCGAAGCGATTGAAATGAAATTTGGTATCATGATTGGTGGTCACTCAACTTAAAACACAGACGTCAAATTAAAAAAAAAATCTTGATTAGATTTTGAGATTTTGCGAAAATCATTTCAAACTGCGTAAATTTGTGTTCGACCATCAAGTAAAAACGACTGAAGTGAATGAAATGAAATTTGACATCATGATAGGGGGTCATTCAACTTAAAGCATAAGAGTCGTATTTAAAAAAAATACTTATTAGATTTTGAGATTTTGCGAAAATTGTTTCAAACTGTGCAAATTTCTGTTCGCGCATCACGAAATAACTGCAAAGGTGAAAAAATGATATTTGATGAAATGATAGGTGGTCACTCACCTTAAACTATAAGCATCTAATTTTTTAAAAAAATGGATCAGATTTCGAGATTTTGCGAAAATCGTTTCAAACTGAGTGAATCTTTCTTCACGCATTACGTAATAACGACTAAAGCGAATGATATGTAATTTGGTCATATGATAGATGGCTGCTCAACATAAACTATAGGTATCCAATTTTTTAAACATTTTTATGAGATTCTGTGAAAATTCGCTCAAAATACGTTTACATTTCTTACGCATTACGTAATAACGACTAAAGCGAATGATATGTAATTTGGTCACATGATAGATGGCTGCTCAACATAAACTATAGGTATCCAATTTTTTAAACATTTTTATGAGATTCTGTGAAAATTCGCTCAAAATACGTTTACATTTCTTCAAGCATCACGTAATAACGACTAATACGAATAATAAGAAATTTAATGATATGATAAGTAGTTGCTAATCTTAATTTATAGGCGTTGAATTTTTAAAATATTTTGATTACATTTTGAGATTTTGTGAAAATTGTTTTAAAATACTGAAATTTTGTTCCAGCATTATGAAATAAAGACTGCAGGGAATGAAACGAAATTTGGTGGCATGATAGGTTGTCACTCAACTTAAATTCTAGGCTTCCAATTTTTCAAAAATATTGATTAGATTTTGAGATTTTGCGAAAATTATTCCAATATGCGTAAATATACGTTCGCGCATCACATAATTACGACTAAAGGGAACGAAATGAAATTACTTAGTTACTCTCTAACCTGTAATATTTTAACAATACATAAAAATTATAACTTCGCTTTCTTTACTTTGGCAAACATACTACATCCATTCTATGTACTCCTACAATGCTGACGAAATTTCTTGCTTTTTGGAAATTTCCATTCAGTACTAACCCGTCAACGACGGGTACTTCAGCTAGTTAGCTATAAAAATGTATTTAGTAGTCTTGTTTTGCAGATGGAAACGAGCAATTGTATTTAAAATCTTGGCTATGAGGTTTGTTAATATTTTCGTTGGGAAATAGTTTTTAATTAATTAAAATAATTTTGAGTGTTCTAATGTTTGTTTAAATGTAAATTCTTACTGCCGTTGTGATATTTAATCTGAATATAAATGCCAAACATGTTTAAATTAACGACTTTTCAGCTGAAGTGAAGTGAGTTATTTACTGGCGGCTGCAGACAACAGCACAGTGTACTGTATTTCTTGAAAAAGCAAGACGGGCAATTTTAAATTTTCTTTAGTCATTGTTAAAATTTTTGTTAATTCTATGTAGTGTACAATGTACCCTATTGACAGAAAATGGTGTAGGTAGTTATTCTCGTTTATAGTTCTTCTACAGGAACAATCAAAAGAATTCCAATACAATATGCTCTTTGGGCAATCATTCTTTAAAGTTTATTTTAGCGATATCGAACAATGTGTTATTAAGTGTTTCAAAATAAAGCTTTCTGTCGAAAATAGGGTTTGCAGCATTCATAAGCAGGAGCACTCATAAGAATTCCAATACATCACGGTCTACGGCAGTTTAGAGAAACTCATTCATTTCAAGCACAACACAACAGTGATGACATTGGAACACACAACAGTGACACAACAATGACATTTTATTTTCAATTTTTAAAATGAAAATAACATTTAAGTTTTTATACAGGGTGTAGCAAAAATTAGGTAAAAAATGATTTACAGCTTTTTTTTTTCTTTTTAGAGTTATATTCAAAATCTAGCCATTTTTTAGGACAGTACATTTCCAAATTTGGCGCAAGAAAGACTATTTGCGTTAGAAAGGGTTTCATAATTGATATGCGTTTGGCGTGATTTACCTTTTCTTTTCTAAATGTGGATTCATTGTGCCATTAAGGAAAATGCTTTTTTTTTTTAAACATAAAAAAGATTACCATGCTAATGCAAGTACTCAGAACTCAATTCAGCAAACTAAGATTCTTAATTTGCTTTACCCAGCTTGAGAAACTTTTCTTTCAAATGATTGAAGACCTGACCTCATTTATCCAGAGCTTTAACAAAGTTCTTCATAAAACCCAACTTGACATGAATCGAAGGCAAAATGATTTTATTGGACTCAACCAGTGGAGTATTTTTCACATTTTCCTTTACAGTTACATGTGATTTCCTTTTAAGCCACTTTACTGTATAGTGGCCAAAGTTTCATAAGTTTCTTTCACGTCCACTGCATGAGCCAAAGGTACAGATGGAAAAGTATTGCCATTATGCAGTCGTACTGCTTTCAATCTGGTTTTCCTAGAGTCAATAAAGAGTGACTATTCCTGATGGTTGTATTGTACACCTAGCTGCATCAGCAGACCATTGACATCTCTACATACACATATTGAATTCTGCATGTCGAAGTATTGAGCGAATGAAGTACCTTTTGATCTCAAACAGGAATTTTTTTTACGTGGAGCTAGAAGGTTTCGCTGTTGCAATCTCGACCCCAAAAGTTCAGCTTGCTGTTTTAAAAGTTTTAGATTGCGAACCAAATTGTTCAATTCCTTTTGATTAAAGGGCTGAGGCGAAAAGTCTTGAGAATGAGTGGACTATTTTCTACAGCTTCTTGATCAACGTCTTCAGATTCACTTGACATTTCTGATTCTATGTCTTGCAGATTACAGGCAGGAACAGGCAACCTTTCATTATGTCACTAGCAAATGCACTCAAGATACATTTTATACTTTATTTTATGTCTAGTTTTGATAGAGAATGCCCTGCAATATTTGTGAGAGAGAAGTTATAGGCTGGAAATTGATCCTTAGGCTAACTCCACACAATAGGAATTGAGAATTACATAGCTCGGCATTTTCCTTTCAGTCACTTGGTTAAAGTAGTAGTACATGTTATGCACGAATACGAGGCACAAAAGTTTTATCTTGATCACCAAGAGGACTATCAAAATATAATTTATAGGCCTTCTTAATCAAATCAGTAATTGTTTTTTTGGGGTGAATTTCTCATAGACAAAGAAAAGTTGTCGGGGTGGTTAAAACGACAACTGTGTTTACTAGTTGTTATTTTTAGTAAATGTAAGTTTCAAATACACTGCTGGCCACCCAAATTGCAACACCAAGAAAAACAAGAGATATCACAACAAAATTTATTGTGTAGATAACATGTTGACCAAGTAACAAATGATTAAATTTACAGCATTCTATGAAGCGTGGTTCCTGCCAAAATCAGTACCCAGAGTAGCCGCCGTTGTTGGAGATCACAGCTGCCACACGCCTCGGCATTGATTCAAAGAGACTTTGAATGTGTTCTTGGGGTACAGCAGACCAAGCAGCTTCCACACGTTGCCAAAGTTGATCTGGTGTGACAGCTGGGGATGAACTCTGGGTCAGTCGTTGAGCAACCATGGACCACATGTTTTCTATCGGCGAAAGATCCGGAGAGCGCGCCGGCCAGGGAAGCAATTCAATCTGGTGATTGACGAAGAACCCTTGGACAATGCGTGCCACGTGTGGCCGTGCATTATCCTGCTGAAATATGGCTGTTGGCAAGCCCTGAAGGTAAGAAAGGACAACTGGCTCCAACACCTCGGAGATGTAGCGCTGGCTGGTTAAAGTACCGGCAATGCGTACTAGAGGAGTGCGAGAGAGATATCCGATACCGCCCCATACCATAATACCCGGTGCAGGACCAGTGTGACGGTGCATAATGCAGCTGTTCAGCATCCTCTCTCCACGGTGTCTCCAGACTCGAATCCGACCGTCGTGGTGTTGCATACAGAAGCGTGACTCGTCAGTAAAGAGAATTTCATTCCATTCTGTCGTCCACATCCTTCTTTCATCGCACCATTGGCGGCGGAGACGTCTGTGGTTCCGCGTCAGAGGTAGACAAAGCAACGGACGTCTTGCGGACAGACCATTCTGCTGTAAACGACGTCGAATGGTACGCGCAGACACTGGATGATGCGTTACAGACTGAATCTGCTGTGATATGGTTCGTGATGTGACTGAGCGGTCCGTCACTGCCATGCGTACAATCTGCCTGTCATCACGTGACGTGGTGCACTGAGGTCGATGCGGTCGATCACGTCTGTCCGTCGTACCCTCCTGCACCCAACGATCACATATCCGCATCACAGTTGTTTGGTTTCGTCCAATACGACGACCGATTTCCCTGAAAGATAACCCACAATCTCGGTATGCCACTATCCTTCCTCTGTCAAACTCGGATACTTGATCAAAAGATGATCGTTGTTTCCTACGAGGCATAATTTATCGTTTTTTTGAAAAAAAAGCAAGAAAAACACAATTTCTGTACTTGAAACCGTCGAAATCTCCAAGCCTTAAATAGCGCTTTGAGGTGGCGCCACAGGCGCGCTTGATGTGCGTCTGCGCTGAAATTCTAATCATTTGCATATCTCACCTCAGCTAATGCATGTTGTAAATTTCATATTATTTGCATGCTTCCTTCAGGGTGTTGCATTTACGATGGCCAGCAGTGTATATGTATAAAGCAATTTTAAAATAAAAATACCTCTCAATAGAAACACTCACTTATTAAAAAAAACTCTCAATACATCAATACATTCTTAGGTTGAGATAAATACGATAGTAATTGCACCATGCATGTTTCAACATTCACTAGGTCATAATGTTTATTTCGCATTACTGGATTATCTGTGCATCTAATGAATAACACTTGCCTGTGTTATATTTGACATCAAGTGACAATTTGTTGATCTTATAGCACTCTTGCACCAATTTTTAGAAAAAAAATTAAACATTAAACATTAAAATAAAAGAACGGAAAGTAGTGAAATTACGAAAAAAATAAATAAAAATCCTTAAAAACTCAAAAATCTTACGTGCTACAGCATTTTGAAAGGTAGATTCGGATTCTACACATCAAAATACATACTAATTGATGTATCACATCCCAGAGGCAAAATGGCTGTTGAGTAGTGTAATCAGAGGCGTTGAATTTGCGGAATTCTGTCGATATTACGCTAATGTACAAAACAAACGAACTCGCAGAAACTGCAAAATACAATTAAATTAGTGCTTTTTAACAGAGTTTGCGGGATCTTCCCAGATAACAGATTTCGATCTGTTGAGAATAGCCTCCTGGACGTGCAGAAACTTGATGATTTAGAAAAAACAATTACTTTAAAAAATGGAACAATTATTTAAATAAAGTAAAAATAACCAGTTGCCTCCTCAAAAGTTTACAGACCCCCAAAAACCGTACCATAATATAGTTTCGCAAAAAGGCTAATAAACAGCTCAATCACGATAAATGGAGCAAGCACACATCGGGCTGTAGCAAACATATTCGTTGCTCTTAAACTACGTATGTGATCTATAGATAAATTACAAAATAACAATAACGTATTTGCGAAACTGCGAGATGGACTTCGGATGTTTTCACTTTAAAATACTGAATTTATTGTACTTGAAATGTTTATCGCCCATCCAAAAAAAAAAAAAAGTCACCAAGCATAGGCTAAAGTACGTTTTAGCCAAATAATGTTTTAAGACTTTTTTTTTTATTAGCGTTTGTGGTAGTTGCAATGTGATCGCGCTCATGCCAAATATTCACTTTCTCCCGTGCGAAGAACGGGTACGCAGCTAGTGTTAATATAGTTTATTGTAAATGTCATTGCAACAATGCACACCAATTTCTTACTGAACTTTCTAAAGTACGGTGGAAAGCTAGTTCTTCGTGAATTTTAAATGCACTTTCAGTGCTTACTGACTATTATTTTCAGAATTCATTTTGTTTTTATAAATCGCTAGACATTCGTTGTAACGGGGGGTTCGACTGTATCAGGGGACCGAAAAGTACAGTGTGTCGTTTTTCCGGAAGTCATTATTTCGTCTAGTCAAAAAACTACTGAAGCTAATAATATGAAATTTCCATGTATACGAATTTCTAACATTGGTTCTAGGTTAGAAAGCATTTTCCGAAATTCGTAAACTATGGGGATAGAGGATCGAAACTTTTTTCACATATCTAGCGTGATCTCAAAGGGAAAAAAAAGAGCTACCTATAAAATGCTTGCTGTAAAATACAACACTCACTAATACCTAAAAATCAGTTTCAGGACATTTATAATATCGCTCGCCAAGGAGGATAGACTCGGGAGAAAGGGAGGGTGGGTGGTCTTCTTTCTTGAAGGGAAAAAATATTTAATTCTTACTTTAAAATGCACAAGTATGAATCCTATGTCAAAGCTCAGCTTGCTTATGACTAAAAACGTGTTAAAAATTTATTTAATGTAAATTTTTTAAAATGACATTAGTTTACGAACACCCTAAAGAATTGATAATATAATAAGAACTACCAATATTAAAGAATTGCCAAATTAAAAAGTTGCACATTTTAGTCTCGGAAAATTTCCAAATCCTATTTTTCTTTTGAGTATAAAACATTTCATTCCAGCTATAATTTCACATGCACACGATATTTTAATTAAAAAATAACCTTACAAATAATTTAAACAAAAAAATTGTTATTCTTTTATTTTTACTTCAAGAGTCTGAATCATTTAATAAACATGCCAAACATGGCAACCTAGATATTCTTAATCCTCACTCTCTTCCACTGAGTGTTTACAATTGCGACATGGCGGAGAGCAAAAATTAGCCTTTCGAGATACGTTTTTTTATCGATATCGCCTAAAATAATTCGAATTTCGAAAAAGTCGCTTCAAGATATGTCGGGACCCGTCCTGGAGAATTCCCATACAAAATTTGGTAGGTCTATGATCACCCGTCTTAGAGCTACGCGAGAAACAGACAAACGAACATTTTACACTTTGTTCTATTTATATAGATTCTCTATGTAAGATTTTTTCCCCAGTACCCGTAATTCCTATAAGTTCATTATTTTTAATCATACAAATTACAGCTTATAAAGAGACATTCTAAATTCTTTTGGGACTTTCATAATTAGTTTCTTTAAAAATCTGCTCAAAAATTGTATTATTTCTTAATTTTTGTTTTTGACTGAAGATATTTTGTTCTAGAAATATAAATGGTTTCTGCTTTACACTTCTCTCCTCGTGAGAATAGAAAAAGGTGACAATAAAATAATGTTACAAGTATGGCACAAATTTTAAAGCACAAATTATTCCCTTTTTGTGAATCTGTTCGAAATTCTAACATTCGAAACATTATTTGGCTCAAAAAGGGTTTCATCAAATTTTCGTTTGTTTGTTCGCCCCTATAAGAGGTCTTTATCCCACATTCTTTGTAGGTAGTTTGATTAAACAAAGCCTGTAAGGGCCATGGTAGGCCCGTGGTTATGGCGTTTGACTGGTAAACGGAAGGTTGATCGTTAGATTCAGACTTATCACTGAAAACCGCCGGGTACACGCGATGTAAGTGTACGTTAAATCAGTGGTTCAGAAAGTTCCCCACCTGCGATCGCAAGCAGTTTCCGAGAGGTGCCAATATTCAGAAGTTCCCTCCTTCTGATGAGAATCTAAATTGTGACGGAAAACTCCAGGAAACACGCATGTAGCTGTAAGCAATGCATTTTGCAACGTGAGCTGTCTTCTCCTGGCAAACAGAGCTTGTATCTTCAGCAGGGGCTTTAGCACCATGGTATCGTAGAATATCCGGTACGGATATTTCTCGCTCTCGGATAGTCAAATACTTCTGATAAACAGCCGCAACTCCCCTTTTGGTGCTAGCACGATGAATACCGAAAGAAACAAGCGGGTATTTTTGTGCATGCAAAGGTCTATCTGATACTCAGACTGATCAACCAATCAAAACACACGGCTTTCTCCCCTTTTTCTTAAACGAAGGCATTATCTTCAGAATTTTCGAAGACTCCAGAGACATCCATCAAGAGTGGAAGCAAGTTTTTGACTAACCCACCGTGCTAGGGAGAGGGGTCCTTTAGTGGAAGTACTTGACACTCCATGATACACACACACAAAAAAAAAACCATCCATCTTGTACTCTCCGGTTCCGGAATGCAAGTTTTCACCTTCATCCAACGTGACGGGAAAAAGCAGCATTGTTTCCGATAGTGAATACGACAGTCAAACAATTACGATAAGATCGTGCAAGGGCATATCGGATATTTCTCGGATTGTGACGTCATGAGAAGAGAAGGTTCGATGCATTCGCTACCGACAGCTTTCCGATACTATAGTAGTAGAGCCCCAGGTTTGTTTTGCACGCACGCCTTATTTTCATAAAGTCATCAACTCGTGTCACTAGTTTTCGTGAAAAAACTGAAACAGATGCGATTAGTAGTCAGTTTCATTAGAGTTTAAGAATGAACTTCGCAGCTTGTTCAGGAAATCTGCCTAGGTGACACCTTTGTTTATCAGAGCGTCTTTGGAGAAACTGTAAACAAACAACCAAAAACTGAAGAAACTTGCTCTTGTCTCAGTCGATTTAGTTTCAACATGCTGTACTCAGTTGACTAAAAGAGCAACGGTCAACCAGTTTAGCTTTAAAAACGCCTAAATCTATATCTAGTTGAGCAAGTGGCAATGGTTGAGCAACTGAGAAACCAAGATTTACAAAACCTCCCAATTTAATTTTTTAAACTTCACTTAAAATTTAACACAAATGAGTGACTGCTTACGCATAATACTTTATGCAAATGCTGAGAGCTTTAACAGTGTATAAAGCTTTAATAATTTTTTTCTCTTGCTATGTATTTCATAAGATAAGACCTGGGGGGTATAATTCCTTATTTAAAACAAAAGAAATACATGCACAATCTTTAATGCCTCGGAACGAAGTTGGAAAGCAATACCTGGCACAAAGGGGCGCGAACTGGTTGAGCCAAAGTTCAAAATATCAGGTTTCTTTCGATGGAAATATCCCTCTATCTTTACCGTAGAGAACTGTTGAATCTTCTAAGGAGTGAGAACAACTGCGCAAGAAGGTAAAAACCTTCTTACTAAAACTCATGAGAGTTTAACCGTTTACACTGCAGCCAAATCTCTTTTTCAACCTCCAGTTTTTTAAGATGCCAGTAATAGTGGCGGAATCACCGACATCAACTTACCAAAACCTCTCCTAAACAAATATCTTTCAAAATGGGGAAAGTATTTGTACATCACTTTTGCATCTTTCAGAATTTGTTACGTGTAAAAAAAAAGAGAGGAGTTCGACTAGTGCTCACATATTTTAACTAACGGGCATTATATTGGTAACCAAGGGAGAGTGCTCCAGCTACGCACAAAAATAAACTATTTTAATATTCACCAAACTATACAGCTTATAAAATTGATGTCAGTTTTTTAATTAATATGAATTTTTCAAAATTTATATAAAATTTAAGTTTTTTTTTTTTTTTTTGAAAAGGTAAATATTAGTGTTTCTACGTAGACTAAAGTCAGCAGTGAGGTGTTCAGACACCCCTAAACTCTCCCCTCTTCTTTATATAAATGGTAACATATGAGCAATGTCGGCAAGAGATGGACGCTCGGCGAAAAACAAGCCTGTCTCGTCTCGCAAAAAAACAGCTTGATGCATGGCATTGCATTGTGCGTTAAGCGCAAATCTGCACGAGGGGTATCTGCTTAAGACGGGTGCTTTCGGTGGGGACTTTTTAACCCTTTGAGGCGCAACCCTTTCCCAATGCTGAAAAAAGGGCAGCCGTTGCCATCGCTCGACTTAATTACCAGCAAGATGGCGGACGATCGAAACGTTCATCGCGTGCCACAGATCTAGAGACCCTATTTTGACGCAGCTGGGTGTGCGGCACAGCCACTCTATACCACTCAATAGGGTACTCAATCTATGGCACGCGATGAACGTTTCGATCGTCCGCCATCTTGCTGGTAGTTAAGTCGAGCGATGGCAACGGCTGCCCTTTTTTTAGCATTGGGCAATCTATCCATCTGTTTTCGCATTCTTCCATTTTTCAGCAGATGTCAGTGCTATTAAAAATAATCTTGACACTTTTTTTACAGGAAATAACGTGCTAAAAAGTAAAGCATTCTCGTAGAGCTATGTCACCCGCAACTATTTTTATAGAAATCCAATCTATTCTTCGTGACTGGCAATAGTCAAAACGTCAGAGTTTGGTGTTCCCAGAGCGGGAACACTGCGCGTTAAAGGGTTAAATGGGTTTTAACTCGTGTTCATGTTACATCTGGAGAAGCACCCAAAACTCCAGACCGTTAGATCGACAGCCACGTGTAGTACAGCCGGAAAGCTTTGTCTCGTCTCGAAAATCTTAAAGGAGTTATGATCAAGATGTTCGCCTGGTCTCGCATCCCATCCCTAATTCCGTCACCACCTTCGACAGTATTGGTGCTCCTATGAAAGCAACTCACCCGTAGAGAGAATATCTGTTGTATATTCTCCTCAGCGCAGGCCTCCGTCTCCTGATTTTGGGAAACCATCTTCGAGTGGCCGCCATCTCTTCAGCAATTCATCGGCATCCGAGCACATGCCTATCACATATCAGCACATCCGACACAACAGCGGCGTAACACCAGAAAACGACGAGGCTCGTACAGAAGCTCCAGTTCACTCCAGAGGCTCGACCTAGACTGTCGACCGGTGGCCCATTCACACATACACAAAAAAGAGCCTTGGGCGGTGGTGGTGTAGTTAGTAATCATCTCCTCTCCAACAAAAAGAATGTAATTTCGAGGAAAGTGGAGCTCTCTCTCTCTCTCTAACGCTCTCTCATACCCACCCGCACCTGCACGGCACCGCCGCCGTTAATCTGCCAGAGTGGAAGTGCGCTGTTCCCCCCGGGGACATCACACGGTGAAGGATGGCTCTAACGTGGGTACATCACCACCGAAAAGATGATGAAACAGAAGGCTTTCTGGCCTTCTTTTTTTTTTTAATGATTGGCTGTGGTGTCTTGGTGTCCCCGGGGAGGTCAGCCTATCTCGCGGTCTGACCTTGGCTACTTCTTTTATAATTTTTTTTGCCAGTAGAACATGATTGTGTTACATAAGAGAGTTAATGGAATGCATATTATTTTAACGAGCTTGCAGAAATAAGATTTAGCCGCCAATCGGTTATTTTGTACTAGAGCACATACGGATGCAGATGAGAGTGATTCGTCCGCAGTCCATATGCTCAAACTGCTGTCAAACTATAAAAACCATCATGTGTCATTTCGTATCTTGCGAACCCTGAAAAAATGGATGGCAATAACCTGCCTTTGTTTTTTTTAATATATTACCTATTTTATGAGTAATTCAGAGAGAAGTTAAAATTTATTCAGTTCCATATGCTTTTACTGTTTGTATTTTCTGGTTTCTATCTATTAATCACGTGATATAATTCAATTTCAGCAGTTAGTATTACATTTCACTAATTTTAAAGAACTTTATAGGATCTCCCAAATTATTTTGTTTGTTTGTTTGTTATGGCAAGCCTATCCTAACGACATCTGCCTAAGGGAGTAGAGTGCCTTGGTAGGGAGGTTCTAACGCATATCCACGTTACATTTGGAGGAAACCGACCAAAACTTCAGGCCTTTAGATGGACAGTCGTGAGGCCAGGCCTGAATGCGGAACCTTCACACTTTCACTTCAACCGTCCACCATGTTCAGTGGCTTATCCACTCGGCCATATTGTGACCCAAACCATTTTCTTTGTTTCTACAGCAATCTAAAAAATCTGATGTAGACACCGCACGACTTCTTTGTACGTCTATTAATATTAAGGTTTAGCGCTTTCTAGCCAAACGTTTGAGATATCGATAAGATGGGTTCAGTTTGAAAGATTTTTGGCCCTTAATTTGGCAATATTACGCCAAAAGCCACCAAGTTTGCGATAATTTGCGAGATTTTGGACATAGCCGAAATAGTGATTGACTACAGACTTTTAATGAACTTAGGTATTCATAGACCTTAATGTATTGAAAGTCTATTGGGTGACCCTGTAAATAAATTACCCAGTCGACTGCAATAAAAACAGAGAGATGAACAATTAGATGTTATACTAGTTCTAAATGATGATATTACTTGATGGGGACGGCAGTCAGGTGTACGAAATTATTGAGATGCAGTTTTTAAAAAGCAAAGCGGCATTCATTCTGGCCATTCCGTGCCACTCAGTCTTCGCGCTGATGTCCTCAATAATAACAATAATAATAAACACGTGCTATATTTCAGTAAATTACACATTATTTTGCTCTGATGATTACTCTCCTCTGATGTCACCACAATACAATCACATACAAATGAGCAAGAGGAAATACATTTACTCCGTTAGCTTTCCCCCTCCTCGACCAGTTTATTTGGATTCACCTTTACTGGCAGTTTGCCAATATTCTACACGATCCGCAACCAAACTGTATAAACATCGTACACTTGTAATATACCTGAATTGTTATATTTCTACATTTCCTATTTTTTATACCAACAAACTGCTCTACCTTTGTTTAATTTCAATGTCTGATGAGCGAATTATTTCTTTATGGGCGTAAATTTTTGCTATGGGACAAAACTTTTCCCACTCAGCGCTCTACAGTTAGTTTAAAAAAAGTACTTATACCTAACCAGCAAATAGTGTGTTAAAATTCTCCATTACTATAAAATTTTCGATCCGTAAGCAGTGGCGGATCCAGAAAAAAATTCTGGAGAAGCCAAAATTTTTTTGTCTCCTTTTCCTAGTAAATTCATTAGAATTTATAAAATAAGTCAATCATCTATAGTGTAAACTTCGTTCGTCTTGGGGGTGGGAAACATTCCCCTCAGGATCCGCCAGTATCCGTAAGATGCTTCCAAACTCGATACAAGTATCTTGCTGTGTTGTCGTCCTTAATTACCAAAGTTCAAACAACAGCTTTTTTTCGTTTTCCTTATCGAATTCGGATGTTTATTTTCCCCTCAAGTCACGAAAAATAAAAAAATCGAAATACAAATGCACGCAATAAGTTTGTAAAAATGCGAAGAACCACATTAATAGTTGCGGAAAATTTGCATAAGCGCTTTCAGAATCCATTAGGAACAATGACCGGAAGATCGATGTTGCCACCATGAGAAAAGTTTATTTCCGCTTAAATTTTAATAGTTATTTTTCGATTGGGTTCTCTCTGTCGTCCATGTTTCGACAATACCGAATAATGCAAATATCTTTTGAAGTAATATACTATAATAAAAATAAATGTCATTACTTTGAATAATTTTTAGTGCATTCAAAAATTCTTGTCAAATACATATTTTTACAGACACAGTTTAATAACCTCTATACAGTTTCATCCTTCAAAAAATGTTCAGGTTCCTGTTAAAACTACCGCGGGGTAGCGCACGCTTACTTATCGTTTTAGTTGTAAGGAGCCTGTTGTGAAAATAATGAATATAATAAGCACTTTTAATTTCACGAAATACCAACTAACACGGTATATTGTGCTTTAATCCATATTGTCTTGACAAATCTAACACTACGTATTACTTATATACCAGAGGTGTGCAATCTTTTCCATAACATGGGTCAACTTTTTTCACAGACCAGTTCAGATCGGGGTCGCCGCGACTGAAGAAAGAGAGAGGAGAAAGCAAAGAGGGGGTCTGGGTACTGGTTTTCGTGACGTCACAAGAAAGGATGGGATTTGGAACAGTTTGCATTGAGTTCAATGGAAGAAATGGAATTAATAATGCCAATAAATACGAGTAGCTTAATTTTTTATGACGCATTGAAATAGCATTTTCGTTTTACAACACTTTGTTCTTAAATAATAGTGAATCAGCAATATTTTTTGTCAGAAATTAATGAAATAAATTGGTACTGAATTTAAAGCAGTTTCAGCATTGTATGCAGTATGTTTTGCATTTCGGGCTAGCAAATACATTCTAAATAATATAATGGTTACTCAATGTTATCATTTATCTAAAATAATATGTATATGGATTAAATTTATACGTTGTATAAGCGTAAAGTCATATTTTTAAGTAAGTAAAAGTAAATATATTTTTAAGTAAAAATAATAATTTTTATTAATTTTACTTAAAAACTGAAATACATTATTTAGTTTTGCTTCGTTTTAATAAGCTTTTTGAAAGAATTGATGTTAAAAATATCCAGATTCATAAATAGTCATCTCAAGCCATTTCGTGACGTCACAAGAGAGGATGGGATTTCAAAGAGTTTGTATTGAATTCTATGGAAGAAATCTGATCAATAATGTCAATAAACACTAGTAGCACGAGGAATATAATCAGAAATTTCCACAATTAATATTTTAAAAACTTGTACAATACATTCTATATATAATTATGTTATACAGACTCCTAATGTCAAATTTTATTAGAAGCAATTAAAGCACAAAAAACAAGAAAATAAAAAGTAAAAGCTTTTATTACCCAAACCTTAACAAATACTATAAATTTTTCATGAAAGCACTACAAGTGTTTGCTTTAGTTTTTTCTAGATAAGACTTTCAAATATCACATTGAGACATTTGAAATATACATAATTAAATATTTTTAAAAATTAGTGAGTATAACTCTTGAATATGTAAAACTGCCTAAATGCTCTCAGGGGTTTTCATGTAAAATATATTGCAGTAATACATATACTTTTTTGTTATTGTTGTTAGCATTGCAGTAATACATTTTCTTTTTTGAGTTAATTTCCAAATCTGTGTTCATACTTAATTTCAGAATTTTCAACAAATTCCGGTAAACCGTTTAGTTGGAAATATTTCTTTAATAAATACCTTCTATATTTTTGTTTTTCTAAGTATCCAGCAAATAGATTTCTCTCTCTCTCTCTTTTTTTTTTTTTAAATAAATAAATCAACCATGAGATCCGCATTGAACCTTAAGCTACTTGGTATGTGCAGTGGAAGGGGATCTGCGTTTAATTTATAATTAATGGTGAAATTTTCTTAACATAGAATTGCCATGAAACTCTTGATACATTTCTTAATTTCAAAAGAATTTATATTTTCCTTTGCATTATTTTTTTTCGGTTTCCTCAATATCTTTTTCCTAAACGTTTTCTCTTCTTTTAGTAGGATCAGTTATTTCTTGTTTTTTGGTAATATCGGATATATAGGCTGGTAAGCTCGAAAAAATGCACGGGATAGCATTCGGTTCTAATTTATAATGCTTTCTTTTTACAGTTAAAAGTGCCCCATCTGATTTTAAAATAGCATCGTCTTTTAAAAGATCTTCATCTCGGAAATGCTCAATACAAACATACGTATTTTTTCCTGGGGACCAATTTTTTCTTGGAATATTTTTAGTCCATTCGGCCCGCTTTTCTTCGTTTTTTGGGAAAAGTGAAAACATTTACATTTTCTCCTCTTTTGTAATTAGCTTTACTTACAGCCTGGGACGCAGCAAACGGAAGCATAGTGATTGCTAGAACAAAAGAACAGAAATCAATAAAACTAACGCAAAATACGGCAATTTTATATTTTTATGTACTCTGTAGCTTAATAACTATTATCAAGTATGTCGTATTAAGAATAGAGATTGCTGACTTACCATTAGTATCCAAAAAAGGCACAAAACATATTAGTTTCTTCTACTTTTCCGTATGATTCTAATGCTTTTAACGGAGAAAAGTCCATCCTCTCTTGTGACGTCACAACACCTCCACGCGTTCAGTACCCAGGCTCGCCTTGTAATTGTCTACTCTCCCCCACCGTTCCCGGGGGCTCCGTTCAGATGGGCCATGCGGTTCAAGCACATTTTTTTTCCGCTTACGTTTAGGAGTAGAGTTGGAAAATATAAGTACGAATAGTATTTCATTTTGGAAGGAGAGGGGGATAATTAACTTTTTAACATGATATTGAAATTGTCGTTCCGGGGATGATTATTCTAGAATAATTTTTCAGATATTTGGCATAGGATCCGAGATGGCTCCGTTTCTTTATGTCAATGTATTTTATTTACAAATGTGATGTAGATCACATATTTAATGTAAATTCTCACTTACTTTCTGTTTCTTAAATGCAGTCTATTCAAAAAGAAGCATTCTAACTCATGCAGGTTTACTGGTAATGCGACGGATTCCCTTTAAGACGTGATAGATCAGCCAAAATTTTCACTCCCATATGTATGACCGAAAATCATCAGTTTTCGAGAAAATTGAATTTTAAACTATTTTCTTGAATAACCCAAAATTTGACATTCAATTGCAAATTTTAAAAAATCTGCTTATTAAATGGATTTCATTTTAATTTATTTTCTTAGCTGATACTCTAATTAAGTTAACATAATCATAAAAAGTACAAAACAACTTTAAAATTTCAATTCACGAGCCATTACATGTATTTTTTTAATTTTTAATTCACGTTTCTTTTCAAAAGATGGTATTTTTTCAAATAAATAACACTGCAGCTAGAGTACAAATTACAAATAAAATTTCTCCCATCAATCAGCTATCCAAAAATGTATTAATGTCCATCCAAAGACATGTAATTCGTAAAGAAGTGCGAGTTTTACTTTAGCGAAGATGAAAACGCTAAAGGATGCACCCCCAAATTATTCTTTAGGATAGCTGACCAACCAATCAATTACAAATAATACTTCAAAATTTTAATTCACGAGTTTTACATATACTTTTTTTATTTATTTACATTTCTTTTTTTAAAAATGTTGTTTATGTCAAATATACTATTGAAGTAAGCATACAAATTACAAATACAATTTGTCTCATTACTCAGCTATCCAAAAACATATTAATGTCCATCTAAAGATATGTAGTTCGTAAAGAAGGGTAAGTTTTACTTACCGCGGGTAGAAACGTCAAAGGATGCAGCAACGTTCATTCTTCACATGTATTTAACATACCAATAAGTTTGAGAGGTGTTAATGATTTCGGTTTGTTTGTCCGCTCTGTGTCCACCCGTCCAGAGTTCTAGCTGCCTTAAATATACATCGATTTGTGCGAAATTTATGTTTTTCTATGTGTAGAACCATGTACACTATCGAAAACTGTAAGCAGCATTTATAGTTCTTTTACAGGAGAAAAAAAATCCAATGCATTGCACTCTATGGGCAGTCATTCTCGAAAACGTATTTTAGAGATATTAGGTTTTTTGAAAGAAAACAAATTGATTGATTGATTGTGTATGATTATGGCAAATTGGCATGCATATTATTAAGGCTCTCAAAATAATACGCTCCATTGAAAATAGTGTCTGTATTATTAATAGTTTTTCTACGGGAACACTCAAAAGAATTCCAATACATTATAATGTGTGGCATTTGAGAGACACTAATACAAATTTTAGAACGAGACAATGAGTATAAAATTCTTAGATTCTTAGTTAAATGATGGAAAAAAATTTTTAATGATTATTAACAGTCTCATAAAAATGCATCTGTAGTAATAATACAACATTATCTTATCTCCAATAAACTCGATTCAAGAACAATACATCGCCAAATTTGGCGCAAAAACCATGTGTTGGAAAGTGTTTTATAATCGATGAGTTTGGCATGATTTATCTTTCTTGTTTAGATTTATTTTCATAGTTGGCACTACAACTAAACCAAAGTAATCATGAAAAAGTAAAAAAATACCTCAAAATTTTGATTCAGGCGCTTTACATGTATTTTTTCCCCACTTATTTATTTGCATTTTCCTTTCAAAAATGTTGTTTTTCTCAAAAAATACTATTGCAGCAAACGTACAAATTAGAAATGTAATTTGTCCTGTTAATCAGCTATCCTAAAACATATTAATTTCTGTTTAAAGACATGTAGTTGATGAAGAAAGGTAAGTTTTACTTAGAGCAGGTAAAAGCGACAAAGCAGGTACCAAAGTTTATAGAATAGAAGTTATTTAGAAGTTTATAGAAGTTATTTAGAATGGTTGGTCAACCAATCAAGTTATTAGCATTTTTGTGTACTTAAAAACTTAATCACATCAGATTGTGATTCTCAAACGACTATGTGCCGTGCCGTTGTGTTAGTTTCGATTCTGCGTTGCTTGTTTAGTTGATTAGCCAGGTAACAACAAAACGTGCTTACATGAAGCAGAATCGAAATCCCTGTATATTTATTTCTGTTCTCATTTTCCCTTTCCTCCGGCTTTTAACCCATTCGTGCCTGGAT
This sequence comes from Cheiracanthium punctorium, assembly GCA_038373885.1. NCBI lineage: Eukaryota > Metazoa > Arthropoda > Arachnida > Araneae > Cheiracanthiidae > Cheiracanthium > Cheiracanthium punctorium. The sequence continues at coordinate 914,063 of JAWZYV010001411.1, read as the reverse complement.
ATTTTTGCGACTTTCTTCGATTTTTGCTAACACCAGCAGTAATTGATAAATTTCTGATGTCAACTTTTTGAACAAGGGATGATTTCATTTAAAATCATTATGTATAAAAATTGAAATGTCAACATCCTACTTGGCCATATTAAAATATTTTGTGAAATTGAGGTTCAATACTCGCGAATAAAGGCTAGGAAAAATAAATAACGTTTTCGAATGATAGCGAAAATGCCGTCCCAAAAAAGGGACGCTAGGCATAAATGGGTTAAGTTCGTATTTCGCTTCTTCTCGTAGGCAGTATTCTTTTGAAAGCTTAGTTTTCTCATCAGACCGTAGTTGCCATCTGGGCTAGAAATAGATTCGGTTACGTCAGATTTGCAATCGTAGCGTGTTTTTCATTCCCCTCTCGTCTCTTTTTTAAAAGGGGGGGGGGTGCACATTTTATTTTTGATGCCATGCACCATCTTTAAAATTATTTGTTTGCGGTTTTATTACTTTAATTTTATTGGGCTAAATTTCATGATTTCTCTGTGATTGGCATTGTTATCCTCGGCCAAGTTTTTGTTCTCGCCAATCTGAAATTTCGTGTTGGCATAATTTTTAAGTCAATCCACCGGCTTTCGATTGCGAAGTAAATACATACTGTTAGCAAGCTGAGCCGCCGTCAGACTACGCAATGTTTATAAGTTTATCTTAAACTGTTTTTTCAATAAAACATAGTTTTTTAAAAGCACCCGAAGTCTTAGGAATTTGTGTTCTGCAACTTAGTGTTCCGAATCTAGCTACTTTGCCATAATGCCAGTTAATAATCTTAAAATAGTCCAAGTAAAATTATCCATTATAAAAAACTAGAAGTGAAATCCCGTTGTGGAGGCAATTACAATGGCCGCTATCAGGACCCTACCCAAAAAAAAATTTCGGGGGAGGGACCAAAAGGTGACAAAGGCTAAATTTTTCACAAAAAGGCTTCATTATTATTGTTTTACTAACAAAATTTTAAATTTCGGGGGGGGGGGGGAGACGGGCCCGCTGGTACCCCCCCCCCACCTAGATGCGGCCTTGGCCGCTAGAAAAAACATTTGACGAAAATATGTCTGCACTCAATATATTTGATCTTCGTGGACGAAGTTGTGAAAATGAACAACTTCATATTCAATTTTTATTACACACCCAAATCGAATTTCATGCTCTTCTGGAAACGCGCGGAAACTTCTCGCATTCGAACGATTTTGTTTTGTGTGCACAGCCTTTCTTATATCAATGCTTCAAGCAGACGATCATTTTAATGGAAAAAAATTAAAATATGTTATCTAGAAAAACAATTTTAAATAAATTGAATTGAAATTTTCCCTTCAAAGCCCTATAACCGTGATTTCAGTGTGACATCATTGTCAGTTGAAACATCTAATTTTGTCACGCAAATGATTGAATTTTTTGACTCTCGGAAATAAAATGGAGCTGAAAACAGAAAAAAATCACTCAAAAATTCGGTAACGGGTGGATTTCCAGATTTTTAAAGCAGCGCAGATTGTTTTTATATTTCCGTACATAATTTTGAAAAACTTCACGCGAATGAAATATTTCTAGGCAAGAAATTATTTTGAAAGCATTCAGTCTTTTCTCTCAAAACAATAAATAGGCAAAAGGATGTAATGCGCTACTTGGAATAGCCAAATGCGCCAAATTTGGCCACATATACTAGCTACCTTCATTTCTCCCCTTTAAAAGCTCAATTAAAATATTTAAATCCTGCATGATTCAATCTCGAGGGAAAATATCAAACTGCGCCATCTCGAGGATCTATTCAAAATAGCACAAACTGCGAATAGGGTGTCAACCCTTTAACGCGCGGTGTCCTCCCCGTGAGGACACCAAACTCTGACGTTTTGACTGTTGCCAGTCAAGAAGAATAGATTTGATTTCTATAAAAATAGTTGCGAGTGACATAGCTCCACGAGAATCCTTTACTTTTTAGCACGTTCATTTCCCGTTAAAAAATTGTCACGATTCTTTTTAACAGCACTGACATCTGCTGAAAAATGGAAGAACGCGAGAACAACTGGAAAGATTGCCCAATGCTGAAAAAAAGGGCAGCCGTTGCCATCGCTCGACTTAACTACCAGCAAGACGGTGGATGATCGACGACAGCTGGCTGTGCTCACGCACAGCCAGCTGTCGTCAAAAAAGGGGTCTGTAGATCTGTGGCACGCGATGAACGTTGCGATCTTCCGCCGTCTTTCTGGTAGTTAAGTCGAGCGATGGCAACGGCTGCCCTTTTTTCAGCATTGGGAAAGGGTTGCGCCTCAAAGGGTTCAGTTTGTGACAATGATTAGCACGCAGTTTATACCAGTTACTCCCACGCAAGGAATCTCGCACAATTACAACCACTCAAATTCACGCTAAAGCTCATTTCTTGGATGGGGTTGGGGGGGGGGGTATAAAAATGTAAGAAGCATCATTCAATTCAAGCTGCATACTGAATTTGGAATAGGGAATCTGGTATTGTTCGATCCCCTTGAGAGAAAGTGGCCGGAGAACCATTCGGAGGGCAGGATATGAACCAGATACGTGACCGCCACCCCTGTGCTAAAAACAAATGACATGATATAATGGCGTGTTTCGAAAATAGGTCCAGCTTTCTGTAGAAACGAATGCTCTCTGGGTTAAGTGCAACGCATAATCAGCTGGACGTGAAGTGCATTATAGTACAGCAGGGCTGTTAGAGCAATGAGTTTTGCTACCTCTTTTTACCATAACTTCCGATTCTAAGCCCGTGCATTTAGGGAAAATGTGCACGCCTTTTACGCATTTGAAATTCCTTTCACGGGCTCTCGAGTTTTGTGCGTGAAAATGCGCCACGAACTAGGCTGTCCGTTCAACTTGTTTGAAACAGATAATGCCGCTGAAGTGACTGTCCATAGGTATAAATGAATAGAACATCTTTTTTTATGCGACTATAAGTGTTTTGTGTTTCGGCAAAGCTTCAAGAGGGCCATCTGCCTAGGGAGGGGTGCTTTTGGAGTAAGACTTTTTGAGGGGTTCTAAAGCGTATTCACATTACATCTAGAAAAAACCGCCCGAAATTCTAAATCGTTAGATTGATGGCCGTGCGATAGGCCAGAATCCTGAACCTTCACAATTCGGCCGTCTTCCATATTCGGTGGCTTATCCACTCGGCCACGGTGAGGCCCTTGTGTGCCTGTAAAATCCCTTCATGATGTATGCATGGTGTCCAAAAAATATAGCGATAAACATTTAAGGGGTAGTGTACAGAATTTCTGTGTTTAAACTGACTTGAGATTCAGTCAGACATTGGCTTGAAGTCCCAATGAATGACAATTTTACTGTGAAGAATTCCAACTTGATTTCTGCTTACTCACATATCTATTGAATATGTTTTATGGAGCTTTTCCTTCTTTTGTTAAATTGCATTTTTTACCCAAAATATTTTAATGCACTGGAATATAAACAGTGTAAATTGCCTGGAAAATGATACTAACTACCTTTTCAAGTTTATTAGCACGCATACACACAAAGAAAACAATCAAGAAATAAGAAACTAAGGCCCTAGCGTAAGAAGAAAAAACGTTCACAAACAGTCTCTTTTGTTGAAATTACCGTGTGATATATTAACGCACTTACTTATCGCAGAGATTACTTATTGTCTAGTTAGTTGTAAAGCATCCGTTGAAAAATGATCAGTATTACAAACACTTCTGATTTCACGTAATAATTATTGATATGGTATAATGTGCTTTAATCCATGTAATCGTATCAAATCTACTAATACTTTATTATTACCATTTCTTATACTGATACTGTCCATCTTTCTTTCTTTCAATTAGAGGCTCAATTTAAAGCTTTCATGGTTTCGTGATAATTCTCGTGGAGTCTCGTGATAATTATCAAACTGTTTCATCTCAAGGAGCCGTTTAGAGTCACACAGATTGTGAATAGGAAGCAAACTTTGTAGCAGAGTAGGAATCTCGCGCTATTTTTAATTTAACACGTCACGTTTTTTACCGCAGTAAAAGAAACCGCGGGTAGTTGGTCAGTTCATTTGATTATTTCACGGAGTTTTCAAAGTAAATTTATTGAAACTTACGATGACGTTGGGGTTTATTTAATTATTTATTTATTTATTTACTATTTTTTTTTCTTCAGATAGGATCGTTATGGGGAAACAAAATCCTATGTTAAAAAATATTTAAAAAAGAAATCTCAAACATTTTCTTATTTTAAGTACGCAATTAAGTGCTATATATTAAAAGGATATAATAATCTATATGTCGTCCCTATTTCTCTTCCTTTTTCCACTATGGTGGAAAGTGTGACATAATTCTCTACTGTGGCGTATTTGCTTTTCTTGTTCACAATTGAAATTTAAATTGAAATCGTCTACTAAAATTATTTTACAATCTTCGGCACGCATATTTTAACTACATTTCAATTTTACACAAATACTGTTTGGAAAATATTTCATAATCCATCACTGTGCCGTATTTGTCTTCCTTGTTCCATGAGACATTTCTTTGGAATTGAAATCAATTAACATCGCCTAATAATTTTGTTTTGCAATCTTCGCTAGGTGTGCTCTAACTGTGCTTCGCCTTTATTTACACTAATATAGACACCTTTATCGACAATTAATGTTCCAATAAATAAACTACAGGGTTTGGCGATTTCTCGACAAACATAGAAGATACCTTCAAGCTGGTTTCAATTTAGGGGGTCTTATTTTTGTGACAAACTTGCCGATGGATCTCAAAAATGGTAAACCTTGTCAACTTTCGACATTTTATACCCGTCGTCAACAGACAACCTTAAAAAGTGATTCGCCCTGTAGACAGACATCCTTGTCTGAAATTAATAGAGCTCAAGTGCTGAAAAAAAAGAAAAAAATAATCTCAAATACATTGTATTTTATATATAAACTAAAGTGCTATATATTAGAAATTTATCATAATCCATGCGTCGCGGCCCTTTTTGTTTTTCTTGCTTCAATGCGTTGGAAAGTGCATCATCTTCCATGCGTTGGCCTTATTTGTCTTCCTTGTTCCATTATAAAATCTATATTAAATCATCTACTACAGCTGTTTTACAATTTTCGTCAAGCATATTCTATCTATACTTCCCCTAGGGCAGTAGTAGCCCAGTGGTTAAGGCGTTTGACTCGTAACCAGAAAGTTACGTAACCAGAAAGTGTTTGATTCCGACGAATCACTAAAGCCCACCGTGTACATGCGATGTGCGTGCACGTTAAATCCGCAGTTCCGAAAGTCCTCTCGGCGATCGCTAGCAGTTTTCGAGGGTTGCCAGTATTCGGAAGTCCGCCACCCTCTGATGAGTATCCAAATTGTGGCGGGGAAACTCCGAAGAGGACGTATGTAGCTCTCAACGACATATTCAGTGACGTGAGCTGTCCTCTCCTGGCAAAACAAACAAATTACTTCACCTTTATTTATACCAGAGATGGCCAAATCGTGGGGCATTGGATGATTTCAAGAGGCGTATCTCATCCCTGAGCTTACATTTATTGTTTAGAGACACAATAAAGACTTTTGAAATAATTTCGTGTCCGAAAATATTTTACCTCTATTAATTTATTTTGCTATATCAAAAGTAAGCATTTGTGCATTCCAAAATACACTGTCTTCAAAAATCGAATAATCTCTGATCCCCTTCTAAAAATCTGAAAACTTCATTCTAGAATTCTCAAACAACAACTTCAATCTCATGTTCGCACGTTACATTACTTTCCCTCCCTTAAACTGAAGCTTACCCTTACTCATATTTTTCAATTCTACCCGTGAACGTAAGGAAGTAAAAAAGTGCTTGAAAAAAGTGCCTACGAAAAAAAAAAAAAAAAAAAAAAAAAAAATAGCGCATGATACGCACAAAAATTGGCGACCCTTGATTTACACCAATATTCATACCTTTATAGACTCTAATTAATATTTCCATAAAAAGTAACCCATGAAACTCTAGGGTTTGGTAATTTCTCCAGAAACACAAAAGATGCCGCAAAGCTAAGTTCAATTTTAGAACTTTTTTTGTTATTTTAGATGCCAAACGTGGCGATAAATCTCCAAAGACGACCCACTTTGGCGACTTTCGACCGTCCAGTACCTGTCACTATCTGGCATTCCTTGAAAAGTGATTCACGGTTTTTGTGAGAGGACAAAAATCCGTATAAGAAATTAATAGTACTTAAGTGCTAAAATTGCACCTCAATGTTTGTTCTAACCTTTATATTTTAGTCGAATTGATGCGTTTATAGTTGTTTAATTTTAGTCTCAATGAATAATTAGAATTTTTTAATTAGAAATCAGACTTGAAACTGATAATCCTCGTGAGATTTGAAAATGTTTCAGGGATGATTTTTCATTGCCTGTAAAACTAGTTTTTCTGCCTGAAGAGTTAAAAGGCAGTGAAATATAAGCAATACCTGTTGTCAAACATGTGATACACAAGTTATCTGTCGTGAAAACAAATTTTGCTAATTGTATATTCTTTTATATTATGTATCTCTCTATTCTAAAAAAAAGTAAAGGCCGCTGGCGCTGTCAAAGCTTGTGGACCTATTTCCTCCTAAACCGTAGGGATTTGAGTTTCGACTAAGGTGCCCACAGATTCGTAAAATTCCGATGAACCTGCTAAGCTGATTTAAATTTCGAAATTCGAATTATTTTAGAAGATATTCATAAAAAACTGAAAAAATAAACCGAATGGTTGCCAGATTTGGCATAAAATCATTCATTTCTTTGCAACAAAGCGTTTCCAAGTATCTAGAATCGCGTGAAATTTAAAAACATGAGTTAGAATTACGCCCATTTTACGCCAAAATAAAAACTATATGAAATAAGTAACTCAAAATGTGTTACACAAAGTTTACAATTTTCAAATAGTAAGTTCGCTTAGACAACAGGAGTTTAGAATTAGCGATTATTCGTTTTTCCAAAACAGAATAACTAATATCTTGAAAATGAAAAATAATTAAAATGCAGATTATTTTAAAGCCGGTTCTCGTCCAGCTGGATTATTTGCTACCAGTAGAAATGTTTGGCGGCGTTAACTATGCCATTATAGCAGTTATAGTACACTTTGGATATTTGCTAGCGCGACGAGATGGTATAATTCGTGGTGTTAAGTACGCCAATCGGCAAACGATTATGTAAATGAAAATATGGACGACGGTTTTCCGATAACCTTAGATGAACAGTAAATATTGGATGTGAGCATGTGTAAATCGCCAAATAATGAAAAGTCACCATTGGTGGCAGGCTATTCTATCTGTTACGTAGCTTTTATTAACTTTACATGTACGCAAGTCGCCAAATAATGGAAAATCGCCATGGGCGGCAAATTCGGAAGGTGTCCAATAGGTTTTCCATTATTAAAAATACAGCTGAAACAGATGTTCTGATTTTATTACGCTTTAGTTCCTAATTAATATAACTTTTGTATGGCAACATTAAATATCATTGTGTTTCTGAGGAGTGCAAATAATTTTTCCAGCGATTATAAACGGAGTCCGCACTCCAGGTGGAGTACAGCTCAGGACCCGTACAACACGGATTCCCATAACAAAATATCTTTCGTGTTATGAGGGGGAGGGTGTCTACTGCAGTGTGAAGTTTAAATTTTTATGTACCAATGGAGGGCAGAGAGATGCAAAAACCAAGCAATGTGTAGCTCAGTAACATTCTATCTGGTCCAATCTTCGGGTTTTGTCTGTTAAAATTATGTTTTTTTTACAAATAAGCCTGATTAGGGGCTGAATGCCTCATACGAAAAGCGAGCGTAGCGAGTCTGGGGGCCTTGGCCCCTAGTATGTACATAAAGTATGTCCCCCAAAAGCACTGATCTAGGCTTTTATCCTTTAAATTTTGATTACAATCATATACAATGAAATTACAATGTTACTCAAAAAAGGGTGGAGAATTGTATGGCATCCATTAAAATTTACAGGAGATTAAACATTGATCACTACAAAATTTAAACTTTTATACAGGTTCCATACAAAAAAGTTCTCAGTTATTAAATTGTGTCCCATGCGTTAATGAAGTGATGTACAAAGAATGAGCATTTTACCTTAAAAAGTATCAGAAATATGAAAATACGTAAATGCTGACTTAAAACCATTTTCCAAGGCTCTCGATGGGGCAAAATCGTGTCAAATTATTGCATTTCACGGTTTGTATACTAATCACGATATGAAACAATAATTGCATAAATACAAAATACTTCTACTATTATTGGTACTATTATAAGTTCCTCACCAACTTTCTTTAAACATATCTGTCAGCCTTTTAATGATGAAAGATTTAATTTTTGCATATCACCTAATTAATGTATGAGGCAATTTTACTAAGTGATTTTTTTTTCTGTTGTACAGGGGCCATATAAAAATTTAAATTTTGTATTAATTTAGATTTAATCTGAAAATTTTAATCCATAAAATAAAATTCTGTACGTGATTTTAACGTAATTTTGCAATTCATTGTATATGCCTACAATCAATATTTAAGGAAAAAAAGCCTCAGTCAGTGTTTTTGGAACACCTTGTATATATTTTAATATAATATTACTTTTATTGCTCCGATAGCCGATTTGTGAGGGGTGTCGGCTTCGTGATTTGCTACTTAAAAAGGAAGCCAATAAGCGAAAGGTATTTAATCTCTCGTAGCATTACTAAAGGTGGAAACACCCAAACCGTCTCACTCCAAACCTGGATTTATTTATTATTTTATGTAGTAAATGGTAATATATAGTTATAGAACAGTTTGAAACGGGTTAAGGTTTGTTTAAGGTTATAGGTGTCTAAAGTAACTAACTGTGTGTGTGTATAAAAAAAGTACTAGTATCCAACTGTATACTAGTTACGCTGATCCCTGACTCACTCTGTAACCAATTAAAAAGCCACTCCAATTAAAAACCACTGTGTAACCAGATTAAAAAGCAGAAAAAGCATAATAGCACCTACACTGTTTATACGATCCGCTTGCAATTTTTCATAATTATATATAAAAATATAGAAAAGAATCTGCGCTACTTTTAAAATCTGAAAATCCACCGGTTCCCTCATTTTCAAGCGATTTTTGCTATTTTCATCTTTATTTTATTTCCGAGAGGAAAAAAAAGAATCATTTGCGTGACAAAATGAGCTGTTGCAATCGATATGCCGCCATACTCATCACGGTCATCAAGTTTTGAAAGGAAAGAGTGATTAAAATTCGTTTAAAATAGTTTTTTCAGATTCCATAGTTTATTTTTTTTCCACAAATAAATCGTCTGCTAGGATATAAGAAAGGCTATGTGCATAAAACGAAATCTTTCGAATGCCAAAAGTTTCCGTACGTTTCCAGAAGAGCATGAAATTCGATTTGAGTACAGATAAAAAAAATTGAATATGAATTTATTTATTTTAGGTGGACAAAGATGAACTATATTGAGTGTAGACATATTTTCGTCCAAAGTTGTTTCCAGTGCCCGTTGTAATTGCCTCCACAGCGGGCTTTGCCCTCTAGTACATACCATACTTCTCAAAGCGAAATGTTCACTTAGCGAGAAGTCTTGGAACGCATACCTCGCAATGTCAATACACCACTCCACACCAGTTTTAACAGGTTACATATTACGGTATATAGGGTGTCCCCAAACACTGATTTAGGTTTCTACACCTTAAATCTTGATCATAGACATATATTATATATGTCATGATTATTGTAATTTATTATAAATTACAAAGTTACCATGTGTCGATTACGAAAAAAAAAAATGATGCAAAATATTTTTGCTATTATTGGTATTGTATAGCCTCTTACTCCAACTTTGTTTAAGCATATCTCTGAGCCTTTGTATGATGAAAGGCTGACACTTTGTATGTTCCCCAATTAATGTATACGGCACATTTCACTGAATTTTTTTAGTCGGTGGCTGTATAAAAATTTCACTTTTATATTTAATATGATTTAATCTCCTGAAAATTTTAGTCGCTACAACAGAATTCTATGCCTTTTTTTACATTGTAATTTATTATGTATGTCTATGATCAATACTTAAGGAATAAAACACCTAGGTCAGTGATTTCGAAACGACCTGTTCCGTAATAACTCAGTTATCCGATCCCAGCTCTGATGTAATCTCACCTCTCTCTTAACCGAGCTACTAAACTTAGCCGTTCAGTCCGCTTTAAGGGGACGGTGGACGTTATCAAAGTTTTTTTTTTTAATTTTTGACCAAAAATTATGAATTTTTGTATAGATATGCTTTGAAGTATGACAAAATTAAATACTTAAAAAACTAAAAAAAATTAATTTTTTAAAATTTAAATTTAAAAAAATTGAATTTCGAAAAAATGTCTCTTGCGCGCCAATTTTAATTTTTTTCCTTCAATTTTCTCTTGTTATTATTCAAAAATGTATTCCGAACAAATTGTCTTATTAATTTAGAGATTCGTTGAAAAGTAAAATTTTAGGAAGTATTTTTATACGTTAACACTGAATTTTCACAAAATTTTCATGTTTTTATAAACTTATATTGAATTTATATAATCTTAATGATCACCAAAATTAAAACGGATAAGAAAATTTATTCTTATATGTATCTTGAGTCTCTGTTATGAATTATAAGACTTTTTCAAAAATTGTGTCGCAAGGGACATTTTAAAGACACAGATCTGCGAAAAATATTCATTTTGCACAAAAGGCATTTTTTCGGACATTTAAAGGACCATTTATGAGATACTTACATTTTTTAAACGCTTATAACTTTTTTACTAATTAAGTTAGAGACATGCACTTTTTTGTTTCAGATACAGTAAAAATCATAGCATATGAATACATTTTTAAAAAAATGCAAATTTTCGGCGAAATTTTTGGTAATGTCATAGCCCACCAATCCCTGAACCGAAGCAGCTCCTTGTACACTTCGGAAGAACTAAAAAACAAACAAAATCTTAATGAAAAAAATAATTACTGATTACTTAGACTTGAGGTCATAAAATCAATGGCCATATTAATGTGACCACCAGACATTTTCTGCGCACACAACGCTTGTGTTGCCATTCGGATAAAAATTTGTTGACAAGTATACACGAAAAAGTTGCCCCTGGCGTAAAACAGAGATATATTCACAGAGGATTTATTTTTAAAAAAGGAGAGAAAATAAAAAAAAATCTGGAGTCAGTTCATTCGGCTATCCGAACACTAGATCGTAATGCATAAGAATTCTTTCTGTAACCCTGTACAAACACTACAAATCCTACGCACACCAAAATCTGTAAGTTGTGAGACTATGACCTGGAATATGCATAACCAATTTGAACTTAGTCGAATGTACCATTTAGACACTGCCACATTCTAAATAGTTTACGTATTAGGCCGCAATGTATAAGAATTCTTTATTTGTGGCCCTCTAAAAAAAGAATGCGTCCTATACACCTCAAAATTAATACCGGTCGTGCGATGGTTGTGTGTAATATACATATCATATTTGAACTCAATCGGACACACAGTTTATGAACTCACATACATCTCCGTAAAAATAGCATAAATGAATTCAAAAGATCTCAAAACGTGTCAATACATAAACTTTCGCAGTCGATTTTTTTTTTAAATAATTGCAATACTTTCCTTAGAAGTTACATACGAGAAAAGTAAAAATTATGTATCATTAATATAACCAGGAACTGTAAATCGTCCAAACATTTTTCGGCAAACCTTGGGAAGTGACAGGACAGCTTTTACTTCATTCGGCACTTTGACATGTGCAAGGTAGAAACCATAACAGAAGATATATACTGTTCATAGAAAAAAAAAAAAAAAAAAAAAAAACACAGACAGAGAAGGGTTCACTACACTTGGCCACTCAAAATAGAAACGGCCTCCCCTAAATCTGGTGCGCCGAGGGATTTGGTTATGTATAGAATCGATGGAAAGAGCCCCACGTATCGAAGTGCTTTACAAGGTTCAAATTTCCATAATAGTTAATAATTACAATAAGGTGAAAAGGCACTCTCTTGACCCTTTGAGGCGCAACCCTTTCCCAATGCTGAAAAAAGGGCAACCGTTGCCATCGCTCCACTTAACTACCAGCAAGATGGCGGACGATCGAAATGTTCATCGCGTGCCACAGATCTAGGGACCCTTTTTTTGACGACAGCCTCTAGATCTGTGGCACGCGATGAACGTTTCGATGGTCCGCCATCTTGCTGGTAGTTAAGTCGAGCGATGGCAACGGCTGCCCTTTTTTCAGCATTGGGCAATCTATACAGCTGTTCTCGCATTCTTCCATTTTTCAGCAGATGTCAGTGCTGTCAAAAATAATCGTGACAATTTTTTTACGGGAAATGACGTGCTAAAAAGTAAAGGATTCTCATGGAGCTATGTCACCCGCAACTATTTTTATAGAAATCAAATCTATTCTTCGTGACTGGCAACAGTCAAAACGTCAGAGTTTGGTGTTTCTAGAGCGGGAACACTGCGCGTTAAAGGGTTAAAACTTTCCTCATCCATATCGAATCCTATTATATCTTACTAGCTGCAATACCCGTCGTTGGCGGGATAATATGTAAAGCACATTTCAAAAAAGTCTGAATTTTCGTCAGCATTGTTGAAGTACGAAAAATGAAATTAGTATACTGGCAATTGTATAGATGGCAATATTATAACTTCTATGTATTGTTAAAAGATTCCAGGTTAGAGAGTAACAATGACACACAATAGAGATTTTTGTTTAATAATTAAAGTTTTATTCTCGTTGAATGAGCTTTCCAAATCAAGTGGTCATTCCTAACCTGTAACTAAATTTTGTTCGATTCACTGTAGATATTTTAACAGTATGCCTAAAAAAAAAAATTGCTCAATTTTCACAAAATCTTAAAAAGGAAATAAGCATATTAAAGAAAGTTTTAAAAATTAAATCAAATTTTTCAAAAAATTCCAACTTTTATTATTTTAGTCGTGGCTGATCATATTGCTAAATTTCACTCTATTCTCTTAATCTAGTTCTAAGAGATGCGAGAACAAGCACATACGATTTTCACAAAATCTCAAAAACTATGAAATATTTAAAACAGTTTTTTCATCTAGAGTTTAAATTAACGTGCATCTAACATAATTCCAAAATCATTCTATTTCCATTGCCATTTTCTAGGAATGGAACAAACTTGTACTCAGTTTTTACAAAATTTCAAAATCAATAAATAAATTTTAATGTACATTGATGCTTATAGTTTAAGTGACCACCTGTGACGATAGTAAATTTTATTAAATTTGATTCAATGGTTTACACGTAATTGACAAATATTTTCACCTTTTTAATAAATTTTCGCAAAATCTCAAAATCTAAACAATTTTTTTAAAAAATTCGACACCTATAGTTTTTGAGTAACCACTTATCATGTCACCAAGTTTCATTTCATGCACTTTAGACATTCATACGTGATGTGCAATAAATATTTACACATTTTGAAACGATTTTCACAAAATCTCCGAATCTAAACTTTTTTTTAAATGTCAGCACCTACAATTAAATCGAGTGATTACCTATCATGTTACCTAATTTCCTTTCATTCGCTTTAGTCTTTATTATGTGATGGGCAATGTGATAAGTGAGCAATGTAAAGTAGGGGATATGTTCAAAACTTCCCACATGAAAGTTTGGTCTTGAGGTCGTGAATTTTCCTTCGGGATTCGGAATGTTGCGAAGATTTCAGAAACCCGTTCTGAGAATTAACACTGGAGATATAATAGAGCGTGAATCGTCATCACTGCGTCTTTTATTATACGTTTTTGTGTGTTCAATGACGAAGCAGACAAATTAAACCTGGGTTCAAAATTACAAATGGAGCAAACAAAAAAGAATGGCTGATCTATTCGGAAGGAATTTTGATCATGCTGATAAATTCGAGGACACTGTTTGACACTATTTATAAAATTCTAATAAAAGCAATCATAATTATAAGGGAATATTAACTCCAAATAAAGGGTGTCAAAAAATTTACACAAGATTTGAATTAAATAGAAAATTAATTAATTTAGCGCTGGGGCGACCAAAAAATAAAAACAGTTCGACAGCTGACAGTTTAGGATTAGTAAAAATGCACTACTATACGAATGAACAACGCGTTTTCGTTGTAGAACAACATTTCAAAAATAATGAACATTTGATTAATGATGATTTTGATCATAAAAGATGAAGTAAAGGTCATGTGATTTAACACCACTAGATTTCTTTCTTTGTTATTTGAAGTCAAAGGTGCATGTCAGCAAGGCCACATGCATTGAAAGAGGATGTGCGGGCTCAACGCTGCATCCACGACATTCAGCCACACTTATTCGAAATGGTCCTGGAAAAGTTCGACAAAAGAGTGCGTATGTGCCAGCAAAGCCGTGGAGATAATTTACAGGATGTGCCATTCCATACGGAACCCTATCCTATGCTACTTTGTTTCTCTCTATGCTAAAAAAAAGTAACGTCCGCTGTCGCCGCTGTCAAGTGCGTGTTTGGCTATCTCCTCCTAAACCGTGGGGATTTAAGTTTCGAATACGGTATCCACAAATTCTGAAAATTCCGAGGAACCTGATAATCTGACTTAAATTTCGAAAATCGAGTTGTTTCAGGAGATATTAATAAAAAACTGAAAAAATAAACATAATGGTTGCCACATTTGGCATAAAATCATTTATTCCCTTGCAACAAAGCAATTCCTAGTATGTAGAATCGTGTGGAATTGACTAATATGAAGTAGAATCACACCCATTTTACGCCAAATTAAAAATCATATGCAATAAATAACTCAAGGTGTGTTACACAAAGTTGACAATTTTCAAATAGTAAATTCGCTTAGACAACAAACATAATGGTTCCCACATTTGGCATAAAATCATTTATTCCCTTGCAACAAAGCAATTCCTAGTATGTAGAATCGTGTGGAATTGACTAATATGAAGTAGAATCACACCCATTTTACGCCAAATTAAAAATCATATGCAATAAATAACTCAAGGTGTGTTACACAAAGTTGACAATTTTCAAATAGTAAATTCGCCTAGACAACAGGAGTTTAGAATGAGCGATTATTCGTTTTTCTAAAACAGAATCACTAATTGTAACTGATTTTAAAAACGCCATCTTGGCATTAGGTACGATCCGGCAAAATGATATCCTTGGAAGCAGGGTTAATCTAAACCGCGAGTTCCAAAAATGTTAGAACCCAGTATCTTGAAAATGAAAAATAATTAAAATGCAGATTATTTTAAAGCCGGTTCGGTCCAGCTGGAGTATTTGCTACCAGTAGAAATATTTCCTATGCCATTATAGCAGTTATAGTGCACTTTGGATATTTGCCAGGGCGGCGAGATGATATAATTCGTGGTGCTAAATACGCCAATCTGCAAAGGATTATGTATATGAAAATATGGATAACGGTTTTCCAGGAACCTTACATGAGCATTAATTATGGGTTGTGAGCATGTGCAAATCTCCAAATGATGAAAAGTCGCCATTAGTGGCAAGCTATCCTAGCTCTTCCGTAATTTTTATCAAAGAAAACATATGGAGTACTGATTTCTAAGAGCTAATTATTAACTATACATGTATGCAAGTCGCCAAATTATGCAAGATCGCCATATTGGCTAATACGCAAGGTGTTCCATCGGTTTCACATAATTAAAAATAGTGCGAAGTTTAAATTTTTATGTTCCAAGGAACATGCAAGAACCAAGCAATGTGAAGCTCGCTAACTTTCTATCCGATCCAACCTTTGGGTTTTATTTGTTGAAATTATGCCTTTTTTATGACACAGCCAGCTGTCGTCAAAAAAGGGTCTCTAGATCTATGGCACGCGATGAACGTTTCGATCGTCCGCCATCTTGCTGGTAGTTAAGTCGAGCGATGGCAACGGCTGCCCTTTTTTCAGCATTGGGAAAGGGTTGCGCCTCAAAGGGTTAAGACAGGTCCTTTTTAAAAGACAAACGACGTCACCGGATTTTTGAGCAGATTTAAAAACAAACTAATGATGTTGAACACTTGAAAAAATTAATAATGCTTTTTCACTTAATGCACAATGCACTTGTAACAACACTGAACCTCGTGCAACTTTCAGCAAAAATCCAGGAGCACAAAAATTGCCTTCAAAAATGGTCAGAAGAATGAAATGAAAACCTGTTCGGAAAAATATTGTAAAATTTCGTATATTTGGCATTTTTTTCGGGTGTTTCGTCACTCTTATAGGTTCATTGTTTATAACAGTTCACAGTATAATATGTAAAGGAAAATTCTAAATTTTTTGCAGTCTTCAGCGCAATTGAATTCTTTGAAAAGCTGTTTAAAAGTTGCATAATTTCCTCAAAGAACTTCACCCCCTTCCATCGCTCATGCATTACCATAACAACTGTTGCAGACTGTATGCCTATACTATTGACCTAGTCTTTTTTTTTTAAGTGAAAAGTTCATGAAATAAAATAAAAGAATACAAAATAAAATAAAGATCTGTTCACTCACAGGCTTCCACTCGAGGTCGACATGGTTGAAATTATTTCCTTCATCTATTTCTCCTTAGGTCGAGAGCAGCTGCCCTTTCAAAGCATTACCTACTTTCTCCTCTCTCGTGCTACACAAATAAAGCACATGGCGGTTTACGCCGACCGGCATCGGTGTCGTGCAGTGAAAACATCCTTCCACGAGAAATGCCCACTGCTGCCATCTGTCAGGAGCGGAAAGCATTATTTTTCATGAACTGTGTTCATTCCAAGGTGAGAGTGCGGTTACGCTTCTTTAGAGGTCGAGCTAGTAATGGGAGAGATTCATTGATTAAAGAGTCATTGGCTCACGACATGGCATAGTTGCATCTCTGCCGAGCACCATACACATAAACGGTCTTCTCCACTCTCTCTGGGAAAACAATGCTTTTCTATTCAGAAAACTGTCCATACAAATTCAATGTTTTTAGAACGAAATATTGAATATTTTCGGGCTATTATTTTCAACCTTACTCTGAAAACAATCATCTGATAATTTTACGAAACAAAATTGTTTGAGTGCAGTTAGGACAGTAATCCCATTTCGATACGAAATTTCTTAGATGCAATTAGATTATATTTGATTTGATTTTGTGATTAACCCTTTGAGGCACAACCCTTTCCCAAACGCACAGCCAGCTGTCGTCAAAAAAGGATCTCTAGATCTGTGGCACGCGATGAACGTTTCGATTGTCCGCCATCTTACTGGTAGTTAAGTGGAGCGATGGCAACAGCTGCCCCTTTGTCAGCATTGGGCAATCTATCCAGCTGTTCTCGCATTCTTGCATTTTTCAGCAGATGTCAGTGCTGTTAAAAATAATCGTGACAATTTTTTGACGGGAAATGACGTGCTAAAAAGTAAAGGATTCTTGAGGAGCTATGTCACCCGCAACTCTTTTTATAGAAATCAAATCTATTCTTCGTGACTGGCAACAGTCAAAACGTCAGAGTTTGGAGTTCCCAGAGCGGGAACACTGCGCGTTAAAGGGTTAAAGCAAAGCTACACATAGACTATCTGCCTAAAGGGGAAGGTATCTTGATCGGAAGACTTTTTAAATGGTTCTAACACGTATTCACGTTGTATCTGGAGAAAATTTCCCAAAACTCCAGACCGTTAGATCGACAGCCACGCGATTAGGGAATGCAATCCCGCACTTTTTTTCGTTTTGCGGGATTTCGGGATTGAGACTTTCTGATCCCGCGGGATTGTAGGATCCCGCAGGATTGGCATTTCATTCAGCTAAGAATTCATTTCAATAGAGAAAAATAGGAATAAGGGGGGGCGGAGGGGGCGACCGCCGCCTCCCGAGACTAAAGAAATTAGTGTAAATAATTGTATTTTACTTGCATAAAATGGACGTATATGTGAATCTTCTAACTAACAGCCGCCCCCCCCCGAGAAACTTTCATTAATACACCACTGAATGGGGAAAATTACGATTTTAAGCATTATGAAGTTTAACTTCGGTAGTAATAATTAATGTTATTTGACAATTAACTTACAGAAAAATGAAAATTATAGTTATGATATTCAAAGTAATATACTCAGTTCTTAGTTGCTAAAAAAGAACGTAAAAAAGGCAATGTGTATGTGTGTGTAAAGATTCATTCGTCTTCCAAGTCTTGATCTAATTTTAGTAAAATAGTTAAAAGCGTGAATTATATAAAAAATATTAAAACCTAAAATTAAAACTTTTTATAATAGATTCGTGATTGTTCGCAAAGAGAAAAATTAATATGAAGTATTTCTGTTCATTTGAAAATCGGGAAGTTAGCGAAAAATTTAGATTACAATACATCCAGACTTCCACTGAAGGATAATTAGAAAAATTAAAACTTTAAATTAAAATTTGTAATTATTGATTCATGTGTTCTGAATTGTGAGATACGATACATACATATATGCAACAATTTTTGGTCAACGGATGATTGGAAAGATTGCGTAAAATTGTAATAAAACTAATCTGTTTCTCAATTTCAATCCCGCGGGATTACGGTCCTAATCCCGCAGGACTAGTCCCGCAAAAATTTGTGCGGGATCCAGCAGGATCCCGTTCCCGCGGGATCGGGATTGCATCCCTACACGCGATAGACCAGAACCCACCATCACACTTCGGCCATCTACCATGTTCAGTATCTTATCCACTCGGCAATGATCTGCCCCAAATGCAGTTAGAATAGCAATTAGCTCTTTTATTAATTAATATTCTCCCAATAGCATCGAAATTTAGGAATTTTGATTCGTAAAATTATTAGATGGATGTTTTCGGATTAAGAGGAGGGCGAGAATGGTGAAAAAATATTCGATAGTTCCGTTCTACAACCTTAAATTTTCGAAGGCAGTTTTCCTCTTAGAAAAGCATTGAGGTGATCATTTGCATGGAGAAGAGAGTAGAGAATCCCTTTAAAGGTTTTCCAACCTAAGAGCGAACGTCGTTACAGGACTTTGGAACAACTTTAAAAAGAAACCAATCATGTCAAAGACTCGAAAAAATTTAATAATGCTTCTTCACCCAATGCACTATGGACCAATACTAATAATTCGAAGCTCTATGCCTCATGCGGCTGGCTCCCAGAAAAAATTCATAAGCACCGAAAATTGTCTTTAAAAATGGGCCGAGGATTTACCTGTTTGGGGAAGATATCGCCAAATTCTGTGTGTTTAGCATTTTTTCGTGCGTGCTTCGTAACTCCTCCAGATTCATTGCATGTAACAGTTCACAGTAAAACTTTTAAAGAGACTCTCTAAATTTTTCAGGGTCTCTAGGGCAATTCAATTCTTTCGAAAGCTGTATGATTTCCAAAAAGAACAGGCGTAATCTGCGTAAGCGCATAATTGTCGTAAGTAATTTGCTTAAATTATATGCGTACGTTGCATTTTACTGCCATCCACCATACATTTGAATGTCTAAGATTACGAATAATGTTCGTTACATGCGTCCAGGGATGTATTACCCGTAAAGTAGGCTTTATCACAGAATAGAAAGAAAAAAGCACCAATCGTAGTTTATGGAATAGTGTTCCTGTCCCTGTGTATATGAACCGGAGAAAATCTCTATCTCACTTCATTCTGTGATGATAAATTATACTTAACAGTGGGGGTATTTAAAAGGTGGTGGGGGCTACCGACTCAGGCCCTATCGAAAATATGAAATAATTATTAAAAAGAAATGTTTTCAAACATTTATATTGCATCTTGTGACAATTAGATTTGAAATAAACCGACTTTAGAACAATATGAGCCTATCATTATTATTATTATTATTACTATTATTATTATTATTATTATTTAGTTAGGTTATAATCAATATTATTATTATTTATTAAGTTAGTTAAGTTTATATTATATGTAGAGTCTCGATAATACGCGGTGGATGGGACCGGACTTACCTAGAACTATCGAAAACTCGAATTATCTAAATCATAAAATTAATAAACAAATAACTGGAAATAAGGCAATTTTTGCGCTTTGAGTGCATATTTAAATGAAAAATGTACTTCCATACTATCACATTACTGATGATTAGAACAGATTAATTATATAAGAAAATAATAGTTAATATAATAATATATTATTGCTATAATATATTATTACTATAATGCATTATTATAATATATATTACTATCAAATTTTGTATTAACACGTTGGCCCGTTTCCGTGATGTAATATCGCGCCATCGCGAAATCAGCTTGCCAATACTGCACAGAAATGTCTGTGAGGTCATGTATAGGAAAATGAGACCCGTTTTCTTTTTTCTTTCTTTCTTTCTTTTTCTTTTTTTTTTTTTTTTTTTTGAAGGATGGGTGGGATTCTGATGTGGCTTCTGGATGCGCCAGGTATTTGAAATTTGCGGTGCAAAAAAATGTTTTCGCTTGTTTAGTATGTGTTGGGGTCAGTGGCGTAGCCAGAAATTTTTCATGGGGGGGGGGAATATGACTACTGCAATTCACATATATGTATACGTGAGTGTGATAAGAGAGTGAAGAATATACATTTTGTATGGCAAAAAATTCCTCATGGTGGGAGGGGGTTATGACCCCCATTCCCCCCCCCTTGCCTACGCCACTGGTTGGGGTCAGTATTTGGGAGCTATTTGATTTTTTTCACTAACTTGGATTTATGGGAAACTCAAAATATCGAGAGCTACTGAATATATATAATGTATATAACTATCAATTTAAAAACAGAACTGAGCTTGAAGAGTTAGAAAATATTGCACTTGGAGAGTTTTTGCGTTCACCCCAAAAAGCTATTCACGTCAAAAAGCTATTCACGATATATTCCTAAAAACGCAATTACGAATGAAAATGAGAAAAAAATCGTAGAGGGGTACCCTAAATCTGATACATTGAATTTGTAATAAAAAAAAACTTGATCATTGACCTGTACACTAATTTCTAAATTCGAGGGGAGCCCTTGCCCTCCTAGGCCTACCCCCTCGTTGCACACTTTAAACGACTGCCCGGAAAACTTAATGTCTTAAATTATTTCTTTTTGTGTGCTCTTGTACAAGAACTTCTTATGGTGTACACATCTTTTTCAATACAGTAAGCAGCATACTGTACGTCTCCAAGGTATATTAATTCTTTGTAGCAGTCCAAGAGCACTTCCAACAGTGACAGCATGAACATAGGCAAATAGAAATCTCAAAAGATCTAAACTTAGTTTGAATCGATTCATAGTCCCACGGAAGGGCTAAAGCCTCCCCCCCCCCTCCTCCTAAAGGCGTAGAAATAAAAGTGAAAATATCTTTAAAACAGAGAAATTCCATTTCATCAATCAATTGAAATATATTATTTTTAAAGTATTTTTGAACAAACAAACAAAAAAGATTATTAAATAGATATTAGAACCCCTTGGGAGGGGGGTGGGGGGTGGGGGAGGAATGTCGTTTTCCACATAAAACTCAAATAAATTTTCTACAATTTTTTAATGATAAACAAGCTGTGCCTAAAGATAGGATTCATATTTGTTATATTTTAAAGCAAGAATTTTATCCATAATATTCTTTTTTCTTTAACGAAGGACGGCCACCTTCTCTCTTATTTCACGTCTACCCTCCTTGGAAAACAATATATTCTAAATGTCTTGAAACTGACTTTTAGGTGTTCGTCAGTCTTGCATTTTACAGCAAGACTTTTATTGATATCTCTTTTTTTTTCTTTGAGATCACACAGCATATGTTAAAAGAACGTTACGGCTCCATACGCCCCCCCCCCCAAATAGGTTACGAATTTCGGAAAATGCTGCCGAATCTAGCCCCCTTATGAAAAAACTGACACACATGCCAGATTTCGTATTATTAACTTTTGAAGCGTCTTAGTCTACTACGTATTTATTGCTTTCCGTGAGCCTCATAACATTTAGAGTTGGCTTGCGTTCTATGGACGATTGGTACAGAATATTTTGACGTTATAATCAGGGCTTCAAACGTCAATTGAACCAGAAAAAAACCGTTATTTTAGTCGGAACGAAAACCGGAACGGAACCAAAAAAACATATCGGTTTATTTGGTTTCAGTGATTTTGTTGCTGTCACCAACTTTTCAGTACTGTATACTGTAACCAATTTACAAATTAAAGAAAGAATAAAATATTTTTAATTTTGATAGAATTACATTTTTTGCTCATGATATAATTATATTTTTGTACAAATAAGAATATACACAAAATAAAATTATTCATTCGGAACTGAACCGAAAACCGTTATTTTTGGCGGAACGAAAACCGGAACTGAACCTATATATTTATTTTTAGTTAAACCGGAACGAAAATATTACGGTTCGAAGGCCTTGTTATAAGAGAGCTTTTACTATAAACGAGGTCCGAAGACATAAAGCACAAATAATCAAACACAACTGAAAAGTCCATTGAATTTGGCCTTACCTGCTTCGAAATTAGGCTTCTTTAACGAAAAGCATGGTTCCGGTCTTGATGCCAACCACGAACAAACAACAAAACAAAAAAAATTACTCATGTGATATAGAAATATTCATCCTCTAAAATCGTATTGCGCTACGTTCATTCTCGCGCAGTGTGTGTATACCTCTGGTGTCAAGTAAATGCAAAAATGTGGGTAGACAAACTCATAACTTTTCCGGAAGCGTGAATATTTCAGGCGGAAGTGTTATAAAATTTGCCGCCGCTTATTATGAGGGGAGTTTGTGTAGGTTTGTCAAGATATATGACTCCTATGTATTCGGCCTTCGTTATTGTATTTTGAAAATTTATTTTCGGTCTTAAGTGCTTGAAGACCGGTGACATTGAGGTTAAGGGCCTGTCCAACTCCACGCCAATCGCCTAAGCGTCCCATCGTGGGTTCGATTCCCGCTCATAGCTGGTGTTTAAATTTCCTTTCGCTGTGCTAGTAAAAAATTTAACTGTGCTGCCTTCTTTACTCGACGAGGATATCAGCGAATTATTGAAACTAAGCACACAAGTCCGAAAATAAATGTTCCTAATAAAGAACAACAACAACTTGTTTCCTCGGTTTCAAGAACTCGCTTGTGAAGCCTTGTCGAATAAAATGGGCAGCACAATGAAAGTAATGATTTCACTTTAAGAAATAAAGAAATTAAAATAACTTTCACTTAAAGTTTTTACTAATACAAAGAAAGGAAACTTAAACATTCAGGGTATGAGTGAGAATCGATCACACGATGCTAGGCATAGGCAAATGACGTGAAGTGGGGGAGGCCCTTAACCTCCAAGTCACCGGTCCCCACGTTGGTGGTTCAAAAAGTAAGGTAACAAGGAGCTCTCGTGATTGTACATATTTCCCGAGCAAATAAAATTCCTTGTAGACTATCGCAAGAATCAAATGCTTCTAGATGGAGCTAGTAGCACCGTGAAGTTCTCAAAATTAAGATAGAAAAGATGGAGCCGATGGCACATACAGAAATTCATCGTCAACTAGTGGAAGTGTCACCTTATTGCATGATAATGCCCGCCTGCATACAGCCGTCGTTAGGTGGCTCAGCGGCCCCGGGCCCCGATTTCGATATATTGGTACAAAGATTGGGGGGGGGAATGCTTGGATGCCCATAGAGGTTATGTTGAAAAATAATTTGTACCAAGTACCTTACTATGCCTGTGTATCTCTTTCGTGAATAAACGTTTTGGTCGAAAGAATAATTATCTTACATTTTGAGCCATCCTCGTATATGTTTTCTCTGCTACGAGGAGAAAAACGTCCCTGAAAGATAATTTTAGCCATGGACTATAATGTATTCGGATTTCTTTCTTATGTTCCTGCTTTTTAAAAAAAAAATAATTGTGTAATGTTCACTTTTATCAGTAGGATGCATGATACATCGCATGTAACTACCATGGATAAATTTTATGACAATCAATGATTATGAAAGGCTGGCTCAGACCACAGACAGACATACAGAAACCACAAAAATTTTTTCGCTTTATTGGAAATAAGGATAAACGTGAAACACAAAACAAGCCTGTCTTGTCTCGCAAAACAGCTGCAAAACTTTTATCTCGCAGAATCCCTAAATAGTAATGATGAGAACATCTGTCTATTCTCTCAAAAAAACTGTAAATCTCTCTTTCGCCTCAGATAAAAGCTGTAAATCTCTATCTCGTCTCACTGAAACCCTATACAGGGGGTTCCATTAAGGTGGTAATGCACATTAATTCTTTAACTATTGGAGATAAGCGGGGAATGTAAATTGAAAAAATGTTCAAAATACGGTTAAAAAAAGGTACATTATGAAAAAATTTCTCGTGTTCATTTTTAAAAAGTTATGAATTTTGAAATTTGTACATAACCCCCTTACAAAAAAATTCTCAATTAATAAAATGCGCTCCATATACTAATGATGTGCTGTACAAAATATCAAACTTTCATCATAAAACGCCTCGGAGATATCTTTAAATATAGATGGCCATGGGCTATACATGAATTTGAATGTAATCGTTCATTGGTAGAGTGAAGAGCAATTATTTTCTATCATAACTTCTGTACAATCCCTGAAACGCGCTGAACCGTTATTTTTTCACTTCTAGAGCCATTGAAAATTTATTTAAATCAGAATATATTTATATTCATATCTCTGACACTTTTTAAGATAGATTTCTCAAATTTGGCACATCACCTCATAAGTGTATAGGGCACATTTTACTAACTGGGAATATTTTTGTACGGGGGTTAAAAAAGCGTCACTTTTGAAAATTAATCAGAGGATTTTTTTCAAAACGTAATCTTTTGTCCGGCCTTTCTTTCAACACTTTTTCAATTAACACTGCCCACTTTTCTCTAATAGTTAAAAAATTGAAGCGTGTTACCACTTTTTTGGGACGCCCTGTATAATAATTAACCCTTTAACGCGCAGTGTTCCCGCTCTGGGAACACCAAACTCTGACGTTTTGACTGTTGCCAGTCACGAAGAATAGATTTGATTTCAATAAAAATAGTTGCCGGTGACATAGCTCCACGAGAATCCTTTACTTTTTATAGCACGTCATTACCCGTAAAAAATTGTCACGATTATTTTTAACAGCACTGACATCTGCTGAAAAGTAGAAGAATGCGAGAACAGCTGGATGGAATATTGCCCAATGCTGAAAAAAAGGGCAGCCGTTGCCATCGCTCGACTTAACTACCAGCAAGATGGCGGACGATCGAAACGTTCATCGCGTGCCACAGATCTAGAGACCCTTTTTTTGACGAAGCTGGCTGTGCCCGGCACAGCCAGCTTCGTCAAAAAAAGGGTCTCTAGATCTGTGGCACGCGATGAACGTTTCGATCGTCCGCCATCTTGCTTGTTGTTAAGTCAAGCGATGACAACGGCTGCCCTTTTTTCAGCATTGGGAAAGTGTTGCGCCTCAAAGGGTTAAAAACGGCCCGTCTGGTCCCGCGTAAGTAAAAGCTGAAAATCTCCTTGACACCCATCCTTAACAGTTGGAAAGTGGTCAAAACGAAATTCTCCGTTACATTCATAAAACAGCTGCTGTCCCGTTGTCTGCTATTTTTGAACGGCATGGAATCCCCATTCACCCTGATCATTTTTAAAGTATCATTAGCCTAAAAATACAAGAAAAAATAAGTTTCTGGTCGTTTTCCAATGAGCGGAAGCGCTGTGCGTGACCACGGGCTTTTCCCCTCTTCTGAGCAAGCAGTTAACTGAAAAAGGGTGAACGACCGATTTCGTCTACTCCAGTATATATATATTAATATACGGCACTGTCGGGGGGCACGTTTGAAAAATATGTTTAATTCAGGAGCGGGCGTCCAGACAGTTTTTCAGAATATGTCGGTTCATTGCCACACACGCAATGAGACTCCAGGGAACCGCCCCCCCTCCCCCAACCTCCAATATGTTTAGCTACACTGAAAAAAATATATGCCACTGACATCTAGAAAATAACTAATGTGACTAGAATTTATGAGTCTATATGTACTCTCTATAAATACTAGATCATGGAATGAGACACTTCTGAACCCATATTTATCTAATTTTTAGATATCTCCTCTATAATCGGGTGCCTGTACACAGATGAAAATATCCCTAAATCGCGCGTACACTTGCAGGTAGACTCACAAACGGTCATTCTAGTGCACCAAAAGTCGGACGATCATTTCTCGTTTCACGAACCAGGCATTCTGCTGTGATGAACCAGAATACTACGGACTAGAAATTCTTGACCATTTCATCTATACTAGTTGTGTGTATCACCTACACGCATAATTCTAGGATCTATTCTTCTAGTTTTGGAACACAGAAAACGTTCTAGAAGAGAGCGTTATTTTATTTTATTTTCCTCCACGTGAGGCTTTTGCTTTTTTTCTTTTAATTCGACAGGCGCCACGGGACTTTTGAATAACTTTAACACTTCCAAATCTAAGCCCGAGACTCACTCGGGCTGCCATTTTTGGTAGAGCGAACTAAGCCCGAGAGTCTCTCAGGGTCATCTTGAGCTACAATGGTACCGACTTTATACGTTTGCCATGTTTCAAATATTTGGTGTCCCAAAATGGACTCAAAATTTGAAATAAATAGAAAATTAATTACAAGGTGCCAAAATTGTTCATAATATCTCCCTTATCAATAGTTTGAATTTTTTCGGAAAACATTTATTTATAGAGATTTAGGTAGAATTTTAAATCAATTTAGAAATTATGAAGTTTTCTCATTGTTTACTAAAATGCTGCTGTGCGTTTTTTCTTACTTTTCATCATTTACGTTTCATAATTGTAAAAACTTATCTATCATATGACGGCATTCTGACTTCATTATTTATCTGGCATATAATAATCTGTTTATGAATTTTTACTTTCCGAACATGTACCATGTAAGGAAAGTATTGTAATCATGAAAAAAATTCGACTTCGAGATTTTGGTGTATTTACACGTTTTGAGGTCTTCTGAATTCATTTATGCTATTTTTACGAGATGCGTGTATGTATGTGTGCGTGTGTATGTGAGTGAACACGATAGCTCCTAAACGGAGCATTCGATTGAGCTCAAATTCGGTATATATGTTATAAACCACCGTCGCAAGACGGTATTGATTTTGGTGTATATAGGACTTATAGTTTTTCTACAGGGCTACGACAAAGATTCCTTTTATATTATGGCCTATGGGGGGAAATTCTTGAAAGTGCGCTAGCGTTTAAACAGCGGATTCGATTGAGCTTCAGTTTGGTATAATTCTTTGAATTATTCACGATTAAAATTGATTTAAATGCTTGGTAATGATCTTAATCGTAAGTGTTCGGAAATTCGAGTGGAGTCACTCCAGATTTTTATGTAATCGGACAAGCCGATTAGTAGGTTGTCCGGACATAATATTGGACCACTTCAGAAACTGATCTTATTCTGAAGTGGTCCAATTAACTGTAATCAACTGAATATGATTTTAGAAAGTTTTGCCAATTTGTCGTTGCATTTTCTGGAAAAGGGGGCCTCGAAATGGCTGAAGTCCCATGATATCATAATCAGGGTCCTGGGATAGATGACTAATATGGCCAATTTAAGAGATTTGTCGCTAGATTTAACGACTTTTCGTTTTATTGGGGGAATAAGTTTTCTACCTACCTTTCTTTGGAATCGGACAATTTTAGGGAATTTTCGAATAATTTGGGGGTATAAATATTTTTCAAAAATTCTAAAAATGTAAATCGTACTTCAGAAAAGAAATGAAGTGATCAAAGTGTTAAGATTATTATTTGGCAAAACGTTGGAAAAGAAAATACGGCAAACTGGTGAGTTGAAACGTATTTTTACCGTAAAACTTTTAAATGTCGTTGCCCGCTATTATAGTGTAAATGTTACTATGAAAGACCGAAATCGGAGAATGTCGACTTGCTCCGTTGAATGTCAACACACGATCGAATACGTCGGTAAAAGACCGAATATTTAATTTCATTCTCGTACATTTGGACTACCACAGGCGTATGTCGACAAGCACAGATACACGAAGAGAAAAAAAAAATACCGCTCTCATCTAGAACGAATAGATGGTTGTTTTCTGTGTCCCAGAACTAGAAGAATAGATCATAGAATTATGCGTGTAGATGCTACACCCAACTGGTATAGACGAAAGGGTCAAGAATTTCTAGTCCCCAGACAGCACAGCAAACTTGCATCAAGCTTGATTTATCAAGTCAATAAACTTGAATTAAGCTTTAAAATTTCAAGCGTGTAAGCTTAATGCAAGCTTGAATCAAGTGTTCAAGTTTACACTTGCCCAACTTGCATTAAGCTTGGCATAGCAAGCTTGAAAAAATTTCCTAAATACACGGGGCGCCCGTTGGCGAACTCGCCCCACATGTTTTATTTTTCCACGCATTTTCCCCTCTACGCTGAAATTTCAAGTTATTTTAATGTTTTCATCAAGCGTCCGTGATCGAACTCGGGACCTAAGGTTTGGGAAGCTAGCGTCCTAACCACTCAGACAACCTGACTTGCGCTGATATGACTAAAGTTTGAATCGACTGTTATGGTTATCACGCCGTTTTCTGGCGAGATTGATCAGTGGTCGATGCCGATTTGTTTCTTTTATTTTTCCATGGGATGAATCAAAATTAAAATAATGTTATGTGTGATTTATAGACTCTACTAATAGGGAAATAAGCATAAGATAAACTTAAAAGCAGCACACGTTTTAAAACTTTCAATATCGCGACACTCATGTTGGGCAATATTGTACAAAATCGAGACAAACGACTGATTTTGAAATCAATTTCGTAGTATAATTGTATTTTATTTTGAAGAATTTCAATATTTGGAAATATAGAATCTTTTTTTTTTTTTAATTCTATGGTCAAGTACATTTATGACTGATGATAAATTATTTGTTATGTGGATGTGGCTTTCCAAATCAAGCAGTAATCAAGTTGTATTCAAGCTTGACAGTTCAAATGACTTCTCCAAGCTTGCTGCAAGCTTAGAATGAATTGAACTGTCAAGCTTGTATTAATACGTCAAATTCAAAGAAATGTCAAGTTTGATTTAAGATTATGTGCTGTCTGGGTCCGTAGTATTCAAGCGAATCACAACAGAATAACTAGTTTGTGTAACGAGAAATTGTCGTTCCATACACTCATGCGCTAGAGTAACCGTTTCTGTGTCTACCTGCTAGCGTACGCATCGAATTACAGATATTTTCTTCTAAGTACAAGTACCAGCTTATAGAGGAGAGATCTAAAAATTGGATAAGTGGGTTCAGAAGTGTCTCGTTCTATGATTTCTAGAGCATTCATAGGGAGTGCATAGACTCATAAATTCTAGTTCCACCAATTATTTTTTTTTTCTAGATGTTAATGGCATATTTTTTTTTCAGCGTATGTTCTGGCGGAGGACGGAAAGAGAAGCTGACGTCAACAGAGAAGCAAAAATATTTTTATTCTGTTGGGGGTGGTGGTACACTTGATCATTTTATTTTTTTTAAACATCATTTAATTCAAATTTTTTACATTATCATTCCTTTCAGCAATTTTTTTTAAATGTTCGCTACCCTTTTGAATGCAAGCATGAACACATCGAACTAAGTTTTTCGACACACTGCTCTCAACATTGATGGTGTTATTGAAGAGACTTCTTCATTTATGATTTATTTTAATTCATAGATGTTCAAAAGAATTCTCTGGGAAACCCTATCTGCGAGCGAACACATCCAATACCGGGTTCTCTTTTAAATTGATCACCCTGTAGAAGCTGAAAAAAGAGAGATTCTGAAAATTTAGTCTTTAATGTAATTTCATTCTTTAAAAATTATACATTATTACTGCTCGCTGACTTTTTTTTAACATAACAGATTAATTCATCACATGATTAAAAGTTGGAGTGGAATGACGATTTTACGTTCTTTTAGAATTAAATAAAAAGAAATAATTTTAGCTTCACACAAATATTTATAATATAGAATTGTTATTGTTGCGATTGTTTCTCAATTGCATGAGTGTATGGAACGACAATTACTCAACATCCAAAAACGAATAACTGCATATTTTTTTCTAAGTTCCCAGTCCGAAACTAAAAAATCTTTAATTCAACATTTTGACACAGCAGAGAAAGTCCCGCTGCGTATAGAGGCTAGACTGCGTATAGCACACTCTACTGTGAAGTCCATGATTAAGGGTTTGAATCTGAAGCGGGGCTAGTACTTAGGTTTGTTTAAAAAAAAAATTGGGTACGAATATTTTTACAAAATTCGTTATTAAGATGTAACGATAAATTTAAATTAATCATTACATAAAATTAGCTAAAAATTATCAAATGGTTTTTGTTATGTGCAGCATTCGACCATAAAAGGTCTATAAATAGCCCAGACAGCACAGCAAACATGCAGCAAGCATGATTTATCAAGTCAATAAGCTTGAATTAAGCTTGAACATTCCAATCGTGTAAGCTTGATGCAAGCTTGAATCAAGTGTTCTAGTTTACACTTGCCCAGCTTGCATTAAGCTTGACATTTCAAGCTTGAAATTTCAAGCTTAATTTCAAGCTTAAAAAATTTTCCCAAAAAAAATTTTTTTTTTAATACACGGGGCGCCCGCTGGCTAACGCGCCCCACATAATTTATTTTTCCGCGCATTTTCCCCCTCTACGCTGAAATTTCAATTTAATTTAATCTGTTTCCATCCAGTGTTCGTCGCTGGGATAGAACTCGGGCCCTTTGGCTTCGTAGTCGAGCACGCTATCCATTCCGCCACCGTAGATTTGTGCAGCTATGACTAAAGTTTGAAGTGACTTACCACGCTGTTTTCTCGCCAAATTGATAAGTGGGCGATGTGTTATTTGTTTCTTTTATTTTTCCATGGGATGCATCAGAATTAAAATAATGCGTCAAAATAAATTAAATTAAAATCAAAATTAAAATTAAAAAACACGTTTTAAAACTTTCAGTACCGCAACACTCATGAAGCAATACTGCTGGCCAAAATCGAGACAAACGACTGATTTTGAAATCAATTTCGTAGTATAATTGTATTTTATTTTGAAGAATTTCCATATTTGGAAATATGGAATGGGTTTACTTAAAACAAATTTTGTGTTAAGTAATCTGAAATGAAAGAAACAGATAGTTAAACGTTACTTCGAAATGCTATATCACAGTTGCTAACATGTATGGAATACAAACACTTTAGTCATTTTTGTAAATATTTCTTAAATTAACAAATAATTGAAAAATTTTTGCAAAAATTCTCTTTACAAATGTGGTTATTTTCCTACATATTGGTATGCTATATTGACATAAAGCATCTCGAAGAATTAAAAATAAGTTAAAATTAATTTATACAAATGTAAATTTGAATTATTTTCATTGTTCATACTTTATAATTAAAAAAATTATTTAACTTCTGAATTTTTTTTATCCTTTGTAATTTTATTTTAAAATTACAAAAGTGTAAGATGTAAGATTTTTGGGCCCTAAACTCTGTAGGCCCTGGGCAGTTGCCCCGTTTGCCCTGCCGGTAATATGGCACTGGTAATCCTAACTAATATTATAAATGCGAAAGTGAGTTTGTTTGTTTGTTTGTTTGTTTATGACGCTTTCACGCCTAAACCGCTGAATCGATTAGGATGCATTTCGGTTTAGATATAGATGGGACCCTGGAGTTGGTTATAGGCTACTTAGAATTTTAGATTTTTAATTACTTTTTTAATTATTAATTAAAAAAGTAATACGTTGCCATGCTTGTTTTACGTTGCCATGCTTGGCGAGTTTCGCCCGTATCATATGATTCATGTTTTGAGCTAACAAGAATGCTGTTACTTCAATAAAGAAGCACGTGCATCTGAAAAACATTAAATAATACGGAAATTATGCCAGTTTTATGCCAAATATATCTATCTCTAATAAAAAAAATGAATTTTCTCCAGACAAATCTACAGAAAGCAGAGCTTTGAAAATTTGAGCATGCCTGCACTCATGACTTCGGTAAAGTGTACCTGAGGCTCGGAAATTTTAATTACTTTTCTAACTATTAATTAAAAACCGTTTTATCGCCCGCACAAAATGATTTATGCTTTTGAAATAAAGCAGAAATTATATTTGCAAAATCACATGCATTTGAAAAACATAAATAAGTATGGAAATTATGTTGATTTTACGCCAAATTGAAAAGCATAAATATAGAAAGGTGTACTTACGTATTATCCCGGCGGTCCGCCAAGACGAGCGATTTTTTGCCTAGGTAAATGGCGAGCACATGAAATTATTCATTGTTTTGAAGACGATTAACAACAGTTTGGCAACTAAATTTGACGAAAAAACAGTTTGGCGAGAATGACCGCCGGGATAATAGGTAAGTACCAAGAAAAGTCCAGATGTGTTTCTTAAAGTTCGTAAATTTCCAAATCCAACAAATAATATAAAAGTGTACGTTTATGTGTTTGGATGTTTTTGACTGAATCACACAAAAATGGTTGGAAAAATTTGTAATGAAGATAGCTTATGCCCTGGATTAACATACAGGCAACCTTTCAAGCATATAGCATAAATAATTCTTTTACAAAGACACTCAAAATAATGCTAATGCATTGAAGAATTACATTACGCTCTATGTGTATCTCTGTAAGTACTGAACCGATTCCAAAACTTTTTTCACTGATAGTAAGCTACACTATTCTTGAGTATTATAGGCTAAAATTAATGCATGTAGCGCAAATAGTTCCTTTACAGGAACACTCAAAATAATTTTAATACATTACACTCTATGGGTATCTCTGTAACTATAGAACCGATTCTAAAACTTTTTCGCTAATAGAAAGCTGCACTATTCCTGATTAACATAGGCTAAAATTCATGCATATAGCATAAATATTTCTTTTACAAGAATACTCAAAACAGTTCGCAAATACTGTCGTAACTGTCTCTATTCGCCAAATGCCTGAAAAAAATCTAAATTTAGTAATTTTACATACTCTGTTATTTTAAATGAAGTATACTACCATGCATTATACTTCATTTAAAATAAGTAAAAAGCAAATAATATTTAAATGCAGTTTCTTTAGTCGCAAACATATTTGTTATTCACACATGCTTCGTTTCTCTCGGGACCTAATTCTAAAACTGACGCGGACGAAGTCGCGGGTAGCCGCTAGTATAAAATAAAACACATCTTTTACGAACTTTCAGCAAATATTAGGACGCTAGACAATTAATGTCCATTCTCTTTCACAGATGGTGCCATTAACGCACATTTAAAAAGGAAAAATCACACGAGTATCAATTTCCAAGCTTAAATCAAGCTGTATTTAAACTTGACAATTCAACTTGACTCCTGCAAGCTTGCTGCCAGCTTAGAATGAGTTGAACTGTCAAGCTTGCATTAGTGCGTCAAATTCAAAGAAATGTCAAAATTGATTTAAGCTTATGTGCTGTCTGGGAAACAAATTACGTCCATATGTATACCTATAAGACGTCATATGGCCTCCTATAATGCCATATTGACATAAAATGGACGAATCCTGGATGTTTAATGGACATGTCAGCTTGTCTATATGATAAAGTGACCAAACGTCCCCATTTTCAGGACGTTTTTCAAATTGTCCCCAGAATGTAAAAATGAAACTGGGGACAATTTTTAATTATTGCATTGTTTTTCAATTAAATTACTGTTAATTATAACCATTAATACCATTAATTGTAAATGTCCCCAGTTTTGTTGTCAGAATCGGGGACATGTCCCCGATTCTGACTACAAAAATCTGGTCACCTAACTATAGGCCATAGCCCACTCACGACGGCCTGGAAGCGCGAAAGTCACGTGATCATCGGAACCGAACTTTTTCGAATCAGTCAGTTCAATTGTGTTGATTTGTGCTTGCACGTTTTATTCAAATTGTTTAAATATTTCGCTTGCATTTTACGGAATATTGCAAATATCTGTGTGCGGTGATGTGTTATATACTCATATAACGAATTATGCTTAGTGTAAGTATGGATTTTCTGTGATTAATAGGGATAATTGTTCTAAGGATAACTTCTCAAAAACCAGGTAAGCTGCACTTAGATTTTTGTTATTGTTTATATACGTATTGATTTAGTGAGCACATTTTAATTTATGTTTAAAAATTCCACTATTTTGGAGGATTTTAATGACTATGTAGAAATACATTATCGTTTATTAACTTTTTTGCAGTTACTGACAGTTGGCAGTAAACAAATCGTTTCGTTTAAAATGGGTCGTCACTGCAGTGTGTATGGATGCAAATCAAATTACGATAAGCAGGAGTCGGTCAATACATTTTCCTTACCTAAATCTGATAAATTAAGGGCAGAATGGTTGAGAAGAATTCCAAATGATTTAAGCAAATTAAAGCATCCTGTAATTTATATAAAACATTTTGACGAATCCCAAATTATAAGGAAAGATCGTGTCGTGTATAAAGGTGAATTTAAGGAATATGAGAGGAAAATCCCGAAACTTGTTGAAAATGCTGTACCGTGTATTTCCCCAAATGCGCCAGCCTATTTAAGTACAAATAAACCCAAAACACATCGAATAGCTGATGTTGAAGAAGAACAATTTTTGCAGGGTATTCAAGAAAGTCTTCTTGAGCAAAAAAAAATATGTTGAACGTAATCAGTTAAAATGTTTGCAAGATGTAAAAGATCATCTGCAAAATTTAATTCCAAAATTAAAACATAAATTGTTTTGTATAGGAGATAATTTAAATACAAAAATTTGCTTTTATGAAGCTCCTAATGTATGTCCAGTTATTCTAGGTTGTATTGTTATAAATAATGAGTTAAATTTTGAGGTGTATATCAATAATCAAAAATTGAATAATATTACTTTTTCTAAGTTTTCTGTAATTAATAATGTTCATATACTAGAAGCTTTAAGTGAGTGTGATAAATTTCTTACAAGCCCATCACAAACTACTGTTTTAGAATCTGTAATTCATCTGTTAAAATCTGTTAGTGATTCTGATAGTTCTGATGTTTTTTTTTTTTTTTTTTTTTTTTTTTTTTGCTTTCATTATTCAACAGTCAGAGTTCAGTAAAATGACAAAAAATAACAGACGTTATAGTAATCATACATTAATTTTAGCTTGAACATTATATGTACAGTCATCATCAGCATATAATGCTTTACTAAAATGTGGCTATTTATTTTTGCCTAGCATTCGTGTTCTGCGCAATCTTATGAGTAGTTATTCTTTATCGAAACTAAACTTAGAAGGTAGCATTGGTTATTTAGAAAGAAAAAAACAGTTTCTTGAAAATCATGAACTTACTATAAATATTTTGTTGGACGAAATATATGTTCAACCTATGTTCAATTTTAAGGGGGTTCTATTTATGGAAGTTCTGAGAATAATCCTTCTATTGCTGCTAAAACTGCTCAGGTTTTCATGATAACTTCTGTTTTTTCATCTTATGAATATGTTGTGAGTATTGTCCCAGTTAATAAATTGACAGCTGCAGATTTAAATAATGTGATTTTGCAGGTTTTAAAGGCGTTGGAAGATATTGGTTTTCAGGTTATTTCATTGATATCAGATAATAATGCTGTTAATAGATGTGCATTTGAGTTAATGGCACCAAATAAAACTTTACAGCCTTATATTACTCATCCTTTTGATGGAGCAAGGCTTCTCTTCTTTCTTTTTGATACGGTCCATATGTTGAAATCTATTCGCAATAATTGGTTCAATAAGAAGCTCATAATATTTCCTGATTTTACTGACCATACTGTTTTAAAAAGAGCAAATTATAAAGATTTAGAATCCATGTATGACATTGAAAAATCTTCTACCCTAAAATATGGTCATTTACTTTCAGCTAAAGCTTTGCATCCATCTAGTATCCAAAAGCAAAAAGTTAAATTAGCTCTTCAAATTTTGAATGAGAAAAACATTGTTGCGCTTAAATGTATATCGAGGGATCATCCAGAACATTCAAAAGATCATCCAGAACAATCAGAGGGATCATTCAAAATTCAGTAATCCACTTTCAAAATTCATTTCAAATGATTTCCGCATTCACGCTGTTTTATTAAACTTTAAATTAGCTTCCTTAAAGTAAGATTTTACGCTTTTATTTTTGTTATTTTTTAAAGCCAATGTTTTGCACATGTGTGCCATGCATTGGCCGGGCCACACTGCTATTATGTATAAAAATATATGTATGTATGTATATATGTTAATAACGTATTGTTTTAAAATTGAATTTATTTATATTTAATGTACATGCATAAAGTGGGCTACAAAGAGTCGGATGGCTCCGATAAAACCCCTGCCCTTTGAGCAGTTAATACAGCATTTGAAAATTAATGAGACACCCAGAATGCTGGGGGACCCATAACCATTGCATGTACCTGTTTAAATCTTTCATCCTTTTTTACTATTAAATTGGTTCATTGCCTGAATTCTTAGACTTCGTATGGATTCTTGTTTTTAAAAGTTGACTTCATATGATATTTGTATAATTATTTTCTAAATAAGAATAATTTTATTTTTACAATTATCATTTAATTTTTTAAAAATTCTACTAAAATCTTAAAAGAACGAAAAAAATGGAATTCTTAAATTTAATTGGTATAAACTGTTTTCCTTGAAAGTGTTTAAATCGATTTTTGACAAAAAATTATTTAATAAGAATGAATGCAAACTGCTATGAGCTTTCTATTTATAAACACTTTCTTCCTCCACCCGAAAAAATTCGCAGAAATTCTCATCATTTTGTCAATATAAATGTATATTATGTATTGTATTTTTCTCAATATAAATATGTAATAGTAGATTAAATTACGAATGTAAACAAATATAATTATTTAAATCTATCCATGTAACAAAAATGGACCGGCTCACATTACCATGTTTTTTAAATATTTTTCTAACTCCCTGCCTCTTTCAATTATTTCCCAGTGTTTTATTACAATGTTAATTGAAAAAGGACCGCTGTGTTTTGTTTTAGTGCGATAAAGAATGCTAAGTTAGATCGTATTCGCACATTATGCTTCAAAAGGCATGCCATTCAGATGGGT
The DNA here is from genome assembly GCA_038373885.1 of Cheiracanthium punctorium. Taxonomy (NCBI): domain Eukaryota; kingdom Metazoa; phylum Arthropoda; class Arachnida; order Araneae; family Cheiracanthiidae; genus Cheiracanthium; species Cheiracanthium punctorium. The sequence continues at coordinate 877,085 of JAWZYV010001411.1, read as the reverse complement.
TCCGATCGGTTCCGATGATCACATGACCTGTTAGTTTCGATTTCGCGGCCTGTTTACATGTGAAAATAGAAAATCCCGGGTTAAAGCGGAGTACAGGGTAAAACTCGCAATGCATCATGGGAAAGCGGGGTTGACTCTGCATTAACCCTCCTCTCGACCAGGAATCTTTCTACCCCGCATTTTTTCCCTTAAGTAGGGGAAGCGGGGTAGAAAGCAGTGTAAGTCCCGGGATTTACCCGCATTTTTGCACATGTAAACGGGCCCTATATAACGTCTTCTAGGCGTATTCTGGACAAATTTGTGCTTTCTGGGTCTGCACCACTTTGTATTATTGGAGTATTTTATCTCTTTCAAACAAAATAAGCTTAGGTGACCTACACCGAAAATATTTTTGATTTAATGATATGTTTTATTTAATAGACGTGCGAGGAAGTCATGTCTTGTCTGCATGAGATTTTTTAATCCAGCACTGGGGACAAATTAGCACAACGTTCCCTACCTCAGATGAGGGATTTCGTAAATTTAATGATTTTCTCTAATAACAAGAAAAGCATTGTGCATCTACACCGTTGTGCGTAAAATTATTTCCTAATGAGAATGGCATACTACTTGCATATGCACATGAATGACTGATTTTTAAATATGTGGGGACAAATACGAAAAAAACCTTGTCCCCATTTATTGTAGGTGACGTCGATGTGGGTGATTCGATTACGACATGATTCGATTCGTTGATGTCGTGTTTAACGAGACGCTGGGCAGGGCGGATTAAAATGCTCTCTGGCGATTTGGCGTGCAGTCAGACTCCTTTGGCAAGAGTCGTTTCTTCCGATGTTATACACTGCACGCTGGGGTTGCCGCCCGCACCGCAAGTTGATCCGCGAAAAACAGTAGAGCTTCCACATTCTTTTTCTGTTGCAGTATATTTACATACAGCAATTCAATAATCCGTTTCTGTCACAGTTATGGAATAGAAGTAAGGTGTTAGAGGGGGAGGGGGGTGGGTTTTTAAAAAGTACATATTTATTTATGCAATAACAATAATGGAAAATTGGGAAATTCAACGTTTGAGCGTGAAATTTTATCTCGCAGCTATTTACAGTTTTCTTGTTATCTTTTTATTTTTTCATAATGTTTTACTTCTTTCCTTTGTCTTGCCTTTGCCATTGGAAAAAAAATAAATAAAATAAAAAAGACAAAATGTCATTCACAGTACAAGAAATTTCCAGATTTCACCGTTCATTTTTTTTCCCCTGTCTTTATACATAGACAATGTTTTGACTGGTGTTGATCAGGGCCGATCCCAGAAGAAAATCTTGGGGGGTTGAAGAGAGGTAAATTGCCGACTGAAAAGATAGATTTGCCGATTCAGTTCCCAAGTTGGACACCTCCCTATATTGGACAGTTTTCCGGGGAACAGAATGTGCCCATAACATAGAAACAGCATAAATACCTCTTTAAGTTGTACAGAGGGAGCTGCAAAAGTTCGACTTTCAGAGGATTCACATTATTTACGCATTAATGATCAAGCTGGTTTTTACATAAATAAAGTCAATTCTATGAATAAATTGTAGAGGTCAGTACGTAACAGGCGGAATTTCCCAAAAAAGGCTCGATTAGTATCACTTTGCCAACAAAAATCCACATTTTTGTTCGATAGGGATGATTATATCCCTGATTCTGTTACAAGTAATTAAATTTCCATAAAATATTCATAACTTTTAATTTAGTCATAAAATACTCCCTCCGGAATGAAGAAAATATTTGCCTATCCATATGCGACAAAACTATCAGTGCCGTAGTTTGGGTTGGCGGAAATGAATTTGGGGGCACCCCGAATGGAGTATTTAGATTCCAATTCTACTGGATTTTTCAGGAGACTACTGGATTTTGATGGTTCCTCCTGGTCTCCTGATTTTACATTAAAATGCCTGGTTTTCTCACATTTTGAAGCTTTAATAATCGACACATTTATTTCCCAACCATTTTTAAAAGATTACCGCTTTCAGGGTCTATTCATTCAAGATGGACCAGTATACCATGGTATTTTGGTCCAATAATAAAGATTTGTGCTTATATTGATTACTCATTTGTCAAGGATTCTTGAAAATATCAGAATTAGATGGCAAATCGTTTAATTCTATCATTTTTTGAGAGAGTTCAAAGTCCCCAAAATTTTACTACTTTTTTTTTTGCTGTTGTTTGTTTGTTTAAAAAGAAGATATTTTGTAAAATTTCGAACATTTAAGAAAAAAACTTGTGAAAGTTGAAGTTTTATTCATTTTATGTCAAAAGAATTCTTCTATTTCTCTGAGCTCTTTTACAAATTCGATTTTTAATATCACGACCTTATGTGTGATTGAAATTTCAAACATAAGTTATTATAAAAAGCAAACTTTTCATTTTAAAAACCATAACTGTGTCGCTTCATGTTAAATTATATATATTTTTAATTATATATAGAATAGATGGCGAAATTTAATGTGTGAAAAAATTTCGAAGAGTGTTTTGACTTAGTGTGTAAGTTAGTGTGTGACTTAGATAAGTAATTAGGACTTTAAGATTATGATCCCACATAAATCTACTGGATTTTCTTAGTTAGATGTTAGCAGGAATGCTATTGCATGACGAACAGTTAACTGTTCACTCCCGACGTTGCTAAAGACGCGACGGTAGAGATTCTTCCCTCCTGTGTCCATCGTTGCTCCCCGGCGTGAGTCTTGGAATGTTTCTGCTCTGGCGACAGCCTTGCGCAAGCGCATGACTGGGCCATGCCAGAGCATTCAAAGACCTATGCCGAGAAGCAACGATTTACATAGGAGGGAGGAATTTCTGCCATTGCGTCTTAGCAACGATGGTAAAGAACAGGTTAAAGCCAACAAGAAACTAATTTTTTTAAAGTACTGCTCTTAAAGCCTGATCTATGAGTATTATTTTGTTAGCCCTGTATAGGTATTAACTCTACGTCAACCCATGCCGATGGACAGAATGATCTCATAAACCTCAATAATAAATAGCAGTTTTGTTTTGCTTGAAGTGGATGAACGTTTCTAAAATGTACTCTAAACATTTCTCTGTCCATAGGCTGCAATGCATTAGAATTATTTTCTGTGCTCCTGTAACAGAACTATAAATGGTAAATACATCCTTTTCAATAGGGTACATGGTATGGTCATTTTCATTATAAAAATTCGATTGATGCATATTTACAGCAGTTAGAGCACGAGCAGGCAGACAGACGAAAACATAAACATTTCAAGTTCTTTGGAAAGTGTTAAAAAATAAAGGCTTAAAAAGAATGTGAGGCTTTAAGGGGGAAAAAACTGGAATAAGGAAAGTAATTCTAGCTCGAAAAGTTAATTTTTGCTTTAATTTAAGATAAGATGGAAAATTAAGCATATTGTTGCGGAATTACTCTGCTACTCCTGGGGTTCGTCGTTCTAAAGTCCAGTTGGTGTATAAAGTTCAAGTAAAAAGTCTCTTGTCAGGATGGAACACAAACTTTATTGCTTCTAGAACTTCGTAGAACAATCAGCTGTACACAATTCACAAGCACAATCTAGCAGTAATGTGCTTTTAACAGTTCGATTAGATCAGAAGCTCTCACAAATGCTGTATTTCTCACACAAAATAGAACACTTTTACTGGCAAGAATTCAGCGAAAATATACGAGAAATAACACTAACAGTCTCTCAAGACTCAGCGATGAAGAATTTACACACAGCACTTAAATTCAAAGCTTCACAAACAGCGCGAAACACAGCTTCCTTCACAAAGCAAGCGTATTCACTCTCTCAAAGCTTGATCAACACTGAACTGTCGGGGCAACGCGCGCTTCTATAAATAGCCGACGCAGGAGGTACAAGAGGTTTCCAGAAAAGTCAATTTCTCGAGGGTTCTACATAAGGCGTGAACTTTGTTTACGTCATAGAAGACAAATGTTAGGTTATTATGCGTTTTTAATGCAGGAAAAACAACTTCCAGGCCCCATTGGGAAAATCGCGCCAAATGACCAAAAAGTCGCCAAGTTTGGCGACTTTTGGCGAAATATCGCCAAATTTGGCGCCAAAAATAAGTCCTCAAAAGTGAAGAGATCTAAGCTCTAGGACTAATATTTCTCGAGATTTCTAGAACCTCCATTGAAAAATAATGGCAAATTGAAACCTCCATATCTCTGGTTCTAATTGGCCGATTTTGATGCAACAAAAAGCAAAATTTATCTATTTGAAGAGTAGACTGCGAATTTTAAACTATTTTAAGCCCGAGAGCAGCGAGTTGCCCCGAAAATTCGTAACAATATATTAATTTCGAAGCTCCTAAGGTCACGAACCCCAATATTTGCTCTACCATGTCTTCCTATTTAAACGGTGTGAATTATACTCTTGTATTTTATCTCTTATTATAACTTACCCATCATTTTTCTAAAATCAAATTAAATTACAAAAAATTGGGGTTATTTCTATATGAATGTAAATTATAATAAAAAGTAGTACAAATATAATCTAAATATATCGTTACCAGATCGGTGATGATCTTTTTCTTGGAGAATGGATTTGACGGAGCTCCAACAGTTTGTATGGAAATTCTCTTTCAATTATGCCAATTATTTCGCTTCTTCTTTTAGTCATTATCAAAATAAGTACATATCACATTTTGTGCACTGCACTTTTTGTCGTTTTCTTTTGTTTACAACTGGTTTCAGTCTTCAGTCTTAAATGAACACTGCAGCAAACTTTTGCTTCATTTTGTTAAATGCTAGAGATTTTTTATTTTTATCAAATTGATGTATTAATTATATCTTAAAATCTAAAGATGGTTTTCTTCTAATGAAGGTATGTTAAGATTTAGATTCCAAGATATGCTAAGGCTCCTCCAAGTATATGTTCGACTTATCGGCTCGGTTACTGTCCAGCTAACCGAGCTAACAGGAATAGGGGACACATTATTTTCTACTGTACAAACAAATTTCTTTTTCCTATGCATTTCAAAGAAGCAAAGAAAATACATCTATTTCTCAAAAAAGACCGGGCTGGACCAAAGGGTGGTGACAGCCTCCCCTAGTAGCAATAACCCATCGGTCGATGAGAGGCGGGTGAGTTTAATCCGAGGAGAAGGAGCAATGGCTGATCACGGCTTTTCATCCAAAAAAGGGGAAATTTCATTGGCAACTGGTACAAAATGTCCGCTCGGGGGGCCATAAAGCCGATCATCGTTTCCCAATGACTCCGATGAAATAACGAAAAGAAACCGATAAACTGTTTAAAATATATTTGTTAATAAAAAACAAACGACTGGCAGCAAAATTTTCAAAAAAATGTCCGTTCTATTTATTATGTTTTCGTTTTTTGTATACTAAATTTCCGTTTTTCTGAAAAAAAAATCCTTCCTCCCCCGGGCCCAAACCCTGTGCGTACTGATTCCGAGATAAGCGCGCTATCTCTAGACCATCGAATCTTGTTACGTGTAAGGCAAAGTGTGAAGTACCGGTTATTTTAGTCTCAGATTGGGACTTTGGGTGAAATGTTGACAAAGTGTTGTTCAGCTATTATTAATAACAGTCAAATTATTCGATTAGGAAGAAAGTAATTTCACTTTTTACCATTGTATGTAAGTAGCAACAACATTCATAATTAATAACTAAAAAACAATATTGCCAATTGTATAGAAATTTTAGTGTGATTTTAACTTTCATATTTCTTGGATAACTTTTAAAAATTAACTGATTTCTCTTCTTGCTGTTTGCATTAAAGAGGTTTCAAAAGAGTTGCTCATTGTAATGAAGTTTCCGTTTTTCTTATAATGCAGCTGACGCTCAAATAGATTTTCTTTTCTTTTTTTTAAACAGATTTTTTAAAAATTATTTAAATATTACAAACGATTTTTATATAATAAACACTTACATTTTTTTATAAATATTTCTTGGGGGGAGATAAACAAAAGTGCACTTGCCGATGACTGAATTCGACGAGTCGATGAGTTAACGATGAGTCGATGAACGACCGAGCAGAAAACAAACAGTCATTGCTACTAGGGACATGCGTCCCATGACACCTGTCTCCGCATTTTTATCCCATGACACCTGTCTCCCCCTGCCCCCTCCCAACCCCAATACAAGAAATTTGAAGTAAATTATGCGATTAATTCAAGAATTGTTCAAATTTTTCCTTAGATTATGCAAAGGCACATCTAAATTACGCAAATATTTATAGGAATTTGGGTAAAGTGTAAACCACTGGGGACACCTGCAAGGCCCGATGACTATAGAGCTGGAGTTTCGGATAAGATATTGTTTTTCGGTTTCCCATCGGCGAAACTGCTCGTCTAGATTACTTCTATCCATGAATAAAAATTCATCTATTGCAGATAAACAAAAGTGCACTTGCCGATGAGTTAACGATGAGTCGATGAACGACCGAGCAGAAAACAAGCACTCATTGCTACTAGGGTCAGGCCAGTTACGGCCTCCTTGCACTACTTTATACAGAGTGGTAATTCATAGTTTGCCTCAAGCCAATATATGAGACTGGAACATTCTCGATCTCATACTCAGTATTTCTCCCATAGACATGTGCACAGAAGAATTAATTAGATTACTATGGACATGTGAGATGACTATTTGCTTTGGGAAAAATGCGGAGACAGGTGTCATGGGACGCATGTCCCTAGTAGCAATGACTGCTTGTTTTCTGCTCGGTCGTTCATCGACTCATCGTTAACTCATCGACTCGTCGAATTCAGTCATCGGCAAGTGCACTTTTGTTTATCTGCAATAGATGAATTTTTATTCATGGATAGAAGTGATCTAGACGAGCAGTTTCGCCGATGGGAAACCGAAAACCAATATCTTATCCGAAACTGCAGCTCTATAGTCAACGGGCCTTGCAGGTGTCCCCAGTGGTTTACACTTTACCCAAATTCCTATAAATATTTGCGTAATTTAGATGTGCCTTTGCATAATTTAAGGGAAATTTTGAACAATTCTTGAATTAATCGCATAATTTACTCCAAATTTCTTGTATTGGGGTTGGGAGGGGGCAGTATCCCCCCCTTGCCCCCTCCCACAAAATTTAAATTTGAAAAGAAATATTTACAAAAAAATGTAAGTATTTATTATATAAAAATCGTTTGTAATATTTAAATAATTAAAAAAAGTGTGTTTAAAAAAAAGAAAAGAAAATCTATTTGAGCGTCAGCTGCATTATAAGAAAAACGGAAACTTCATTACAATGAGCAACTCTTTTGAAACCTCTTTAATGTAAACAGCAAGAAGAGAAATCATTTAATTTTTAAAAGTTATCCAAGAAATATGAAAGTTAAAATCACACTAAAATTCCTATACAATTAGCAATATTGTTTTTTAATTATTAATTATGAATGTTGTTGCTACTTACATACATTGGTAAAAAGTGAAATTAATTTCTTACCAATCGAATAATTTGACTATTATTAATAATAGCTGAACAAACCTTTGTCAAAATTTCACCCAAGTTCCAATCTGAGACTAAAATAACCGTTACTTCACACTTTGCCTTACGCATGACAAGATTCGATGGTCAAGGGGCAGCGCTCTTATCTCGTAATCGCTCATGGTTCGGGCCCGGTGGAGGAAGAATTTTTTTTTTTTTTTCCCAGAAAAACGGAAATTTAGCATACAAAAAACGAAAACATAATAAACAGAACGGACATTTTTTGAAAATTTTGCTGCCAGTCGTTTATTTTTTATTAACAAATATATTTTAAACAGTTTATCGGTTTCTTTTCGTTATTTCATCGGAGTCGTCGGGAAAAGATGATCGGCTTTATGGCTCCCCGAGCGGACATTTTGTACCAGTTGCCGATGAAATTTCCCCTTTTTTGGATGAAAAGCCGTGATCGGCCATTGCTCCTTCTCCTCGGATTTACCTCACCCGCCTCTCATCGACCGATGGGTTATTGCTACTAGGGGTGGTATCAATTGCAGAGAGCTGATTCTCCGACTTCCCCTTTTGTGTATCTGGCCACCCAGTGCCGAGTGCTCCCTCTTCTTTCTTTTGACTGATGCGAATATGCAAGGAATTTCTCTCTCGGTTTTGTATGTACTGGAAGTAGGACGTCAAAGGGACAAAAGTTAGGAAAAGGGCCGACTAAAAACTCTTGTGAATACCAGAATGAGGCGTTTTGGAAGTCCAGAATAGCAATTTTACAGACTGCATTTTAAGTGGGGGGGGGGGAGTCTCACCCCCACACACACCCCCGTGGGATCGGCCCTGGTGTTGATAAGTGATTTTTAAGCGATATTAAACTTTAAAATTGGAACACATTTTAAGAAAGGCTGATCTATGCAAACGAAATAGTTTTTCTGCTCTTTTCGATTTATAAATAGAGCGCTCAACGTTGCCTTACGCTGAGGCCTGTGGGGTGATTATGGATTGATGCAATTTATGGGATCTGCATCAGTTATGTTTCATCAATTTTTCATTTCAAATAATTGCATTGCTTCCGCACTTCAGCATTGAAAGACTAAAGTTAGGAAGCAACGCTGGACGCATAAGGGGACTAGTCAATTTAAACATCCTAACTATCCTAATTTAAACATTGTAAAGTAGAGAGCCTGCAGGTCATGACTTGTAAAGTTCATTTGCATGTAAACTACATCTTGAATACGAATTAGTTTTTTCTTTCATTGAATTAGTGTTTGTGCTTGATTAAAAGAATTTAGCATTTTATAAATATAGATTATATGTAAATGAACTTTACACAAAGTTTAACATTTACTTTCTTACCGTTACAAAGACGAGCGGTTATTATTCTTTGTTGTTACACACATTATTGCTAGCCCATATTAATCTTTCAGTATCCTACAAGAATCAGTAATGCAATTTTCGTCCTCGCTTCAATCTGCATCCATGGGAACATATAGGTTTAAACCCGAAGAGTTTATCTGCATCTATAATCCATATCTATTAATTGCTAAAACCCCGGACTAAACATTTAATAAAGAAGGGTTTTCTCTAATCGTATGTAAATTTCATACAAAAGCCAAATGATGATTGCTTTTTAACTGTCCACTGTTTCTTTTTTATTTCCGTAACATATTACCTTCAAATCTAAAATTTTTTATTCATATTTAAATGCATGCATTTAAACAATGAATAAAAATTTTAGATTTGTAATTTTAGACTGCAATTTTAAATGCATTAAAATATATATTTAGAACAATTAATCAACAAATAAAATAAAAAAATATTAGGAAAAGAACATGGAATTTCTAACTCTACTGTTTTTCGCGGATCAACTTGCGGTGCGGGCGGCAACCCCTAGCGTGCAGTGTATAACAGCGGGAGAAACGACTCTTGCCAAAGGAGTCTGACTGCACGCCAAATCGCCAGAGAGCACTTTAATCCGCCCTGCCCAGCTTCTCGTGTTTGTTTAGGAGTGTGTTGGCTGTTGCGTGATACGTTGAAATCACGAAGTATTTTCGAAAACTAATTTCGGATTGATTTGTTACTAAGAATAATTGTAAGTACAGGATACTCATTTTTATATTCTGCATATAAATGGAAATAATGAAATCTGACATTTTAAATACGTCTCTGAAAAATATGATAATGAAGAAGGATGATGATAACACCAAAGGTAAACAGGAAAAAAAGAAAATTTTGACAGAAGAAGAGTATATTGAAGTAAGAATTCAACAATCATGTTTAATATTAGCTTTTCTAATCAAAAATTCTATTACCAGAATGATATGTGTGCATTATTAATGTTTAATAAAATAGTTCCTTTATTGTGCAGCGTAAATTAAAAGTAATGCGTAATAGTGTGTATCGAAATATCTGGTTTTTCTAGTGTATCAAACTATGCATTTTATTGCAATATCCCATAACCCATTATGTAACTGTATAAATGTTTTTAAAAAATATATTTAATGTTGTTGTCCAAAAAAAGGTCCACCGGCCACACAGCTAACTGTTATACCTAAGTGGATGGTAAAATGCTTTTACAAGTGAAGAAGAATAGTGATTATTTAAAAAGGCGATACAGAATATGTCCGATCCAGCGATCTAGCATCGGAGAAAATTTTAGGGAACAGCTTTAGTATGGTCCCTTTTTGGCGATTTTTTGATTTGGCGACAAAATCTTGTCGCCAACCCAAGTTTGCCTTGCCGATGCCAATTGTAAACAATATGGCGGATCGGATGGCGCTGGTTCCGAGATAATGGATCGTCGCCGTTAATTTTGCTATGATTTATTTTAATGGCTTTTAAATATTTTTATGAAAAAAAAATTAAACAGATAACAAGCTTACATGTACATATAGATTCGGTTTAATAAAATTTAATAACTTTTCTTTTTGTGTGAGGGGGGGCTGTGCCCCCCCTCAACCCCCCCCCCCCTTTCTCTTTTTAGTAGATTAAATTAAACAATACAAACAAATAATATTCTAAAGGCAATACCTCACAAAAATAACAAATAGAAAACATTTTAGCATTCTGACAAAAGACTACGTAAGCAAAATAAAGAACTAATTCAAATCATAACGAACAATGCTTATCTCATACCTTAATTAAAATCGCTAAATTGTTTCAATATTGAAATGATAAAATCAAAATATCAAATATTATATTAATAACGGAATTATTTGTTGCTCCTACCATTAACAAACAAAGGTAATAATAACAAATAAAAACAAACAATGCTTATCACATACCTTGATTAAAATCTCTAAATTATTGCAATATGGAAATAATAAAATCAAAATATCTAAAATTATTTCACTGTATAAAATATTAATAACGTAATTATTTGTTGCTTCTACCCTTAACAAATAAACAATCGAGTACGCAAATATTAATCTGAAACGTACTATCAAAAGAAAGCTTATTCATACAAAACTGTATGTAAACAGTCAGTATGAACCTGAACAGCCGTTTTAAATTTCAAAAATAATTAAATAATAATAAAATTTAATGTTAAATAAAGCCATTAAAATAAAACCATAAAGCACATGGCAGATCAAGCATTCGAACGAACCTCCCGCGCTAAGAAATACACGGGGCTCAAAAAGTTCATGAAAGGAACAAACGCGATTGGCCGGAGCGGGGAGAAGAAGGAGCGCATCCGTGACGTCACGCAGCTAGGGTTGCCATGTCAGCTCCTCCGCTCCGGAGCATCCGCCGGAGGGGTTACCATATTGGCGCGCTTATCGCCCCAAAAAAGTCGCCAAAAATAAATCGCGCCAAAGGGACCATACTAAAGCTGTACCAATTTTAGCCATCTGATAGAATTTCTACGTCTACATACATATGTAACATACATCAATATGTACATACATATTGTTACGAATTTTCGAGGCAACCCGCTGTTCTGGAGTTTAAATAGTTTAAAATTTGCTTCCTATGCATCAAATAGTTAAGTTTTGCATTTTGTTGCATCAGAGATGAGGACTCCTAAAAAAACTCGTGATTCTCTATGAGAGAGGATATACGACTGATCGCATCCTGTAAATTCTACTGGTCAATAACAAAAAAGAACTTTTCCCTACTAATTTCTAAGAAAATGCTACCCGCCTTCTGTGTTGCTCTGACTATTCATATATTCCAACCTATTATATGTAGGTCTGTGTTTCTATTCCTCTGGAGGAAATGGACGGATGCCTTTTGTGAGGTACCCTCGAGTGTTCGGACGTGGCAGAAAACCGAAATTTGAACTAACCACTCTTCTCTATACCAAACCAAAGAGTGACTGTACAGTTTCGCGGTCTTTAAAAAGAAATTATGCAGATAATAAGAATAATCTAATTATAATGGTGTGTTTAAAAATACGAAAGAAAAACAGCCTAAATGATTACAAAATATAAACACACAACATTTCACTGTTACGTCTGCAAGCACAGAAGGGACAAGGAGATAAAACCGTGATCATACTGTTTATTACTATAGCAATATGTTTACACTATTCTCAAAAAGTTCTTTTATTTTTTTATTTATTTTTTTTAAATGATTAACACAGAACTATGATATGTTCATCTTTTGCGCTAAAATAATCACATAGCAGAAATGCTGACTGCAGATTAAATGTAGTAATTCGTGACCTACTTTCTGGCTTAGGCATTCCAATGATTTGACTATGTTATCTCTGAACAGAAACTGAAGAGGAAGGAGGGGGGGGGGACAGGAAGTAACACTGGATTTATTATTATTCTTTTATCACTCTCTTAGTGTAAAGCTTTTAAGCTTTGAAAATCGACAGGTGTTATTACTTTAATTTATTATTAATCTTCCCAAGGATGCAAAGACATATTATAATAAAAGTCTTGTAACGTCTTTGCAATATAAACATGCATTAGCATAAATTCAATTAAAACTTTGTTACAAAACTGCATGCCCCCTCCCCTCCCCCTCTGGTTTTGCCAGCGAATGTTTTTCTTTTTTTTACAAGCTCAACTATCTGGAATTTTCACTTATCCGTCATTCGACGCTTCCCGTGCTTTCCGGATAGTCGATCTTTTACTGTATTAGCAAAATCTCTCCAGTTGATCATTCATTTACATTCGCATAGCTTGGCTCATGGTGAAAAAAGCATTTGTAATAACTGGCAAAACATTTTAAATATAAATATTAATTTACTTAAGAGAAAAATATGAAATATCCATAAGATTTAATTACATACGTATTCATCCATTTTGATGATATCTAGCCAACATTATAAACAAATAAAAAAATCACAATTATTAAGTACACAATTAGAGCATAAAATATCAAAGTAAGCGTACTTTCATCAACTATTTAAAAAAATGTAATAATTATAGCCAGACAATCTATATAAGCTTGAAATTTTTTCTATGAAAAAATGATAGCATACTTAAATAATTTATTCATAATTCTGGATTATGCATCAATATGAATTAGACATTAAAATTCACTTGCAATTCAAACACCATTTTTAAGCAATCTAAATATTTACAAAAAACAACAATTATCAGAACTATGAAACCGAATACATCCTGCCAACTTTTATGGATTATTCGTAAAATATATGGATTTTGGTATTAATTTACTAATATACGATATGACAAGTAATTTTATGGATTGCTGGGTGATTTTCGAAGTTCTCAATTTCTAACAATTCAATCTTTTTTCCATCCATCTAGAGAATATATACTCTCCCTTCAGCACTCCTTTATTTAAATCTCCAATGCCTAAGAGTAAAAATTGATTCCTATTTTGAATTTAAAAATATTTCTTAACCTCTCCCCTATTTTGATTTTAAATATTATTAATACCAGACAAGTTATTTGTACCTGGGAGAAAAAAAAAAAAAAAAAAAAACTTAGTTTTACTGAATGGATGTAAAAATTTACTGAAATAAGGACATAATTTTACTGATGTTAATTTTCTTAGGTTGGCAGGTATGCGAATATATATGTTGACATCAGTGATCAGTTTGCGGGGAGGGGGGGAGGCTAATTTTAAAAAAAAAAGTTCTCTAACAAAACGATTGAATTCCATTGCTTTTTTTTTTTTTTTTCTGCAAGCATTGATTACTCTGCACAAATTAATAAATGAATCGTTTCTTTAAAAAAGTCATTCTGTAATTATTATACACAAATTTATACATGAGGGATTTTTTTATCCCATAAAATTATTATCTAGATGGCCAAACCACGAAGGTCCCGGGTTTGGGTCCCATTGCGTGGCTGCCGATCTAATGGTGTGGAATTTTGGTAGGTTTTTTCCAGATGTAACATCAATGCACCTTAGAAAGTCCTCGTACCAAGGCACCCCGCCATATTTGGAGAGATCGCCCTAGCGTAGTATTGTCATCATCACACAAACAAGTCTTTATCCTCTACTTTGTGTGTTTTGTATATCCATTGTGCTGTCCTAATTTAAATGTTACATGTTTGTGTGTATTTAGAGTGCTGATAGTATACCAGGTACAATAACAAAGATGCAAGTTAAATGGTAGAGGCTTCAGTCAAAGTCTACCCTCCCCTCTCAGGATGGCATACCTCCTCAAATACAGCACTGCAATTCTGATTGAAAAGTAATTCATATCATAAATTTATGAGAAACGAGAAATATCACGCAACACAAGACTCTGTCTTGTCTTGCAAAATATTTCCTTTCTTGCCTCGCAATAAAATTGCCTGTCTCCTCTCGCATCCATCCCTTGAAGTAATTCTTATATATTATTAGCGAGTGTAGGCTGTACAGTTTTTTGAAAGGCTACAAAAAAGTATTATACATTTTGGCCTATACACTCGGTCATTTTAAGTGCACTAGTGCCTGAACACTAGATTCGATTGAGTTGACCAAAATTTATTTAAATTCTTGGTATCAAGTTCGGAAAGTTGAGTAGAGTCATTCTAGATTTTTTTTGCTATGTAAATGTTACATTCAGTTTGTCTATTCATGCTGTGACTTTTTTTTTCTTTGTTCTCTCTTTATTTTTAATTTAGAACTCTTTGTTTTTAATTTAGAAAATGGAAAAGATCATTACTAGAGACTTCTTCCCGGATTTGCCAAAGCTAAAAGCCCAAAATGAATACCTGACTGCATTGGAGAAAGGGGATATTGCAAGAATTCAGGAGATTCAGGCAGCTTATCAGCCCAGCTTGAGTGCCAGGAGTAAGATCCTCAGCTCAGTCAGAGACTTATGTAAGAGGTATTTTATGACTAATAGGAACTTTTCAGCAAAGCTATGTATTGTTTATTACTTTCCGAACATGTGCCATGTAAGGAAAGTCTTGTAATCATGAAAAAATTTGAATTCGAGATTTTGGTGTATTTACACGTTTTGAGGTCTTTTGAATTCATTTATGCTATTTTTACGATATGTATGTATGTATGTGTGTGTGTGTGTTTGTGTGTATGTGAGTGAACACGATAGCTCCTGAACAGGGCATTCGATTGAGCTCAAATTGGGTGTATGTGTTATAAACCACTGTCGCAAGACCGGTATTGATTTTGGTGTGTATAGGACTTATAGTTTTTCTACAGGGCTACGACAAAGATTTCTTTTACATTATGGCCTATGGGAGGAAATTCTTTAAAGTGCGCTAACGTTTAAACGGTACATTCGATTGTGCTCAAATTGGGTATACATGTTATAAACTACCGTCCCAAGACCGGTATTGATTTTGATGTTTATAGGACTTATAGTTTTTCTACAGGGCTACGACAAAAATTTCTTTTACATTATGGCCTATGGGAGGAAATTCTTTAAAGTGCGCTAGCGTTTAAACGATATATTCGATTGAGCTCAAATTGGGTATACATGTTATAAACCACCGTCCCAAGACCGGTATTGATTTTTTATGTGTGTAGAACTTATAGTTTTTTTACAGGGCTACGACAAAGATTTCTATTACATTATGGCCTATGGGAGAAATTCTTGAAAGTGCGCTAGCATTTAAATGGCGCATTCGATTGAGCTTCAATTTGGTATATATATTTAAAATATTCACCGATTAAAATTTATTTTAATGCTTGGTAATCTTAATCGTGAGTGTTCGGAAAGTCGAGTGGAGTCACTCCAGATTTTTATTTATTAGCACCAAGCTAAATATTATGTATTTATTTATCTTAAATGCTACAAAATAAGAATTTTATATTTTAAGTCATAATTCTCAAAAATTGCATGATGATTCAATGAAGTAGAGTAATTACTCCTTAAAGAGGAGTTCAGACCCCTTTTCCTGCACTACTGGATTAATCAAGGAGTTAGCCATATGATTTGTTCAGTTAGGCTTAAACAAAGTTTGTTTTGAAAGAAACAAAAAAGTAAAAGCCTACTGATATAATAGTTAATACACTGTGCTACTGTGCCACTTGTCGAGTTCTATTCTCGGGCTAGGTTGACTCAATCTTTCATCCTTTTACTGGATCCATAAGATGAGGTTCAAGCTTCGATAAAGTAAACACTGACCGCATCAGACCTGACTGATCATCTGGGCATATACTTTTGCATCCCTGTGCCTATAGTTGCAAAGGCAGGTCTTGGCCTCACATAAGCTTTTGTAGAATAGCTTTTGCGCTTAATGGTACTAAATACTTTTTCATTCAATGAACGAATTCTTAAAAATCCCTCAGTCTTTTCAGAAATTCTCCCAAGACTTGCACTGTATCAGTTTTTATTGCTGCCTTGCATCTTCTTATGAAAATGCTTATTTATATATACTCAGTTTATTAAATATTACATAAAACTGAGAATTTCAATTATGAAATTTTAGCAACCAGTTGCTGTGTGGTTAAGACACTGCATACGGACATGGCTAAAATGTGAAAGTCTGGAGTTTTCAATGGTTTTTTCTAGATGTAATGTGAATATACATACCCCATAAAGAGTACGTCATCCAAGGTACCCACTCTCCCAACCTAGGCAGATAGTCCACATGTAGCTTTGCCTTAATCACAAACGAAAAGTTTAAGAATTACATGATTTATGTGCATTTAAATATTAATAATATGTAATATGAAATCTTTTTATATTGATTTGAATATATTTCAGCATCTTCAGCAAGGTTTGAGATGACTCCATCTGTACATGAAAATGAGTCTCCTCAAAGAAACACCCAAGATTTGGATGATGTTTCTTCAGTTTGCAGTGGTAAAGATGATTTTTTTATAAAAAATTTTCATTTTTTTATTTTGCTAAAGCTATCCATGAAAGTAACTACACTCTTTTAAACAGTTTTAAAAACAAATTGTATCAGGGATTTAAAATCATTTAAGTAACATTCATTTTGAAAAGTGTTGAAAAATAGTTTAAATTAAATCCCCCCCCCCTCTCACCAGATATTCCTTTTCTCATAGATTGAAGATTAATTGTTAGAGTGCTTGATACAGCTTATGAGAAACATTCAGAATCATTTTGTCTCTTACATAAATAGATTCTTTTATAAACTGTTCTAAGATTGTCTTTAAAAAAAATAAAATAAAAAAGCATTAAAAGTTTGTCTTTTACTTGCTACTCAATCTTTTTATTGTTTGACACACCAGTGGCATAGTCGGTATTTAATTTGGGGAAGGGGGGCTGTGTATCAAATTGTAAACTGAATAAAGGCTCAGATTTTGGGGACTTGTGCCACACAAAGCTTTTTTTTGGGGGGGCCTTAAAAAAGAGAGAGGGAAACTTAGCAAGTTTTAATCTGTTTACTACCATTATTATATGTATTAGTAGAGATTCTCCTTCTATGTTCAATTTTGCTTGTACCTTGGTCAGAATCATATATAAATGAATATGCGAATGCCATTTGCAGAAAAGTTTTCTAGTTTGCAGACAACTTTGATATTTAAAAAAATTTTTTTTTGGCAAATTTCTTAAATGAAAATCATGCTTATTAAATTTATATTACAAAATGATCAATCAGTATCAATGTATCTGAAAACACAAGAGCAGCTTGAGGCAGATTTTTGAAGACTCTTTTGATGCAGTTTGTTCATGCGTACACACTCCCCGGCAAATCAGTAACCAGAATAAAGCCTGCCTTCACACATAAGTATGGCATTTTATAAGACATTATGTAAATTTCTCATCAAAATTAAAAGTATGAGAATAAATAAAGTCAAAATGTATTTCTTAAAGTTCATAAATTTTAAAATTGCTAATAACAGTTATCATGTGGATAACAGGAATTTAAAATTTCAAGCAATGCATTTTTCTGAAATGATATAAATAGCTGTTTTTATTTGGCAGTTTTCTTCTGAAAGCATCAATTTGATTATGTAGGATGAGTATTACATAATAACAGCTGAATCAATTAAGCATTATCACATCAGCAAAAGCAATACCACATAACATATTGATAGTCGTCGATAGGACATATGTAAAAAAATTAAAACAAAGCTTCTTAACCTTCTCCGACCGGCTAGCTGTAAATTAAAATATACTCTCCGTCCGGCAAGGAAACGAGCAGTAACAAGTATTTTCTCCCCCACTCTTTGGAATGTGCTATTGTGAAGGGTCCTTTTGTTGCCTGTGTGGATTTTCAGGAGTAACGTGGAAAGCGCAGGGTTGCAATAAAATAAGCCGCAATTGGCTACATTATGTACCTGAAACTTCACATTTAGCTATTTTTCGCACACTTTGTTATTCAAAAATAGTCTTCATTTCAGCAGTTTAATTTTTATTTTTAAACTTAAAATTACATAAAAATTATACGTTCAAAAAAGCGCAGTTACCATTTTTTAAGTATTTTTAAATATTTATGTAAGGAAAAAAAAAATCTTTGTTGCACTATTTGTTTCTACCCAAATTTTCCTACTTTCATCTTTCTGAAAAAACAAATAAATACATAAATAAAAATAAAAGCACCAAAACTGAAAACTTGAGTACCCTTTAAACTTCCTAAAAAATGTTTCATAAGATTTTTTGAGACAAGGAAAAATCTCAGAAAAAAGAAATATCAATGAGTATTTCATGTCGCAAAATAATAGTAATAAATTACATTTTAAGACATCCAGATCCATATTATGAATATTCTAATATTTAATTGAGTATTACATGGAAAAATTGTCATAAGAGTGTTTCACGATTAGCTAATTTTCTAGAGAAATTAAATTTTAAAGCATTTATTTTTAAAGAGTTAATCTGCTTTATGTTGATAACAAAAAAAGTTTACTTTGCGATTGCGTGTTATATATAATGTCAAAACCTGCTCAGGGCCTTATTAACGCATGGGGCAACTGGGCCCCTGAGTGTTTTATCACCGAAAATTTCTTAGCTTATTATACTTCCTTGTACAAAGTAAAGGAAGTATTGTGATCACGAAAAATTTTGGCATTGAAATTTTGTAGGAAATGTCTAGCTTGACCAACTGTGTGTCCGCTTTATGTATAAATAAATATAAGTTTATGGGTCAGCATAAGTTAATGGGGTCATGTCGGTTTTTATGCGTTGATAACCAATAAACATACAAGGAAGTAATGCGTTGTCCACATCAGATTTTTTTTTAATTTTAAGTAATAAAAATATTTTCTATTTTTGATTACTTTTTAAGTGATTATTCAATGCTCAAAACAACATGATGGTGTATTATAGTTATGATGGTATGGTGTATAGAAAGTAGGGGCTAGGAGATGAAGCTCTCTCCCCCCCCCCTGAAATATGACATTTCCCCAAAAATTAGATTAAATTAATTTTTTAAATTTTTTAAAAGTGACCATCCCCCCTCCCTTTCAACCGCTGAAAGTCGCATTCAGGATCCACTACTTTGGGGGGGGGGAGGAGGGCCTAGGTGAACTCCAGTCTCAGGGCTCTAGTATGTCTTCATCGGACCTTGTGCCTGATATTTAAATAAAATAAAACCTCCCTAAGTTGAACACATACGGCTAGATCAAAAAGGGTCCAACTTATAGATAAATATTTTAATATTATGGACACGTTCCGTTCCTTTGAAAAATGTCCAACTTACGGAGGCATCCGTGTTACGGGGTAACCAACTTGGGAGGTTTCACTGTTATATTTATGTATTTGATACTTAAGGCAATTTTAGTCTATAGTCCGCGCGAAAACTACTAAAAAAATTATCCGATTAGAGTTATGTCGTGTTACGGCAACGTTTCGCAAGGGCGTCTGCCTGGGGGTGCCTTGGACGGAGGACTTTTTAAGGAGTTCTAGGGCTCATTTACGTTATATCTGGAGAAAACTGTCCCGAAATACAGATTGTTTGATCGGCGGCAGCACAATAGACTTGAACCCGGGTCCATTACACTTCGGCTATCTCAGTGTTTAATGATTTTAACACAAAGCCACTACTGGGCTGTTAGCTTAGCAATTGAACGTGCAAATCTCTGGTTGCACGTTCAATGCCTTAGCCGCCCGTCGGCTTTTGACTAGTGTGTATGGACATAAATTGTTTGTGTTAATTTTGTAAGTGGATTCTTTTCTTTTTTTTTAGGCTCTCGAAAGAGCCATTAGCTCTGAAAAGAGCTTTTTTTTTTTTTTTGTTGTTGTTTCTGTGTTTGTGCATACATATTTGAAAAAGACTGTAAAAATTAAAAAATTGCTTTCTGGCTTCTGCATTTCATTTTTGAATATTGTTTTGGGAATTGTGGTATTCTTCAAAACAATTTCTATCTATACACAAGGCGACATTACAAAGTTTGCATATCGCCCATAAACGCCTCTCTATTCCATTTTTTGAGCAATTAGAGCATCTCCTTCTAGTCTTTTCTTTCAAAGGCCAATGCCCGAAACTTGAGGTATGCTGCGGCTTCTTTTCTGGAATTGGCCTGGATACAGTGACTTTTCTTCTCTCTACCAAATTTCTGATTAATTCCATTCGGAAATTCCGTTGGCTTCCATCATAGTACTTAGATAAAATATAAGCATTTAATATGGATATATCAAATAAATGGAAAAAGAGTTTTTTTGTCCACTTCACTGTGCGTCTTTGAAAGGAGTAGCTGTTCGCCATTCTGTCACTCTTATCTACGTAACCCATGTTTTCATTGTAGTCTGATATGACAGCTGGTTTACAGTTTTCGGGAGAAGTATTTTGTTCTGATGCACGGTGCATATTTGACAGCATGTATACATCACGTTTGTCTTTCCAGCGTAGTGCTAAAAGACCATTACAGGATTTTGAAATTACTTCTCCGCGTTTCAGTTTAATTTGCGAGATTTCTTTTGGGAAATTCTTCTTATTACAACGAATAGTGCCACACGAATTTATGCATTTTTCTTCGAGAAGATCCGTGAAAAGTTGAGGGGACGAAAAAAAATTGTCCATGTATAATTTGTGTCCCTTTCCCTTCACACATTCCGCCATTGTCTTAAGAACATTATACGACGCAGAAATCAATGGAGTTTTTGCGCATTTATCATTACTGAAAAGGGATTTAACTAATTATATTGTATTATAAATTAAGCTATTCAACAAACAAATTAAATTACAAATTGAAAGTCTTTGGCTGAAATTGAATAGTCACTGGATTTTATCTGTAAAATAAATTTTTGTAGATTCTAGGCAGAGTTGAAACTCATTTAACTTGAGTTGCACAGTAGAAAACTTTGGTTTTGAATATGCGTTTAAGTAAGAAAGACAAAGTAGGTACCTTTTTTGTAGTTTATTGAAACAAGATGACTATGGTAGGTTTACACAGTGCACATGGTGAAGACACAATACATTAAGCAACATCCGCTTAGTAGCACAAATAAAAACAAGCTTTCTGGAAGACAAGTCGCCAGCGGCGATCTTATTCAGATTCACAAAACACATCACATCACATTGAATCATCTGGGTACCACAGCACGGATCCCTGATCCGGCTCTATTTGAATCACGTCGGTTGATTACACACACAACATAGCAGATCGAGAACACTCTCTGTCTGACTGAAAGGTTAACTTGTGATGCCCTTTTTATACCTGCCAGTTAGTGCGGGACTACGATGGATATTTGCATAGGGGGAAAAAAGAGTTCTTATTTTATGCAAATTAAGAACAGCACCATCTATCGGCGAGAAATGTAAACTTTTTATTACGGCGTTAAAGACATGACGATGTTTACACCACCATTTTCAAATGCTAACGAACTTACGTTTTCACTTAGAAAACATTTAAAGGATTTTACAAAAGTTTCGTTTTTTCACTTTAGCAAATTTAGAGATAAAATGTCATGGAAATAAAAGGTAAGTAAAGAAATAGCGTTTTTTTTTTTTTTTTTTTTTTTTTTTTCCCTAACAATTACCAAGATAAACTTTCATATCATATGTGTACCCTGGTTTGTCGGCTAATTTATATAGCTTGATTCCCCATTGTTTCCTTTTTTTGGGTATTTATTGCCTAAATGCAAAACGTCCCTTGAATTTTACAATCACTTCATCGATTGACATACTCTCTTCTGGATTATAAATAGACTTAAATTTTTCATTTATTGTTTCAAAGAATTGTCATATCTTCCATAGTCTGTCATAATTTTCAGAATCTCTCCTGGGTTTTAAATGGTTATTGGAAAAGTGCAAAAATTTTAAAATAGACAGAAATCTATCTCTTGCCATAATAGTTCTAAAAATAGGTGTTTCCATATATTTGTCTGTTGTCCAGTAATCTCGAAGATTATCTTTTTCGACATGGCCCATTAATAAAATGATTGCAAAAAACTTTTCAATTTCTATTGGCGTTGTTTGGATCCAATCTGGGGTATGTTTTCTTTTGCCTGAGCTGTCTGGTTTCAGCTCCAGTACTTGCTCAGCATATCTATTAGTTTCTTCACAGATAAAATTTACAATGTCTTCTGTAAATATCAATTTAAAGTAATCATATGCACTGTTTAATGCGTCTGTGGCACATGCAATTCCTGAATTCCCAGTAAAAGGCAAAATGTCAACAACATCGTTCTCACCAGGTAATTTCCACTTGAAAATTGCCTTACCATCATTATAATTTTTATCTTCTGCTTTCATATCAGCATCATTTTTATCTTCATTTTCCGTATCCTTACTAATTTTTTCTTCATCTTTTGCATCGTGAAAAGAATCATTTTCCTCTATCTCAAGTTCATCATTTTAACAGTCTGAATCACTATCAGCGTAATTTTTGCCAAAATCATTCATAAGTTTCTCAATCTCGCTTTGCGTAAGACCTTTGAATCTGGGAGCCATTTTTCAGCACTGCAAATTTATGAAGCCGTAAATAGAAAATAAAGAAGCAAGAGCACTCTCAACGTATGTCGGAGAATGAACAATAAAGGTACTCCCACTTGCAAACCAAAATTGCGCCAACAGAAAAACCTGTTATTCCTTTATTTATCGTCAATACTTCTTTACAGAGTTCCCCCTCTTTTTGAACAATAGGTGACTTAGAAAGATAAACATGCAGAGCAGAACACCTGTTTTGCAGGTACAGTAAAGGGGGAATGAACTGTCGGGACAGTAGCTGACCCGAGAGCCGGATTTAGGTCGATAAATTTCTCTGGTCCAGCAGGTGTCCCGCCGGTCTCTAAGGGTTAAAGATTAAATCCTCTCAATTCCTTGATGGCAATTCTAGTACTTAATACTTTAGCAGAGTTTAAAAACACAGTAAAAGCATGACGTAATAAAGTTAGTACTCACTTATAATGTTGAATCATTAAGCAAGGATAAAACGTTAAGTGCAGTTTAAAGTCAAAAGTTCATTAAAAACGTAAAAAATGAAGGTTGCAGCTACAGTGAAGTCATTAATGCAACTTTAATTACATGCTCTTATTTATATAGCACTAGCTGAAGTACCCGTTCTTCGCACGGGAATGAATGGACTTTTTGATATTAATATTTGTTGTGATTACTATTTATTGTAATAAAGAGATATAGCAAAATGGATATCGCGTTATATTGTGTTCAATAATCATGCATACTGAATTTCAAGGCAATCGTTTTTACGGTGCAGAAGGCGATGCGGCATAGCACAATCTAGTGGCGAGTTTTAGCAAAACGGATACGGCAAAAATATTCTTTGCATTCAGATATCGATGTATACGAATTTTCATGACGACGGCTGAATAGTCTTGAAGTTCATGTGTTGACGCGACATCTAGTGTCAAGTTATAGGAAAATGGATCGTGCCAAACTCTTCCCCGTGTTCAAATATCTATGTATACCTATTTTCATAGCGATCATTCTCACAGTCAAGAAGTGATACACTGCAGGGCCATCTAGTGGTTAATTAAAGTAATGATTGGCTACAGCGCCGTCATGTGGCGAGTTATAGCAAAATGGATAACGCCAAAATATTCTCATTGTTCAAATAGCTATGTATACTGATTTTCATAGCCACCGTTTGAATGGTCAAAAATTTGGCCTGCTGCAGCGTCATCTAGTGGTGAGTTAAAATAATAATGCATTGCAGTGTCATCTAGTGGCGAGTAACATCAAAAGTAACGCAGTTAGAATATATTCTTCGTGCTCAAATGTGTAAGTATAAAAAATTTTATGCCGATCGGTCGAACGGTATAGAAGTTGATGCTTTGCAGCGCCATTTAGCGGCAAGTTACAGCAAAATGGATAGTGAAAAATATTCTCCGTGTTCTAATATTCGCGTGTACCAAATTTCATCGAAATTGGTTGGACGATATTCGCATAGCAAACGGCTAAACGGAATAGAATTCGACGTTCTGCTGCGCCACCTAGTGAAAAGTTAGAGGAAAACGGATAGCATAAAAGCCTTCTCCATGATAAAAGACTTAGGTGAACCAAATTTCATGGTGATCGGTGAAACGGTGCTGGAGTTTTTCAACCTCCTACACACATACCAACATTCATTTTTATCTATAACCAGTCTTATTATACGTATATACAAGTCTCAAGTAAAATCCAGTTTCAAATCTAAGCCTCGCCAAAGTGCCAGCATACGCCATTTTGCAAGAGTTTTTTCAGGGAATCATTCGAAGCATTGACTTAGCAGCAATCAAAATGGGAAATGGTTCGACTGCCAGGCATTTATTTGAAAAGTGGAATCCCTTAATACAGCCGCATTTTTTAAATTATCAACTATAACATGTTTTATTCATCGTTACCTCGATGTACTAAATGCGAAGATTTCAATTTTCTGAAATTTGGCGGATTTCCCCCAAGTTAAATCAATGTACTCAATTGGCGAGAATTCTGAAGCTACATCGCTTGAAATGCCCTAATAACTGCATTATTTCTGCACGGATAGTTAAAATTTAATGCTGTATTCTAAGAAAACCTATACACTTGTTTTCAAAAATGCTATTCCCTTAAGCTCTCAGTAAATTGCGCCAAAAAGCCTAAAACTGTGCAAACCGCTAGAACTCACTCTCTAAAAATCGGCCTAGCAGCCATTTTTTTTTCGCCAAACTAAAAAAAATTACATATTAGTCTCGGATATCTTCGATCCTCATTGTTTTGTGTATAAAACATTTCATTCCTGCTCTCATTTCTTATGCGCACATGATATTATAATTAAAAAAATAACCTAAAAAAATAAACTAAAAAAATCATTATTATTCTTTTATTTTTACTTTAAGAATTTAAAACATTTTATTCGGCAAAATCGCCACACATGGCAACCAAGATGCTTATTTCACACACTTTTTTCACTACAGGGGTTAATATTACGTAAAGCTTTCTGCGTGGAGAACATAAAAAATCTGTTAAATTCCGGGAACGGAAATAAAGTGGAGTTTCAAAGTTTTAAAGTGGACTATCATTTATTCTATATTATTTTACATATCTGTGTAAAATTTCAGGCTGACAGGTCCATTTTTGTGGAATTGTATACTACCCAAATCAACAAATTGACAAACAGAATTTCATTTTTATTTATAAGATAACCTACGCTTGTTTTTAAAAATACCCTCTCATTAAATTGCGCCAAGCGCTAGAATCATAGAAAATCTGACACACTTTCAGATTTTTAAATACGCACTAAAGTGCTATATATAAAAAGAGTTATAATCCATGGGTCTTCCCTATTTTCGTTCCTTCTTTCATTAAGTTGGAAAGTGTATCATTATTCATGAGTGTGATTAAACAAAATTAAAATTGATATTTCTAACATCCTTTTTTCTGGATGTGATACATTAGATGCAGAAAAGCTGCTCAGAAAAATGCACAATTCCAACTGAATGAAAATTTCAAAAACTTATACGCAGGTGTATTCATAACCCAAATAGCAGACGATTAAATTACGATAAATAGCGCCAAGCGTTAGAATCCTCCTCAAAATCGCGAGAATGCTGAAGATAGATCGCTTGAAATCCCTTAATAACTGCATTATTTTCGCACGGATCATAAAAATTTAACGCTGTATTCTAATAAAACCTTTGCACTTGTTTTCAAAAATCCGTTTCCTTAAGCTCTCAGTAAATTGCGCCTAGCCGGAAACTGTGCAAACCGCTAGAACTCACTTTCTCGGCATTTGAGCCATTTTATTTTTTCGCCAAACTAAAAAATTTTAACATATTAGCCTCGGAAATCTTCAATTCTTATTGTTTTGCGTATAAAACATTTCATTCCTGCTCCGATTTCCCATGCACACGATATTATAATTAAAAAAAATATAACCTTACGAATATAAACTAACAAAAAAAAATCATTATTATTCTTTTATTTTTACTTTGAGAATTTAAAACATCTTATTCGGCAAAATCGCCACACATGGCAACCACGATCCTTATTTCACACTTTTTTCACTACAGGGGTTACAATTACGGAAAGATTTTTGAGTGCAGAACATAAAAAATCTCTTAAATTCCGGGAACGGGTGGACTTTCAAAGTTTTAAAGCGGATTATGATTTATTCTATATTATTTTACATATCTGTGCAAAATTTCAGGCTGATAGGTCCATTTTTGTGGATTTGTATACAACTCAAATCCACAAACAAATAAACAAACAAACAAACAAACAAACAAACAAACAGAATTTCATTTTTATTTATAAGATTAGCAAGATGACACATCATCTACATGGCTTATATATTTACTTCCTTGTACGTAGTATAAGGAAGTAATGTGATCCCGAAAAATTTTGGGGGCCAAATTTCGACATAAAAACCGATTTTGACTACCTCTAAATTGAATTAAAAATTTTTTTTCGATGCATCTCATCGTAGGCTAGCTTGCACGATCATATTACCGCGTCTGCAACTCATTTTGACCAGTGGCGAGTCTACTGTGGCCAGTTTTTCCATGCCGTCTGTACGTACGTACGTATGTATGTAACTCGCATATCTCAAAAACTATGGGTCGTAGAATGTTGAGATTTGATATTTAGGATTGTTCTATGATCTAGTTGTGCACCTCCCCTTTTGGTGGCGATCGAATGGATAGTTTATGTACAGGACCGCCCAAAAGATTCGAAATACATTACGCTCTATGGGCCGAAATTCATTAAACTCGCCTAACTCAAAAGCTATTAGGCGTAGAATGTCCAAACTTCATATTTTGGATAGTTGTAACATCTAGTTGTGCACCTCCCCTTTTGGTTCCATTCGACTGGATAGTTTATCTACAGGACTGCCCAAAACATTAGAAATACATTACACTCAATGGGCCGAAATTCATTAAACTCGCATATCTCAAAAACTGTTAGGCGTTGAATGTTGAAACTTTATATTTAGGATTGTTGTAACATCCAGTTGTGCACCTCCCCTTTCGGTTCCATTCGACTGAATAGTTTATCTACAGGACCGCCCAAAAGATTCGAAATACATTACGCTCTATGGGCCGAAATTCATCAAAGCGTTTTTTAGAGGTATTGGGCTATTTCAAATGACTCAGAAGTGATATATGCTGTAAAGAGTTAGAAAATGAATTTCTCCATTAAAAAAAGTGTCTTTATCATTTATAGTTCTGCTACAGGAACACTCAAAAGATTTCCAATACATTACGGTCAATAGCAATTTTAGGAGCATTCATCCATTTCAAGCACAATACCGTCCTACCACATAAGTTAGGTAATGGTCCGACCACGGTCACGTGCCTCCCTCAAGAACTATGCCAAAAGTCGCCAAGCTTGGCGACTTTTGGTGTACGTGTGTGCGTATTTAACTCTCAAATCTCAAAAACTATTATGAAATTTCATATATAAGAATGTTGTAACATCTAGTTGTGCATCTCGATTTTTGGTTCCAATCTACTGGAGAGTTTATTTACAGGACCACCGAAAAGAATTTCAGTACCTAAATGTCTATGGACATCTTCATTATAATACAACTGTAGACAGTCATTGTTTGGTACATGCCCAAAATCTCGCCGTCTGTCCTCGACCATTGGCGAGTTTTGGCGAATTATCGCCAAATTTGGCGATAGTCAGTCATTTGGTCCATGCCCAAAGTATCGCCATTTGTCATCGTTCTTGGCGAGTTTTGGCGAAATATCGCCAAATTTGGCGATAATCTGTCATTGTTTGGTTTATGCTTAAAATCTCGCCAAATGTCGTCGACATTGACGAGTTTCGCCGAAATATCGCCAAATTTGGCGCCAAAAAATTATTTCCTATTTTGTATAACTCTAAAACTTTAACCCTTAGTGATCCCTACCCCTTGTGTCCCATACCCCTTGTGATTTTTTAACTTTGTATTTAGAACTATTGTAATATCTAACTGTTTTCAATATCTTTTTTGACAGCAATCGACTGAGAATTTATTTACATGGTGAGCCAAATGACTTTGAGTACATTGAGGTGTATAGATGCATTCCAGTCATTGAAAGTCTGTGGTCAATGACTACTTTGGCTATCCCCAAAATCTCGCTGACTATCTCAAGTTTGTCGGCTTTTGGTGAAATATTTCCCAATAAAGTGTCAGAAGGAAATCTTTCAAATTGAACTCAGCTTGGCGATATCGAAATATTTGGCTAGTAATCGCTAAACCTTACTATTATTGATATTTTATCTCTTTCAAACAAATAAATTTAGAGGAAGTGCGTCGAAAATATTTTTGATCTAATGGACGTGCAAGGAAGTCATGTGTTGGACACATCAGATTTTTTTTTTTTAAGTAAAGAAGGTACTGCATTTTTAGTTTCTTATTATTTTAATTATGCTTAAGCACAATTAAAATAAAAAGAAGTAGCACCAGCTGCCAGCATGCAACAGCAAAAACAGCTCACCAAGTAATCAACACTGAGCACTAATGAACGCGATGGAACATTCTTCTTTTATATATCTGTTATGGTAAAAATAATAAACTGGTGATTATATATAATAACCGGTAATTATGCATAATCACCTGTTTAAATATGGTAAATACGATACATTTTTGAAAATTTACCAAATTAACCGGTTTGTTTGCATAATTCCCAGCTTGCAGTGGTAAATGTGATAAATATCATGACTATCAGTGCAGCTTTTTTGTGTAGTTACTACTCAGAAGGATATTTTTTCGTTGGTCACTATGGCATAAGGCACCACAAATTACAATGTTTTATATTTCACAATTAAAAAGTCAATAAATGGTTATTTTAAGTCACATATATTTATTTAGCCTGAACGAAATTTGAATAAGGGACTGACAGGTGTTGTGAAATGAAAAAGATACAATTTACATGAACTTGTACAAAACAGTGGCACATAAAAAAACAAACTGCAGTTACGTATAAAAACCAAACCAAGCTCTTATTCAAGAGAAAAAAAAAAAAAAAAAATTCAAATAACATTAAATGCTACAAATTACTAAATATTTTAAAGTTTACTTATTTAAGCATATTAGACTGTTACGGCATTTAGAATTACAAAATTTGCCAGATTTTTTACATTTGCACTTATCAGACTTGCATTGTGCCTTACAAACACATCGCTGATATCCCTGACCTCCAGAAAAAGATGTCTTTCTTACACATTCTTGAAGTTATATTCAGACATGCTACTTTTCCGCCTTTTCAGGATTAAATGTTATCATTCCTGGGATCAATGCAAATATGCATTAAAATTTTCGGACATGTATATGGGAGGGGGGAGTCTTTGCCGACTAAAAACATATTCGAACTGGACATTATATTACCGGACTTTTTTTTTAAATGGCCTCATTAGAACAATAAAAAAAACTTGCAATTTTGTTTCACTAAAGAAGTGCAACAGAACTTCTGCTGCACTATTGCAACTAAAAAAGCTTCTTATCTTAAAACTTTGCTAAGTGTCCTATTTTCTACTAGAAATATAGTCTTAAATTTTAGTTATAATTTAAAATAAGTTTTAACTGAATCCAAATGTGATTTTATTTTAACTTTAACAATCTTGAAATTGTAACTTTCAAATTAAATATATTTTGTTTGAGAATCCGAGTGTGCTTTCTTATTGTGTAGTTTTCTTCTATAAATATACTCTTATAGTTATTAAAATTTGAAATTCATATAACTAGTTTACACAGCCAGTCTGATGTTTTGAAATAATAAAGTGTTACATTTTACTCAGTCTTCAAATTTGAAAATAATAAAGTGTTACATTTGTTTATAAAAATCTCTTAAAAGCCTTTGATTTTGGTATGATTATAGATTTTAGTTTCTTTTGCAACGATTTCTCAAAATTTTCAGCCTTTTTTTCTGAAGAACTGTAGTATGTCTGTATATTGCTAGATTTGGAACATCCTCAAGCAAAATAAATTTTTTGTTTCAAATTATGAATTGATTTCTAGTATACAACTGTGAAAGTCTTCTTTGTTTTGTTCCTAACTGATAAAGTTCTTCGTTTCGAACTTCTAATATCACAGCTAATTAATTTCTGGGATGACTTCTTGCTCTGTGAAGCCATGCGTCTTACGTCTGGTATTCGGAGTTTCACTGTGTCACCAACTTTACTTGCAGGAGATTTAAGATTTGAAACCTTCATAATTTTCTTTGCTTGTAATTCTAAATCTTCTTTAGCACTCATTCTATGTTTTCTTTCTTGCTCTTGCCTGCATAAATTATCTGTCTGGATTAGAGCGACTGCTGCTGCATTCTCTCTCTAGTCTTAAAATTAACTTCAGATGGAGGATCATTTTGAGATAGATTGTTATTATCCATATTAGAAACATTTTCTATTTCGCTATTGGTGTTTTCGGAAGCATTATTAACTGTCTCGATTAATGCCTGAAGCTCTTCTTCTGTTCTAAGATGTTTGATAGAGTACCAGCCATTATTCAATATTTTATAAAATACGAGAGGGTAGCGAAAAAACATCTAGATGCAACGAAATGAGAACTACTGCTGAAATCACGTGGTTGTCATGTATTGATAAAAGCCAAGCAGTTGCGCAGATTGAAAGAATTTTTGTAAAGTTACGGATTTTTATCACATTTACCATTACGAGTTTGGGAATTATGCAAACAAACCGGTTAGTTTGATAAAATTTAAAAAATTTATCATATTTACCAAATTTAGTGGCGATTATGCATAATTACCGGTTATTATATATAATCACCATATTAATCACATTTACCGTAACATATCAACTGCAATCCGCCAAGAAAGCTGTTTCAATTTCCCTAATGGTTAAGTTATTACCTCACGTCGTGGGGAAAGAGAGTTATTGCGTAATACGATAGCGATCAAGTTTGAAAGATTATGCAAATACCAGGAGCGTTGAATAAACATTCCCAAATGTATTTTTTAATAGAAATAAAAGTGCCGATCATCAAACATATGGCAGTGTCAAGTTTTAACTGTTAAGTCTAAAATTTAATAATAGGATTATTTTAGAACATTCTTGAGATTATTTTAGCTTTAAAACAAACAGCTTTAGAATACAAAACAGTGGCAAGACCAGGAAGTCCAGGTAAATTTGCCTAATATGGCTGACACATTTACTAATAATTGCTAATTTCGAATTCAAAATAGAAAAGTGATTTAGTTAAAATCATGCACTGAGATACCTTTATATAAAGTTAAAATATAGTTTAAAACTCCGTTAAAAGTTTAAAAACAAACCATTAGCGCTTTCGGCAGCACTAGGCCGCTGCCATCTTGAGAACTGGTGAGCTCGCTCCTAGCTCCAGCACTTCAAGCCATGTATCTTCTATCTGAGCATGTGTCGTGTCGTTGACGGCATCCTCTTGTGTTATTATTTCTAACGCTTCCCGTTTTAAACTATAACTGTGGTTGTTGTAGTTGGCTATTTTCTTAACATTTACGAAATCAATGTCAATATTTTCTTTTAATGCTAGGCAGGAGAGGGCTTGTACTTTGTCTATTATATTTTATGTCGCTAATGTGCTCTTTAATCCTATCTTTAATTTTCCTTTTTGTCACACCAATGTAATGGCCGGGAAGGTTAGATTCTTTATAAGTAAAATTTATTTTATAGACGCCTGCTATTTCTAAAGGGTTTATTATGACTTTACCGGATCGAATTCTTTTAAAGATATTGCAATTAGGTTTAATTGGGATTCGGAGGTTCATTTTACGTGCCAGGTTGATGAATTTTACAGCGAGACCGCAACAGTTGGGGATCGAGTGAGAAAATGTGGGTTTTTCTTTCTGTGTGTCCTTAATAAGGTTTAGTTTCTTTTTCCTATTTTTGATTAAGCAGGATACAATATTTCTGGGGTAATTGGCTTCTTGTGAAAGTTGTTGTATAAATTGTAGTTCTTCTTTTAGTAGTTTTTGGTTGGAACATATTTCGAGAGCTCTATTGACATGAGAATGAAGTATTGAGATTTTTATAGTTAAAGGTAGTTTTAGATGAGAAGTTAACTATTTTATTGTTATTGGTGGGTTTTTGATAGACAGTAGTTTCAATATTGCTTGGGGTGGTTATTGTTTTGAGTCAAGGAAGTTTAAGCTATTGTGTTATTCTATTTCCATAGTAAATTGTATATTTTTATCTAAAGTGTTTATTTCATCGAGAATATTACCAATGCTATTGTTATCTACTATTGCAAGAATATCATCAACATAACGAAACCAGTATTTGATGCGGGGGTGAAAGGTTTTAATGATACTGTTTCTAAATATCTCATTTTCCATTCTGCTATGATTCCAGAGATCGGGGAGCCCATAGGTTTCATGTTGTGTATCTACATGCTGGTTTGAATTTATTGTTAGGCATTATTCGTCAGAGTTATTGGATAATTGGTCTTAAAAAAGTTATTAAGAGTTGTGTACATAAATGTATAATATGTTGTAGATATAGAGCAACCACTGCACAGCAGCTGATGGGAGAGCTTCCTGTTGATAGAGTTATTCCTAATAGGCCTTTCGCTGCATGTGGCATTGATTATGCAGGGCCAGTTAGTATTTTAAGACATTGTGACCGAGGAGCTAAAACTACTATCGCTTTTTTTTTGTTTGCTTTGCAACGAAAGCACTTCATATAGAGCTAGTGAGTGATCTTTCCTCTGAGGCATTCATAGCTGCACTTAAGCGATTTTGCTCACGTAGAGGAGTTCCAAGTTCAATTTATTCGGATAATGGGACAACATTTGTAGGTGCCTAAAGGAAACTATCAGATCTATTTAAATTTGTTTCTACAATCAATGAAAACGATAAAATTAGTTATTATTTATCGCAAGTAAATATTGAATGGCACATGATTCCCCCAGTGAGTCCTCACTTTGGTGAGTTATGGGAGGCAGCAGTGTGCTCAGCAAAGTTTCATCTTAAGCGCGTAATTGTAAATACCAACATAACATTTGGGGAGTTGTGTACTCTTTTGACTCAGATAGAGGCATTATTGAACTCGAGACCACTTACTATGGTTAGTAGTGAAATGATCCCAGGGATTTGAATGTATTAACTCCATCACATTTTTTGATAGGTGATGTTATTACATCTCCAGCTGAACCTATTGAAGGTAACCTTTCTGTTAGATCGCGTTGGGATATTATACCAAAAACTGAAATTAAATTTTTGGAAGGGATGGAGGATAGACTATTTGAGTTCACTCCAAAATAGAAAAAAATGGAAAGTTTCTGGAGAAAATATTAAGTTAAATGATTTAGTTATATTAAAGGAGGAAAATGTACCTCCTTCTGTTTGGCCGATAGGTAGAGTTGTAGCTATGCATCCCGGTAAGGATGGTATGGTACAGGTGGTAACAATAAAAACTACTAAGGGTTTATTTAAAAGGCCAATTGTTAAACTTTGTTTAATACCTTCTCATCAAGAATGACTTCTTGATGGGTTGGAGTATGTTTCTGTGCAATCCTATTGTCCTGCATTTGGTTGTTATGTATTTATGGTACAGATGTCAGCACTGGGTAGTG
Source organism: Cheiracanthium punctorium (assembly GCA_038373885.1). Classification (NCBI taxonomy): domain Eukaryota; kingdom Metazoa; phylum Arthropoda; class Arachnida; order Araneae; family Cheiracanthiidae; genus Cheiracanthium; species Cheiracanthium punctorium. The sequence goes on along the minus strand of JAWZYV010001411.1, from coordinate 843,474 downwards.
GCTGTTTAGGTAGCACTGTATTTTTATGTTAGACTAGCTGAAGTACCCGTTCTTCGCACGGGAATAAATGGACTTCTTGATATTACGATTTGTGGTGATTACTATTCATTGTAATAAACAGATATAGCAAAATGGATATCGCGTTATATTGTGTCCAATAATCATGCATACCGAATTGCAAGGCAATCGTTTGTACGGTGCAGAAGGCCATGCAGCATAGCGCAATCTAGTGGCAAGTTTTACCAAAACGGATACGGCGAAAATATTCTTCGCATTCAGATATCGATGTATACGAATTTTCATGACTATCGGCTGGACAGTCCTGAAGTTCCTGTGTTGACGCGACATCTAGTGGTAAGTTATAGGAAAATGGATAGCGCCAAACTCTTCTCCGTGTTCAAATATCTATGTATACCTATTTTCATAGCGATCATTTGCACAGTCAAGAAATGATACACTGCAGGGCCATCTAGTGGTTAATTAAAGTAATGATTTGCTACAGCGCCGTCAAGTGGCGAGTTATAGGAAAATGGATAACGCCAAAATATTCTCATTGTTCAAATAGCTATGTATACTGATTTTCATAGCGACCGTGTTCAAATATCCATGTATACCAATTTTCATAACGATCATTTGCACAGTCAAGAAGTGATACACTGCAGGGCCATCTAGTGGTTAATTAAAGTAATGATTTGCTACAGCGCCGTCAAGTGGTGAGTTATAGCAAAATGGATAACGCCAAAATATTCTCTTTGTTCAAATAGCTATGTATACTGATTTTCATAGCGACCGTTTGAATGGTCAAGAATTTGGCCTGCTGCAGCGTCATCTAGTGGCGAGTTAAAATAATAATGCATTGCAGTGTCATCTAGTGGCGAGTAACATCAAAAGTAACGCAGTTAAAATATATTCTTCGTGCTCAAATGTGTAAGTATAAAAAATTTTATGCCGATCAGTCAAACGGTATAGAAGTTGATGCGTTGCAGCACCATTTAGCGGCAAGTTACAGCAAAATGGATAGTGAAAAATATTCTCCGTGTTCTAATATTCGCGTGTACCAAATTTCATCGAAATCGGTTGGACGATATTCGCATAGCAAACGGTTAAACGGAATAGAATTCGACGTTGTGCTGCGGCACCAAGTGGCAAGTTAAGGAAAACGGATAGCATAAAAACCTTCTCCATCATAAAAGACTTAGTTTGAACCAAATTTCATGGTGCATCGGTGCTCAACGGTGCTGGAGTTTTTCAACCTCATAAACACATACCAACATTCATTTTTATCTATAACCAGTGTTATTATATATACCAGTCTCAAATAAAATCCAGTTTCAAATCTAAGCCTCGCCAAAGTGCCAACATACACCATTTTGCAAGAGTTTTTTCAGGGAATCATTCGAGGCATTGACTTAGCAGCAATCAATATGGGAAATGGTTCGAACGCCAAAGAGTAAAGCACGCATTTATTTTAAAAGTGGAATCCCTTAATACAGCCGAATTTTTTAAAATTATCAACTATAATGTGTTTTATTCATCGTTACTCCGATGTACTAAATGAGAAGATTTCAATTTTCTGAAATTTGGCGGAATTCCCCCAACTTAAATCAATGTACTCAATTGGCGAGAATTCTGAATTTAGATCGCTTGAAATCCCTTAATAACTGCATTATTTCTTCGCGGATCATTAAAATTTAACGCTGTATTCTAATAAAACCTTTGCACTTGTTTTCAAAAATCTATTTCCTTAAGCTCTCAATAAATTGTGCCAAGCCGAAAACTGTGCAAACCGCTAGAACTCACTTACTCAAAATCGATATTTCAGCCACTTTATTTTTTCGCCAAACTAAAAAATTTTACACATTAGCCTCGGAAATCTTCAATTCTTATTGTTTTCCGTATAAAACATTTCATTCCTGCTCCGATTTCCCATGCACACGATATTATAATTTAAAAAAAAATAACCTTACGAATATAAACTAACAAAAAAAAAAAATCAGTATTATTCTTTTATTTTTACTTTGAGAATTTAAAACATTTTATTCGGCAAAATCGCCACACATGGCAGCCACGATCCTTATTTCACACTTTTTTCACTACAGGGGTTACAATTACGGAAAGCTTTTTGCGTGGAGAGCATAAAAAATCTCTTAAATTCCGGGAACGGGTGGACTTTCAAAGTTTTAAAGTGGACTACGATTTATTCTATATTATTTTACATATCTGTGCTAAATTTCAGGCCGATAGGTCCATTTTTGTGGATTTGTATACGAATCATATCCACAAACAAACAAACTAACAGAATTTCATTTTTATTTATAAGATTGGAAGTGAATTCAGGTGTTGCGGACTGAAGTGATTTAAATTGGAGTTAGAATTTTTGAAGGGCTTGTGTGTTCAGTTCGCCCGATGATGTTGGTGGCAGTTGATTCATGCATAATTATTTGTTACTTTTATGGAAATGTTTTAAATGAGTGAACTTTTATTGCCTTTATGAAATGTATTTTAGTTAAAGCTTATGTTAAGAAGTTAGTTTTCGCCCTGAGTTGGCAATAGTATTTTTAATGTTTAATAGTTCTGCATGTGTTGTTTGTGTCGTCCAATAAATAAGTTCAAGAAAAGTTTTGACATGTCTTCTTGTGTTCAAGCAACAAACATAGAGCCTTTTTAATTTTTAATGTTTAATCGTTCTGCATGTGTTGTTTGTGTCGTCCAATAAATAAGTTCAAGAAAAGTTTTGACATGTCTTCTTGTGTTCAAGCAACATAGAGCCTTTTTAAGATGAAAACAAACATTTGTTTAACATGCGTACAATGTATTAACATTCTAAACTTGCAATATATTCGTACCTTTACTGTACTTTGTCCTTTTTAATATTATCATCATTGCTTTTTCCTTTCTATTAATTTTGAATACCATCTCTTATCCATTGCCATTTCTAAATCATTATTACATTTTCAATATTATTAAACCATGTTCCAGTCTTAAATGTGTGACAATAAAAGTAGTGTTTACACACACTATGTAGAAAAATTAAAATTTTAAATATTTGTTTACACCTATAAGTTATAATGAAATACAGGCATTTGCAGATTAAAGGGAGTATACTGTACTACAAAGTAAAATAATGGATAAATGTAATGCAAAAATTTTAAATGATATTTTTCAGCTCCCGAAAAGAAGAAGGAGTCCTTAGATGAATTTCTTGCCAAAAGTACCAGTGAGGACAATGCCTCCTTTCAGGTGATCATGGAGAAATCAGCGCTTGTGCATCAAAAGAAATATCCTTGGCTGTATAAAGACGAGGCTAAAGAATTGGAGAAGGTCACCAATATGCTCACCCTCCCAGCCCCAGATAAGAAAATCGAACTGGTCACCTGGGCATATAAAAACAGAAATGCTCTTATGTATGTGCCTGACGGTAAGTTATCTAATGACCAGTATGTCTATTTAGCACACTTTTCTATAAAAACTATTGAGTTTTCCCCTTAAAATTTGATATGATATCAGAAAACATACTATCTGAAAATTATAAGAAGCAATTTTCATTTTGGATGAAAAGAAATAAAGTTAAAAATATTTTACCAAAAAACTATCCTAAAAATTAAAGAAAAGAAAATTCATTATTTTAAAAATGTTTTCACTCAGATTTCTAATATTAGGTATTTTTAAAGAAGCAAGTTAGTTAAACAGTTTTGGAAAATTTAACTGTTTACCTGAAACAGATTTCTAGAAAAGTGTACCAAAACATTAAAAAAAACAAAAAAACACATTTTGAGAAGAAGGTAAAGAAGCTTAAAATGGATTGCTTTAAAAAAATTCCAACAACATAATCATTTTTATTTAACATTTCTGCATCAATTTTATTTCATTTTATCATTTTGTTTCTAATAACTCTGTCTGATTTAGAGAGTTTTTGGAAACTGTGTGATGCTTCTTGAACTTGAGCCTCATTAATTTTTCTCAAGATATATTTCATATGATGGCCTGGGTCAGTTGCCAAATATTTTATAATTTTTGTTTAGCTGCTAGCACTAATAGTAAAACACATACAGCATCTAAAACATTGTTTCAAAGTACTAAATGAAACAAAAACATTTTTTGGGTTAACGTTCCCATAAACAATGGTCAGAACTCTCATTTGGATTCTGAGTTCTATCATTTGTGTATTTGCTCAAAAGGTTATCAGACATAGAACGGAAAACACTTTAAACAACAGAAAGTATAAGTTCTGACAAGGAATAATGTTTTTGAGTGTACTGTTTTTAAAGCAGTATTGTAGCCACACCATGTTTGTTTGCATTTTTAAAGCCATATTTTGCTTGTCTACATATTCTAAGAAGACATAAATTATATATGTCGTCTCGATCTGCTCTATGATTTAGGCTGATAATTGAAAATTCAAAAATATCAGCCATTATATGTTCCACGTGCCCTTAAAAAGCCAGTTCATTTTAAAACAATGCATATGTTAAATAGACTGGATACGCAGTACAAAATTATAGTTCAAGACAACCTAAACCTAGGGTATTTTTATATAACCCAAAAACCTATTAGGGTTGACGTTGTTATTTACTATTTGATGTGACAGAAGTTTCATTGTTGTAAGCATAACTTTATGATACTGGAAACTTGTAAATTAAGAAATCATTTAGTTTTTAAATTATTAAATCTTAACTATGATACATGAGCAACATAAAATTATACTTTAGAGCAAACTAAATATATTACAGTTGAATTATGAACTGTCATTTGTTGTGATGGAATGACCAAAAAGTTTTACCCTTTTATGCAGTTCCCTAGAGCAAAATTTAAACTCTTTCAAATGATATTTTAAATTTTATAATTGTCAGTCATCATTTAATTATTAAATTAATTTTATTGACTAATTGTGAAGGTAAATGACAATCTAACACTCAAAATATACAGCTGAGAAATACTCATTCTCTCACAGATAAATATTGTTTCAAAATAAAACAACAATTACTTTTGAAGAAAATATTAAATTCAACTACAAATAATTGTTTAGATTTAATTTCAATAAACTAGTTGTCTATAACATTTTTCATATGTTCGTTCTTTTATTGTTGTTCTCATAAAACCCTGCATAGAGTTAGCATTCAGAGTTTTCAAAAGTGAAATTTTATGAATTACCATTTCATTATTTTGCATTAGGTACTGACAGTAAAAAAGTGTGTTAAATTTCAGTATTCGGTTATCTAATTTTGCTTAATGTGCTGTCTTTTTTAATGTATTTTACTATAAATATGTTCATTAAAAAATAAAGTAACTGAATCATACATATGTATGTATGCATTTTAGAAGTGCAATTCTACAAAATGTTTAAATTTCAGTCATGACTACATGAACCTGTCTGTTCATTGGATATATTTTTCAATCCGAATATACAAAAGCAAAGATGAAAATTTTTTCTTAGTTAGCATTATGTAATATAATTATTTTTGTAATTCATGAATTATTACGTTGAAAAGGAATTAAATTTGTACAAGACCATTGTTGTATTTATTTTATTTATTTATTTACTTTTTTTTTTTAAATCTTCATTTTTTTATATATTTTTTTTTTTTTTTCCAAAAGCTGAATTTACTGCTGAGGAGAAAATTGCCAATGCAAACCGCAAAAAAATCACCCATGATAATACCCGGTTTGAATCACCCCCTTTCGATGAGGAGGCCAATAAAGAAGCAATTGCTGAAGCTGCATCGGTGCAAGCCAAGATGAAAGAGGGTAAAGTTGGCATTGATGGAAAGGAAATAATTCCAGGTGAATCCCCACAAGTTGGTGGATATGGATTTGTGGGTACTCCTGTGCCAGAACCAGGTAAACATTCCTTATTGAATGCAATGTAATTACCACAGTTTCTAGCATGTAAAATTAAAATTCAGATTCTCTGTTAAAAATCTATAAAAAAAAAAGTCCAAAATGTAAATCATAGGCTGTTGAGAATTATATTGCTCATTGTTTTAACTAATAGTGTTGCAACAAAATCATAACTCAAAAATCCTGATTTTTCAGGAAATGCATTTTGAAGTTGAAGTGATGATACTTCAAAATGCATTTCCTGAATGAAGATACTCGTATTTGTCAAAATGATAGTACCATCATTCTACAAGTCAATTTTAAAAGCTCAGAAATGATACTCTGTCAGTTAAAAAAGTTCACGTCATTACAATTGTCCCTATGTTATCAAAGTTACTACATTGTTGCTGCAAATGAGCGATATGCCATAATTTTCAAGTATGAAATATTTTCCAGAAATAAAGAATCATTAATTTTTTTTTGCTAATAAATGGCACTACCAAAATATCTTACTATATAATTGCAATTGTTCATTATATGGTTTCATTGCATCTCATATAGCAAGACCTAAATCAAAAAGTTTAAAAAAGAAATGGCAGTAAAGATTCATGGAATCTGCCAAATTATAAAAATTAAAAATGATTGTGTTTTTATGTGCAATTAAATTATTTATTAACTTCTTGTTTAAAATTCAAGAAATCCAGTTTGCTATTGATATCAAGTGCAGAAAATGTCCAGAGCCCAATTGAGCAACTCTGCTATTATTATTATTATGCTTAGATTAGACTATTAGAAGTCATATTAAGATTTTGGAAAAGTAAACGGGAAGGGGAGAAAGCTCATATGTTCGAAAGTTCGTTCTTTACAAAAGTATATTAATGACTATGTCATTTTATATCTCACTCCCTTTATTGAAAGTTGTCCGAAAAATGTGTCCCAAAAAAGCGACATAAAAGTATGCGACATAATTTTACATATATTTAAATACTATTAGTTAACAACAGCTTTAATCTATTGTTACAATATTTCATAAGCTATAGAATATGCATTACATGTATTTTTCTATAAATAGGTTACAATCATAAAAATTTCAACATAGGGTTACCAGGCGAAATACACGAAAGATGAGGGATAAAATGACATAGTCAATTAATATCGTTTTAATATGGCAGTAATGAAACTAAACAATTAGAAGGGGGGGTCTCCCCCTGATGAGGCTCGAACAGCCGAGCTTTATATATATACATATACAGGGGCGTAGCCATATGTATACAGGGGCGTATAGGGGGGGGGGTCATAAACCCCCCCCCCATGAGAAATTTTTTGCCGTACAAAATGTATATTCTTCACTACATTATCACACACACATATACATATATATGGGTTGTAGTAGTCGTAACCCCCCCCCCCCCCATGAAAAATTTCTGGCTACGCCCCTGTACATATATATTATTTAAGTACACTCAGCTCAAAAATTTCCCCATCACTTCAGAATTTAACTAAATATCATTTGTGCATTTGGACACATTCTGCACCCATGATTGATATCAATGTCTTGTGCCTTATTAAAAAGTTATCACAAGCATTCTTGAATGCAGGTACAACCTTTAGTTGAAACTCCGTGGTTTTTGGGATTGAACAAGCAGATTAGCAAATGGAAAATGTCTGGGCAGTGATGTATATAAAGTGGGCTTGTGATGCACAACCCTCTTTTCTTCAGTTAGTTATATTGAGTTTTAGTTTTATAAAAACTAAAGCATATTTATGCATAATTTATGTTTACTTTTGTTCAGTAAAATAGTGGTAATTTTGTGATGTGTGTGTCATTAATTTATATGTAAAGCTCCGACCTAGTAATTTACTATAGACCAGCTTAAGAAATTGAAAAATCATAACTTTGTTTGTATATGAGAATTTAAAAAATAAATAAATCAATTGACTGTGTGTCTAGTTAAAAAAGAAAAAATAATAGATAAAAGCCCCACTTTTAATGTTGCCCTACATATTTTTTAAAACTGATAAAAGTGTCTTATATTATCCTATAATCTATATAAATATTTTATTGTTCTTTATCTAGTATGATAAAATTTATCTCTTACACAAATTGATTTGTTACAACTTTTTTTAATTACATTCCTTCAAAAAGTAGTTTTTGCATCTTTATTCTGTCAATGATACAGTCCTTTTTTTCCCAAAAAGCACTCAGTTAAAGCATGGTTACAGGAAATGTTTTTAATCTTCAATGATGCACTCTTTTGGAGAATAGTTTGTTTCTTGTGAATCCATTACCAAGCATTACTTGGATGGCCTTTTTTTATTTTTTATTTTTTTTATTTATTTATTTATTTTTTAAAAAGATAGGTTGGGATGGGAGCTGTGGCATATGCAGACTTCTTTCGGGGGGGGGGGGGGGGGGGGTATAGACATAACTTGTGTTAAAATGCATAATATTTAAGCTAAAAATTCAAAATTTATGGACATTTTGTGAAAATTTTTTGATATGGGGGGAGGCCCCTAAACCCCTTGTATATGCCACTAGATGGAGGGAAGTATAGAATCAAATACAAATAATTTTTAACTAGTCTGTTTTAATTTTTCTCACAATAGATAGGTTGTTTTTAAAGAAACTAGTTTCTAGAGGCTGAAATACTTCAACTTTTTGTTGAGTAAAGGTGTTATTTGAGAGACTAGAAATTAATAGAAGGTCTCTCCCAAAGGTAATGAGGAAATTTTTTCTGTGTATTTCTGACACGTTGCCTTGGAAAACCCATAGCTCAGAATTGTTGATTGAAATGTCAGTGATGCATTCCGATTGTTTTGCAGCTCCTCATAATACGTAGCTCATGTCCAGTGGACTAACAGTGAGCCATTATGAGCTCAGCTCAGGATGCTTAAGATGCAATGATTTATAGTTCAGTTTTGTGCGTTAACAGGGGTCGGTTAGGAAATATTTGGATTCGTTAACATACCTTTCACAGAATATTTTATCCTAAACATAGACCTTTTACAAAACATTAATTTTATCTTAAACACGAACCCTTCACAATATTTTTCATTTTAAAAATGAACCTTTCACAAAATTCTTCCATTGGTAAACTGCCCCTTCCCAAATGTAATTGTTCGATTTGGTAACAGATTTTAATTAAGTTGTCACGCACAAGTTTTATAAAATTAATAATTAATTGTTCAGAATAATGATGTTGCACATGTAATTGTTTTATTAAAAAATGTAAAATAAGATAATATTAACTGATATTTAATTTTTAATGCTGAGCTAAAGAAAAAACTTAGAAAAGCAAAAGGCGGTGTGCAAATGTCACACATGTTACGATAAAATCGCTCTTCATATTAAACTATGATTATTCCAAAAGTCTCTATTAGCCAGAAATTCCAATTAGCCAATGTAGGTTTGGTTCTAACTGCAATAATCTAGGTTCTACTCTATATGTATTATTTATATAAATCAGTATATGTGAATAAATTTGATGTGTTTGATAAAAATCTATATGTGTTTGTTCATGCATGTATAGGTTTTTTTTTTAATAGGATTTTCTATAAAATGTCTCAATGGAACTTTAATACTAAATTTAAATTTGTAAAATTGTATACTTTTCATAAATACCCGAAACCAGTACGCTATTTTCACAAAAGCAGGACCCTGGGTAGAAAAACCTGATTGAACACTGATTTCAGATTGACAAAATTATGAGTTAAATTTTCACAATTTCACCCAATCTGTCTGAAAGACCCCTGGTTAAGCTTGTGGTAAACTTGGTCCCATTCAAGTGCTTCTCCAATCATCATACAGTCCCAACCGGGTCCCCTCTGACTTTTTTTTTTCTTTCACAGCTTAATATGAACATCAAAGAATGCCATTTTAATGCATCACGAGGTAACCTAAGTGCTGTAACCATAAGGCTTTGTGGCATCTCACGAAAGGAGTTTGCACAATGCTATAACTGGTTGCAACTACTGTAAATTCATTGTTACCCATTGCTGAAGATTATGAAGTGTTTTACTTGGAAAAAGAACAATGAATTCGTTTATGTAAATTTTTTCTCATTACTTTTGGGACAGACCTTGTATAATCTGGAAATCTTTGCATTCAGTCTGGAACAGAAATGTGTTCTAACCATTGTTCTCTCTTTTTTGTGCAGGTGTTACAGATACTCCCATCATGACATGGGGAGAGATAGAAGGGACACCTTTCCGCCTGGATGGCAGCGACACTCCCTTGCCCCAGAACCCCAGTGGACAGCAGTTCAAGATACCTAACTTATCTGCCAGGGAGAGAATTGCCCTCTCTCTAGCCGACAAAGTTGCCAAAAAGCACAGGAAAGTCAACAAAGTAAATGCTGATTTCAAGAGGTAATTGTTTTTTTTTTTTGTTGTTTTTTTTTTTTTTCTCTGTTCAATTTTTCGTTTTTGTGAACAATTAATTGATCCAGTTCAGTCTGGTCTTCAGTCATTCCCTTCTCCAAAGGCTTTAAGAAATTATATTCTTCACCCTGTATTTTAAAATATCTGAAATTCCAAACTTTTACTGAATGCTACCATTGATTATGGTAACATTCACTAAAAGCTCCAAGAAATTCCCATTGCTGAAAATTGCTAACAGCAAAAACTATTCAACTCATGGCAAAATCTTAAATTTTCATAATAATGGTAAATTGCTGTTGTAGTGTCTACAATTTCATATGAGTAATCTTAAAATATTGCTGAGGTAGAAAGAAACAAACAAGTAATAAAGTTTTAAATACTGACACCTAAACTTGCTGTGACAACTGCTATTCATACCAGCTATTTTGCTAATCTCATGGCATTTGCCTTGATTTCTTCGACTTACTTCAAACCCAGGTGCCCTATGTATAGGACACTGATCAGAAATGGGTTAAAGGGAAGTCATGAATAGGAGGTAAGAATCTCATAATGATACTGTGTGGCCAGGTGATTATTTTGTTAGAAATCTGTTCCATTTTTTTGTTGATGTTGCTTGAAAATTAATTAAATCAAATAAAGAGAAAACATAGGCAAAATGAACATGTGTGTAGGCATCAGGATAGGATCCCTATCCTTCCCTCAAAAATGTCTGCACTAGTTATCATGTGCTTTCAGATATTTATATTGTTCAAGAATCAAAAATAAAAGTGATTCTGTGAGTGAGTAATTCATAAGAGTGAAAACATAAATGTTCAACAGGGTGTCTACCATCATGCAAAGGTCACGAAAGTCACGGAAAGTCAAGAAATGGGAAAAAGGTCATGAAAGTCAAGAAAAGGTCAAGAAATGAAGCACTAGGTCACGATTCGCGACTCAACTACGCTTTTTCGATTTCATTCAAATTCTTAGTTTCTAATTTTTTGTGACAGACAAAACTTACAGTTTTTCATGTGTTTATTTTATAGGAAAACATTAGAATACTGTTCGTTTGCTATTTATAAAATTCCTTTAAAATTTCATTTACATGTTATTTAGCAGAAATCATCAAAAATGATGTCTGCCAAATAGTTGTATAGTGAACTGACAATAGTTCAATATGTCAAGTGCGTGTTGTTTTACACCTTGGGAATTTCAAAAGTTGGCAAGTATGTGTTTTCAAACCTGAGAAAAGTATATCAGTTATCCACCTTCTCGCCTCAAAAAAAAAGTTAAAATTAAGATTATTTAAGAGTAATTTTTTTTCTCCCTTCATTCCCTGTCAAATTCAGTGTTTTGATTATTTTCCACATTTTCTTTTTTAAAAACAATAACTTGGATTCCACTTAAAATTATAATTATCGCTGATCCCCATGTTTCATAGCTAATAACTTCAATTTCCCAAAAGTTTTATGACATATTATAGACTTTCATAAGTTCTGTGTTACCATAGATGTAAAAAGATTTACAATGTACAAGCTACATACATGTTTACAAAATAGCAATTGGTCCAAGTTAACTGAAAGCAAACGGCTGATCAGTGAAAAAGTTGGGGGGGGGGGGGAAAGACGCTTTAAAAATGGGCAGGGAAAAGAAAAACTCGAAGAATTTTGTAATTCATTGTTAAAATCAAAATCAGTTTCATATTTTTCTGCAAAATTTCCACCAATCCTAGAAAGCCGGATAGAACATATTCTGCATCCCTGCCACGATGTATTTTCAGAGTTTCGTATATTAGAGTTTCGTATTTGTTATGGTCAAGAAAAAGTCAAGAAAAGGTCAAGAAATCAAGCTTACTTTTTGTGGTAGACACCCTGTTCAAGAATCATAAATAAAAGTGATTCTGTGAGTGAGTAATTCATAAGAGTGAAAACATAAATGTTTTCAGAATTTCTGTCTCTCCTCCAATAACATTTCTTGTTTGACTTTCATAAGCAGATATTAGGGAGGAATAGTTATGTAATAAGACAAATGAAATAGATATTGTCTGCAGGCAAAGAAGTAAATCAGAAAAGTAATTGCCTAGAGAATTGAAAATATATAATCTAACTATGGTTTTGCAATGCTTTAAAAGAGAAGACAACAAAATGTGTTTTTCTTCTTGCCAGACAATATCCAAGATTGAAAAATCATTCAATAACAGGTCTTTAAGCCTATTTCTTTTAAAAAGTGATAGGCATCTCAGGACTTTTGAACAGTTTTAAGAATAAATTAAACATTTGAAAAAAAACAGGGTTGGCAAGTTTTTGATGCGTGACAGTATTTGGCGGTTTTAACCATGGTTTAAACCGTCACGTCAAAAACCTTAAAAATTGCACTTTAAAATATATGCAAATTACATATATTAATTTATTTTAATACAATTACAAATATTGATTGATTGTTATTGATTATTAATATTACAATTATAATTCTAGTACAAATATTGACTGTAGTAAAAATACTAATCGATTTCTTCAAAATTGCACACATTGTGAAATATTATAATATTAGCTTTTAAGAAATATTGTAAACATTTATACTTTTTTTTTTTTTTTTTTTTTTTAAATCAAGCATGCTGTCTAGAGACAGAAAAGAGAGTGGAAAAGTAATTTTATTACATATCTAGTATGTTCAAAACATGTACTTTTATTCTTACTGTTATAACATTAAAATTCTAAATTATCTAACTGCATAAAAAATTAGGACTGTCCTTAAAATCTTCCATGGTTGTAAGTTTACCACATGTAAAATACCAATACCATTTTGTGATAAATTTCAATGCTGCAGTACATTTAATACATTGGTTGCATTCAATAAATTGGTAATCTATATTGAATGGAGTTCTATTTTGAATGGGAAACTTTAGTATACTGATAATTAAAGGTGCTGATCTTTATTTCATTGTATTTAAATGACTGAAATTATTTTGTTATTTGTTTTTGCTTAAAACCCTTTCAATTTAGGTATTTAAATTAAATCAAAATAAGTTTAATATTTGCTTCTACAGGAGATGTTTAGCCATACTTCAGTTTGAAAATTTTGAAAGACTGCTGAACATTGTTTATATATTAACTCTCCTTCCAAATTATATGTATATATACTACTGAATAAATTAAATTTAAAAAATTTTATCCTATAAATGGTATTTATTTATTCATACAAAGAAATGCACACTACAGACAACTATTAATGAGCCCAATAATTGTCATTTGTTGAGAAATAACTGTCATTTTTTAATATAATAATTATTTTTCAATATAATCAACTTTAATTATGTATTTAGTTTAATGCAAAATGAAAATATACTGCACAATTAGTTTACATATTGTTCTCTTTCTTTTATGGATTAGTTTTTGACGGTTTAAACCAGTTTTTGATGCTTGTCATGTCAAAAACCAGTTTTTGCCAGAGTTATGCACTCATAATAAAAACCAGAGTTATGCACTCATAATAATGGTCATCTTATGTGTCTCATAAAACTTTTAGAAGAAATTCTCGAGCATAAATTTCTTCTTAAAAAATGGTCCAAAACCTTGTCTATTTAGTAGTATATTGCAAAATTCCGCATGTTTAATAAGATTTTTCTTTGAATGTTTTACAACTCTTATAGTTTCACTGTTTGTAACTGTGTATAATACAGCTTTTAAAGAGGCATTCTAACTTTTTTCAAGTACTTATCACAATATTTCACAACCATTTTATGCCCCTCCAGTGGTCGAGCGCATAGGACTCTCAACTGGGAGATGGGAAGTGCCTGGTTCAAACCCAAGTTGTGCTTGCCGTTCTAGACATTTGGGGTTTTCTTTGAAATTTGTTTAATACTTGTTAGGAACCCTTAGAAAGGCCCCCATAGAGAGCACTTTCCTCTTCAGCCTAGATCCCTCACATAGATAATTGTCTATATTCCCACAAACAAACAACCCTTTTACATGTGTAGATTGGCAAAAGTAGGAAAAGAAATTTGCAGTGCTATCCCCAAAAAAATAAATGCGAAGCATGTATTTTATTTATCAAACAGGGATGAGAATCTTCTGATAAAAAAAATTTTGTGTTTGGGTTATTTTACCACGTATTTTGCTTTTTTTATTTTCCGTGTTTTTTTGCTTTTTTTAAAAGCGTTACTTTCCGCTTTCCTTTTTTTTTTTTTTTTTTTTGTATGTGTGCTTTGCATTTAAAAATATTTTCAGTGAAGTTTTCTTTTTTAAAGATGTATTTGCCAAAATACACCTTGCTTTCCGATATCAAGACTGTATTGCTAGCCCCAACACATATTCCTCTTTGGCCATGCATGTTGCATATTCAAAAATGTTGCAGGCTTGGAGTCTAAAGAGAAGCCTTTATGATCCACTGCTCCAAGCCAATGGAAGCATTGCAACTTGCTAAGCATGCGCACATCGAAGAAATATGGGAATATCCAATGAGAAGATCGAAAGAGCCTTTGCGAAGTTTGTAGAATTCCTTTTGATAAGCTCTGAATTTTGTTACATGTTCTCTCTGTTGTTCCGTTCCACGGTTTTCTGTTCTCAATTATGGAAAGCAATCGTTTGGATATAGTAAGCTGCTTTTCGAACATTAATGTACAAAATATTGACAAAGGATTGGAAAATACATGGTGTTGGGAACGGTTGGAAAAGAAAATTGATGAAATGTTTTTACATGAATCTGTCAGGAAGCTGAATTCTTGTGGAAAAGCTTATTTGCATCCTATGACCAGTACTCACTTCAACTTGCCAACTCGCTGGATTTTGATTTCTCCCTGTCTCCCTTTTTTTGTAAAGTGAAATCTCTCCCTCTTTTTTCTTCAATTCCTACAATTAGGTCACACTCTCCTATATATATCTTGTACAAATTTTCGATCATTAATAAAATACATTTTTATTCATCCACTCAAGTTTAAATACATTTTTGTAAACTTGTAGTGGATGACACTAGATGTTAACACAGTTTTGGTACCAATCAACTACATAATTTATCTACAGGACCACCCAAAAGATTCTAAATACATGATGCTCTATGGGCTGAAATTCATTAAATTTGCATATCTCAAAAACTATTGGACGTAGAATGTTGAAACTTTATATTCAGGAAAATTTTAACATCTAGTTGTGCACCTCCCCTTCCAGTTCCATTCGATTGGATAGTTTATCTACAGGACCGCTCAAAAGATTTTAAATACGTTACGCTCTATGGGCAAAAATTCATTACAGTGTATTTTAGAGGTATTAGGCTAGTTCAAACAACGCAGAAGTGATAGATGCTGTTAAGGGTTACAAAATGAATTTTTCCATCGAAGAAAGTGTCTTTATCATTTATAGTGCTGCTACAGGAATACTCAAAAGATTTCCAACACTTTATGGTCAATTGCAGTTTTAGGGACATTCATCCATTTCAAGTACAATACCGTCCTACCATATAGTTAGGTAATGTTCCGTTGTTGTTGGTAGGTATACAAATAGTCAGCTTTCCCCCCCTTCCTCTCCCATTTGTTAGGAGAGAGAAAAATAAATGACATGACATTCAGCAGATTTTTAATGGGAACATGTATGGCCTAATTTTTTTGAAATACCTATGAATTTTTGTTAGTGTGTAAACTGTACATTTTGAATATATTTTTCTTGAGCTATGCCATGTTTTGTGTTCTTGGGCTACTTTATGATGAATTGTACTAAATCAATCGAAGCTTAAAATATTTAATGGTATTCTGGAATTTTATGACAATCAGTTGATGGAAAATCTTTTTTTTTTTTTTTTTTTTTTTTTTTTCAGAAATTACATTGCATTCACTTTCAAAAGAATAGAAAAATTGTTTTGTAAAGCTAGGATTTTGTCTTGACTGTAGATTTTGTGAAATTGCTTAAGATCATCCATTAAATAATCATAACCCCTGTTTCATTATTGAATGTTCTGCATCTAAAATTGTACATAAATGTTTAGGAATTTTAATTTTTAAAGATAATAAAAATTATAATTTAAATAAAAATATATTAATAAATAATTGTAACATATATATTGTTGATAAAAAAATAATTGTAATATATCTTGTATATATATATATATATATCAAAAATGTGTACCACATGCTTGATCTTTGCTTGAGGTTGAAATTACACTCCCACATTTTTCCTCTCTTTTCATATTGTGGTATTCTCATCCCTGATCCAGTCAAGTACTATGCAGATATAGTTTTTAGAATGACATTTGCTGCTGATTATTTTTTAATAAATTTGATTTATGTGGACCAGCAGTAAAGTCTCATGGATCAGTGGTTGGGGAACACTGCTCTAGCATAATTGAATTTTTTTTAAAAGCTGTTCAAAAGTTGTGTGCTTTCTTAAAAGAACAACCTTAGTAAATAATAATAATAACATTATACTAAATACTCTGCTTAAACATTAAAAAGGATCATGAATGTTAAAAAAACATTTCTCATTTCAGTCCTTTAAGATTTGGCTCTGGTCCAATGACACCATTAGAGAGGTTGCAAAGCATGTCACCTGCTGCTCGAAAGTTGGCGTGTGCAAAACTAGGCATTCAAAGGGACACTGACAAAGCACTCAGGGCAAGTTACTCTCCATCCCCCCTCAGAACACCAGGGAGCTGTCATAGTACTCCTTCTACTACTCCTGTTGTCACACCAATTCAAAAAGCAGCTGTCATCACACCAAAACACACTGAAAATCTACCAAATCTTCCTAAGAGACTTAAAGCAAGCGATTTCTTCTGATGTAGATGTAGCTTCTTATCATCCATGTACATATACTCTATTTTTGTATATATAATAAGTATTTATTAAATTGTTTTTAAGTATATGCTGTCACTGTTTGATTTTGGAAACAAATTTGTATTCATTAGAAGCAGCATAGATTACACTATGTAACATAATTTTTTTACTGGTATAGCAGTATCATTTTCTAATCCAAAAACATGAAAAAACTAGACTTCTTAGTATGGACTTATCGGGTCAGGACAATGAACAGTTGAAATTTGCATACTGTCATTAAAGAAATGTACTTTTTGGGTTAATCTTTATTTAACACTAGAACGGCAAAAAAATCTTATCTACTGGAATGGCGGGAAGGTGTGATTTTGACTCCTCGATAAAAGTACTGAAATAACAAAGAATTTTAAAGCCAGATATTTTCAAAACTATGTAATTTGCATATAATGAATAAATTACACTTGATATTTTCTGATAATTTATTACACATTTTTAATGTACTTCAAATATATCAAAATACTATAAATATATCAAAGTATGATCAGTTGAGCATGATTTCAAAAAATAGTTTCAAGAATTAAAACCATAAAATACTTTCTGAACTAACTGAAATAGAATACAATTTAAAAAATACTTTCTTCTTTTCATTCACTTACCCGAAAAATGATTGACTCTGAATTCATTTATGAGAAATTTCTGTTTTCTCATTACAAATGTAGCTAATGATTAATATATAAAGCACTGCATTTAAATTATATTTATTGTTTAAAAAACTTACAATATACACACATATTAAGAGTTACTACGATAGAAACAAAAATAATTGTAAACAACTTTTCTTGTATATTTTCCATTCACAACTTTTGAGCATGATACACAATACTCTTGTGATTTGTTTCTGTTGGATCTCTGCCCTTGGCTCTTTTTCTCTTTAAAAATTTTCTTAAAATAGTTCAAAATTCGTATTCTACGCTTCAAACAGTTAAATTTTGCTTTTTGTTGAATCAAAATGGATCAACTACAACCGGAGATATGGATGTTTTGGTTTCCCCATTGATTTTCTATGGCGGTTCTAGAAATCGCCAGAAAAATTGGTCATAGGCCTTTCGTAACTTCCCTTTTAGGGACTTATTTTTGGCATGATTTTCCCAGTGAGGACTTTAAAGATGGTTTTTCTGCATCAAAATCATATAGGCTAATGATTCAGCTATATTTCTATGACGTAATCCAAGTATGGGCAACCTTTGAAAAGTTGCGTGCCAAACTTTAGGATGTTAGCAAATTCACAGGCCAAACTTCAGGATATTAGCGAAGTTGTAGGCTGTATAATTGGTGTTTATATGGGTTTTTGTATATAGGGGTTTTTGACATGTTCCGAGGACCAGATCAAAAGCCATGACGGGCCACATCTGGCATGCAGGCCGGCGATCGCCCATATGTGACGTAATCAAAACGCAATTGTTCGGGGACTCATTAGACAGGTCCCGCGTTATCTGGAATGCACGTCGGAAAGTATAAAAGCAATCAGGCTCTCATGATCCAATCAGTGCAGGGGCGGATCCAGAAATGACTCAAGGAGGGGGCGATTTTGTACCTGAAACAGGGGGGTAGAATGCACAAAATCAATTTATAATTAATTAATATTATCAATTATACTAATTAATGTAATTAATTATTTTATTGATAAAATCTATATATGATGATTAAAATGGACAGGGAGTAGTACCCGCTATACACCCCTTAGAAAAAGGCTACATAATTTTCATTATACTTTCATAATATATTTTAACAGATTTTTGGACTTCGCCCAGGAGGGGGCGATCGCCCCCACCGCCCTCCCCTTGGATCCGCGCCTGAATCAGTGTGAATCGAGCTCCCGTCGAGTGTGTTTGGCTTTGTATTGATGGTACAGAATCTGTGTTTCCGCTTGCTTTTTAAAGTGCTGTATGTAAAT
The DNA here is from genome assembly GCA_038373885.1 of Cheiracanthium punctorium. NCBI lineage: Eukaryota > Metazoa > Arthropoda > Arachnida > Araneae > Cheiracanthiidae > Cheiracanthium > Cheiracanthium punctorium. The sequence goes on along the minus strand of JAWZYV010001411.1, from coordinate 824,587 downwards.
ACTTTATTACTGAGTCTTGAGGGATTGCTTGTGATATCTCTCATCTATTTCCACTGAATTTTTGCCAGTGTAAGTGTTTTATTTTGTGTGAGAAATATAGCATTTGAGAGAGCTTCAGATCTAAGCGGACTGTTAAAAGCACATTATTGTTTCATTGTGCTTGTGAATCTTGTACAGCTCATTGTTCCACGAAGCTCTAGAAGCAATAAAGTTCGTTTCTATCCTGAGAAGTGGACTCTTTACTAGAACTCAGTATGATCAATGAATGATAACAATTGTGCTGACTATTGTTTCTGCTCATATAGTTACCTTTTATTCAAAACTAAACACATATTTAACACATAAATGTTAAAGTCTGTGCTAAAGTCTAAATTAACCCCACACACCACCAAAAAAAAAAATTCTTTGAAAGTGATATTTTTCACCTCAGTAGAATTCTGTAATACAATTTATCTGTTCAATTTTATGTTCTTTGACATTTGCATTTCAGTGATGATTCATCATCAGAATTAAGAATTACTGCAAAATTAATCAAAAATTGCTATATAACTATAATACACTTACTTGTCTTATGCACAAGATGTGTACAATAAGAGTGCCACAAATCTATGGAACAATTTTATTTTAAAGATAAGGAAAATTTAATTGAAGAGATGAGGATTTCCTGAAAAAAAGGAGATTTCATATTTTGACAGTTCGACGACTCGATTCTCGGAATTAAGAGTCAGCAGCTAGAAGGCAAGGTTAGTCGAAATATTGGATGAAAATAAACTTTTTCATAAATTTGCAATTTTTTCTAAAACATATCTCGGCAGCTATTGAATATAGAAGAAACAAATCAATTATAATTTTGTAGGAAATTGTATCAGCTTTCAATTTGTGACTAGCATGATTTTGCTAAGAAGCACAGTTTTTGAGATAAAAAGTAAAAATCTAAAAAGGGAACTTGGGGGAGGGGGCACGGCACCCCTAGAGGGGAAAACTTTTCTGTTTCATACAACTACATACCCAATCTGTGTTTTCCCGAAGTTTCAAACCTTTATAAAAATTTTCCTAGATTTTCTTGAACTCTGATGCACAATGTAGTTTTCATTTGAATTCGCTAAAATTTATCAAAAATTTCAAACTGCTATAACTTTTTATAATTTAAAAATAAGGCAAAGTTAGTTGAAAATAGTGGTAAAAAGAAGCATTTTCCAAAATTTTGCAATTTTTTCTAAAACATATATCGCGAAAGCTTTTTACATAGAAAAAATAGCCAGTAACAATGTTGTAGGAAGTTTCATCAGCTTTCATTTTGTAATTGACATTTTTTTGCTAAGATTAGGGGCCAAGGCTCCTAGACTCGCTACGCTCACTTTTCGTATGAGGCATTTGGCCCCTAATAAGGCTTATTCATAAAAAAGACAGAATTTCAACAGATGAATCCCAAAGATTGGATCAGATGAATGTTACTGGGCTACAGGTCGCTTGGTTCTTGCATGTTCATTGGTTCATAAAAATTTAAACTTCACACTACAGTAGACCACTCCCCCATATCACGGTAGATATTTTGTTATTAGGAATCCGTGTTCTACGAGTCCTGAGCTATACTCCACCTGGAGTGCGGACTCCGCGTATAATCGCTGCAAAAATTATTTGCACTCCTCAGAAACACAATGATATTTAATGTTGCCATTCAAAAGTTATATTAATTAGGAGTTAAAGTGTAATAAAATCAGAACATCTGTTTGAGCTGTATTTTTAATTATGTAAAACCTATTGGACACCTTGCGTATTTGCCACCCTCGGCGACTTTTCATTATTTGGTGACTTGCGTATAGTTAATAATGATCTCTAAGAAAACAGTACTTTACGTGCTTTCTTTGATAAAAACTACGGAACAGCTAGGATAGCTTGCCACCAATGGCGAGTTTTTAATAATACCTTCTAAAATAATTCGATTTTCGAAATTTAAGTCAGCTTAGCAGGTTCCTCGGAATTTTTCAAATCTGTGGGCACCTTAGTCGAAACTCAAATCCCCCCGGTTTAGGAGGAGATAGGCCAACAAGCCTTGACAGCGCCAGCAGCCTTTACTTTTTTTTAGAATAGAGAGATACACGTTTTTTTAGATGAAAGTGAAAATCCAGAAAAAGGGACATTTTGGAGAGGCTAAAGGGGGGGACGCGGCACCCCGAGAGGGAGAACTTTTCTGCTTCATATAAATACATCACCAATCAGTGTTTTCCGCAAGTTTCAAAACTTTATTTTTTTTCCTTAGATTTTGTCACGCAATGCAGTTTTTTCATTCGAATTTTCTAAATTTATTGCAAAATTCAAATTGCCATAACTTTTGATCATTTAAATGTAAAGTTACAAATAATAACTTATTTTAAAGGTAATTGAATACTCTAGAACTTTGATTGGAAACAATTGCTGTAAAACTGATGATTGAAGTGACCAAGACTAAATTGGTTAAAAATTGGGATAAAAAGTAGCATTTTCCAAAAATTTGTGAGATTTTCTAAAACATATATCGAAAGCTATTGCATATAGGAAAAAATAACTAATTACAGTAGGAAATTTTATCAGCTTTAATTTTGTAATTGACTTTTTTTTTTTTTTTTTTTTTTGGTTAAGACGCACAGTTTTTGAGATAAAAGCGAAAATCCAAAAAAGGGGTATTTTAGGGGGGGCAAAAGGGGGAACGCGGCACCTCGAGAGGGGGAAACTTTTCTGTTTCATACAACTTCATCCCCAATTAGTGTTTTCCCCAAGTTTCAAAACTTTATAATTTTTTCCCCCATTTGCTGTCTTTTGGTCTAATTTGCCTGGACTAATACCCCAAAATGTGTGTGTAAACACATCAAAATCTCAAACGCGAATTTTTTCGTGATTACAATAATTCATGCATATTCTCCCGTTTTTGCAGTTTACAATTCCTTCCTTTTTTCACTCAAATTTACATTTTTGTTCGAAATTTATCGATATTTATTTTGTAATTGGAAATTTGTTCCTCTGAGCTTTAATAGACGTATTTAAAGGCGTCTTAATTCGAGATTTTTATGGTATTGTATTCTAAATTTAATAAACAAATGAAACGCAAAAATAACTTGAAAGGGTATATAAAGAAAATCGCGCGCGCGCGCTTGAAAATATAGTTGAGTATCAGCACAAGAATTAATAAATGAAATTTTGAATATATCCTGACAATTTTTAGAAATCAACCTGTGCCCTTACCAACAAAAATCTCAAGAGGGTTATAGAGTATCTAAGAAGGGATTAAATTGATGTACATGTGTATTTGCACGGACTTGTATAAGTGAGGCAGTGTGTTGGGTGTCCGCAACCCCCCCCCCCCCAGTCTACGTACAAACGTTAATTATGGCGCCAAATAATCACCTTTTGAATTTATCGGTCAAAAGAATACACGGTAAAAAATTTAAATTTCATGTAACTTTGAAAACTTCATATTAGAATTAAAAATAATAATGCTAATAAATAAATCCGTAAATTTTATAATTCAGTGAGTAACAAACACAATTTACTATAAAGAATTTAAAAATTTTTACTGGATATTTGTGTAGATATTTATAGTAGACTGACAGATAGTAGTACTGGATATTTATAGTAGATAAATTTTACCGGATATTTATAGTAAAATTTACTGTCAATCCAATTCAATGGTAAGAATGGACCCCCGCACATGAGAAAGCTATAGTCATCGCTAAGCCCGGGTGCCATTAAATGAGTCCATTTTAAGCGAAAATACTTCTTTAAACAGTGTTTTTTTTCTTCATTTGACATCATTTAAAAATCTCCCTCCCTTTTAATCTTCCTTAAAACTTGATCTCTCCTGATTTCCCCCCCCCCTCCTCTCCCCTAAGATTAACAGTTATGCCAGTTTTCGATCCGTTGCATTTATGTCTCCTTTGATTCGCTGTTTCCCCTTTCTGAGGTCTCCTTTGGGGCCTCTCCAAAATAATAGGTAGGAGGCCCCAGCCATAACCGGCCGCCGCGCCACTCACTGCCTCCATTGAAAAAGAGCGACGACTGCCGCTAGTGGAGTGGGATTCGAAAAATTCCCTGTCCATGGCGCTCACTCTTGTTTGCGAGTGAGTGAGGCTCAGCCGTTCTTCCGTTCATTCTCAGTCAGTCTCCTCCGTCCGTCTCCGTTTCGATGGCTTCCGTACGCGGTGGAACAGTGACGCTCCGGAGGATCTTTTCCAACTGTTCGAAGTATGACGGCCGTCGATGCGAGTCGTCGGAAAGGATTTTAGCGCCGCCGTGCTTATTCTGGAATGATGACGGGAGCCGGCACTGGAAGTCGACGTCGGCCCCTGTTGTGACGACTGCGGACGCGAGCCACGACGTCTCATCCTCCTCGGAGCAAGGGCCGTTCCAGAGGGACGAGCTGGACCTGACTTTCGAGAACGCCAAGGACGCGTACAAGAGCAAGACCACGTGGGAGTTGGTCAGGGCCCTTCTGGTGCTCAAGCTGTCGACCTATGACTACCTGGTGGAAAACAACCAGAAGGTAAGTGGTGCCTCCATTCTACTCCAGGGCAGTGGCGGATCCACGGGGGGGGCTCTAGCCCCCCCAGAGCTAGAAATACACTATGGATTAAAGAAGTTTTTTTAAAAATTGTAAATTTTCACATGAACTGAAATTTAAAAAAGTAGCACTGTATACAGTGGCGGATCCAAGAGGGGGGGGGGGGCTCGAGCCCAGCCCCAGATCTAGAAATACACTATGGATTAAGGAAGTTTTTAAAAAAATTGTAAATTTTCACATGAACTGAAATTTAAAAAAGTAGCACTGTATATACAGTTGACTCTCTGTTTAACGACGATCTCTTTCCAAAGACGATATTTCAAAGTCCCAGGAACTCCAACGTAAAAAATTTCTATTCAAAGACGAGGTCGTTTGTGTTTAGCAACGATTTTTTTTTTTCATCTTCCGCTACAGGAACAAGGGAAAATTTTTTTAAGAGTAGGGAAAAAAGTGTCGGGGAATGTCAAAAGTGCAATTCGCAAGACAATCTCAACTGAGTGTATTTTCAAAGGTATTTTAGAAGCAAAGATAAAATTCTTGAAGCAGCGCAAAAATTTAGTTTGGGATCCAAATGCAAACGGCCGAAAAGTCAATGTGGCCGATTGGAAGAGTTTGCCAAGGCACTTCTGCATGGAAATGGTTGCATGAAGCAAGAGCATCCAACATTCTAATTTCTGGGCCCCACCATGGCCGAGTGTATAAGACACTCGACATGATAGATGGTTGAAGTGTAAAGGTCCCGCGTTTGGGCCTATCGCGCGACTCTCGATCTAACTATCTGGAGTTTTTCCAGATGGTTTTCTCCAGATATAACGTTAATACGTTACAGAACCTCTGAAAAAATCCTCCGACCAAGGCAACCGCCCCAGAATGCAGATGCCTCTAGTATAGGCTAGCCACATAACATCACAAGTCACATAACTCCAATTTCTGGAGGCCCGACGAGTGGCTGAGGGCATAGCGCTCTCAACTGGGAGAAGAAAAGTGCCTGGTTCAAACTCAGGGCGCGTCCGTCAATCTAGCTGTTCGGAGTCTTGCAGTTTTCTCCGAAACTTCTCATAAATACGGATTAAGACCCCTTAGAAAGCCCCCCCCCCCCACGTAGGACACCCCGTACTCGGCCTAGATCCCTCATGTAGATAATTGTTCGTATTAACAAAATCAAGCAATTACTGCAGTGCTGTTATTCTGGCAGAAAAATTTGGAATGCAAAATTTTCAGACTTTGGTTGGTTAGCTAGAAAAATTCATAAAATGGAAGCTGATGCATTTCATATTTGAGAAAATCTGCAAGAAAGAATAACGGGAAGGCGAAAAATGAAACAACCGACTCATTTTGATTTTCATGAAACCTAATTTTATTGTATTGCTTGTTTTTACTAGCTTTTTTTAAGGTAACTTAAAATAATTTTTTGTGGATAGTAAAATAAATAATGATAATAGGAGTAACATCTTTAAACACGCCAATATATCAAGAAATATATTCAGTCCTAAGAATGTAAAGTGTAAAGGGTTGGTTTTCGTGCTGTAGGATTACGGCCAATTATCTGCACATGGAATCTAAGCCGATGGGTGTGGTGCACTCCGTGGGGGTCTTTCTAAAGGGCCTAACCCTATTTACTCTAAGTTTCGGAGGAAAACTCCGAACAGTTAGGTCGGCGGACGCGAACTGGTTTTGAACCAGGCACCTTCCAAAGTGTAAAGGGAAATATTATTCTTGTGTGTAGCATTAAACGGCTACGGGAGGGTGTAGTCATGTGCCGGAGGACGCGAGGCTGTTTGAGACCCATTCTCGGGGTTGGGCATTAGGCGAGGCGGCTCGGGACTCTGGCTTAGGGCCGTTATTGTGGGATCCTGGCCGGTCTTCGCAAGACCTGGAGCGAGCTGTGAAAATCCTTGGGCCACTATGACTGTCAGTGGAAGAATCGGTCGAACTGCGGTTACATTATTTTATTGGGTGATTCGATACATCTCTCCTTGGCAGTTGCTATCACGCGAAAAAGTCACTGCTGGGCTGCATCAGCCCCTTTTATTAACTTTTGAGGTCGTGTCACATGATCCATGCAAGTTGCAATTATTGGCAGATTCCAAAATCTGGTCAGCGGTTTTTCAACGTTTGTTATGGCTTTTAAGACGCCAGATTGACTGGACGCGGGGACCGTCTACAAAATTACAAAGGAATTGCAAGGGACCGTGTAGTAATTGCAGCTTTTGAAAGCAGATTCCTTTGTTCCAACTGAATTAAAACTGTGTAGTTCTAGAAATGTGGGATTTTAGCGGGCTTCTGATTTGTAATGTTATATATATATACATATACCAAGAATATTTACACCAATACTTATTGAATCCTTGTGGACTAAACGTAATTTTTCTATTTACAGTAATGGGTATGCCAGTATGGGTATACTGGTATACACCCTCCAAAAAAAGTATTCGAGTAAAAATTTCCTACGTTGGTTTCGTATATTAAAAATTATTTATCATAGAATATGAATTAGGTTATGTGTAAATATGACTTTCCATATTTCTGTCACGTTTTACATTTATCAAAAACTCAATTATTATTCGCAAATCTAAAATAGGAAATTTATCTCTTACTTGAATACTCTTTTGGAGGGTGTACATGGTAACATGTTGTGTCCTCGAAAATATTTTCTAGTGTCCCCGAGTTTTGTTTAGATTCGAGGACAATGCTTGTTCCCAAATTACTATTTAGAAATAGGGTCGCCTTAGTATATACCAAGAATATTTACACCAATACTTATTGAATCCTTGTGGACTAAACATAATTTCTATATTTACAAAAATCAGTGGCTGGAGCACAGTTCCCAGTTTTATTTGTACAGTGGAACCTGTCTAATGGGACTACCCTTGGGAAGAACAAAACTGATCGCCTTATAAAGACGGTCACCTTACAAAGGTGGTAAAGTGTGATGGTTGTAAAGTGAAATTGCATTAAAGTTGTCACTATAGACAGACGTTCTCTTTACCAAGGTGGTCACTTTAGCAGGTTCCACCGTATTTGAAGGGACGACGGCACACTGATACGGGGGAAAAATCTTCCGTTGCTCTCTCCATTTTATAGGGGACGGAGTTTGCGGTTTAGTGCAGAAATCTTTGATCGGTAAACCCCGAATTGTCATTAAAAGGTCGTAAAATTCGCGACGAGAATGCCCTCTTACATACTGCAGTCACGTTAGACGCAGCGGCAATCAATATCGGCCTTAAATGATGCTGAAGCATAGACGAACAATCCAACCCTCCGCAATTTGTACAACTTTCATTCTTTCAACTGCTCTCATAAGCTGTCCATATTACCCAGATGTATCGGTACAAATCCTCATTATAAAAGTAAAAAATATTCTAAGATGTCAGACAAAGCGAGTACCTGGCAATGTATAGCTGGTCTGGTTTTAAAAAAGAAAGCTCAAATTGTAAATAGCAGGTAATAGTGATAATAGTTGTAAATAGCAATTGAGGTTTGTTTACTACAGTCCTCACTGAAAAGGACATGAATTACTTAAACTGGAAAACTTAATGCCTTCCTAAAATGCGAAAATGTATGCTGTGAACACTGTATATTGCACGGTGGCTGTGAAATGGGTTCAATATTGCATTCAGCAGTTGTACTATGTACACACTAAAATGTTAATGGGTAGAACCCGCGAACAACAAAATGAATAATTGCCGTTGCTGATTAGCCACGTCTTGTCGTCACTACAGGGGTTAAGGCGACATTTTTCTGGCGAAATTTACGACTTTTAATGGCCAGTCGGGATCTACCAACAAAAGATTAATGTGTTAAACTTTAAAACACTGTCCCCCAACACAATGGAAAGAGCAACGGAACATTTTTTTTTCCCGTATCAGTCCCGTCGTCCATTGAAACGCATAAAACACGTAGCTTATGAGCATCGGCCGTAACTTGATAGGTATAGGGCGCACGATAGCTCTGCCCTCCCTCCCCTTTCCGAGTTTTCTTCGACGGTTCTTGCAGCAGACAACATACTTATTTAGTTGTGATATACCATGTCTAATTACACATTGGGAGAAAAAGTATTGGGAAATCAATGTATCATCCTAATGAAAAACGGAGTCCCCCCTAGATGATTTCTCTGGATCCGCCCCTGCTCCAGGGCCGGTCCTAGATATTCGGCCGCAGGCCAGCAACTAGAGGAGGGCCGAATGAGGCACGTTCCCCGGGCGCCGTGTCCAGTGTGCACTAAAATGAATTACGGTACTAAAGGAGGAGGAGGCGCCAAAATTAAATTTTGCCCCTGGCGACGTAAACTAGTTGCCACACTGTTACTAACATGCAATTAAATTAACAAAAGTCCAAATTTTGGAAGGGACTCGGGACCCCGTGTCCCACCCTCTGGCTTTGTATTGATTATATTGTTTCATTAAACTGCGCTTAGTTTCCGGGTTCGTGACTTAAAAGTCCTGTGTATATGGAAAGCTCTATTAACCCTTTAACGCGCAGTGTTCCCGCTTTGGGAACACCAAACTCTGACGTTTTGACAGTTGCCAGTCACGAAGAATAGATCTGATTTCTATAAAAATAGTTGCGGGTGACATAGCTCCACGAGAATCCTTTACTTTTTAGCACATCATTTCCCGTAAAAAAAAAATGGTCACGATTATTTTTAACAGCACTGACATCTGCTGAAAAATGGTAGAATGCGAGAACAGCTGGATAGATTGTCCAATGCTGAAAAAAGGGCAGCCGTTGCCATCTCTCGACTTAACTACTAGCAAGATGTCGGACGATCGAAACGTTCATCGCGTGCCACAGATCTAGAGACCCTTTTTTGACGCAGGCTGGCTGTGCCGCACAGCCATATCGTATATTTTTTCATAGTGTTGTTTTAATTTGTTCCCTATATTTCGCCTCAAAATATGCAAGCGCGGAGAGTCCCTATGCCTAGTCCCTACGGCAGCTGGCTCTGCGTCAAAAAAGGGTCTCTAGATCTGTGGCACGCGATGAACGTTTCGATCGTCCGCCAACTTGCTGGTAGTTAAGTCGAGCGATGGCAACGGCTACCCTTTTTTCAGCATTGGGAAAGGGTTTTGCCTCAAAGGGTTAACAAAGAATCCTCAGATGCTAGATTTCATACACAATAAAATTCTTCCAAAGGCTGAAATTCTGTGGTAATTCTCGTCTCGAGGAAAATTATGAGCAGTTCCTGAAGATTCAACTAGGAAAAATTCACAAACAGCTTACAAAAGTAAGCTTCCCAAAACAAGTGATAGGGTCGCTTACAAAAGCACACAGTACAGAAACTTATGTTCTCAGCTAAATCAACACCTTCTCGCGATAGCAACTGAACTGAACTGCTGGACGTGATCTGTCCCTCTTTATATAATCTCTCCGAAATTTCTAGCAACTTCACGAGATTCCTTTTCCAGAAAAATCCCAGTGAATCGCAAACTTTGATTGCGTAATAGAAATGCAGTTGAGTAATGCCAGGCTATTGCATCATACTAATGCAGGGAAGCAAATATTACAGGCCCATTAATGAAAGCGCGCGGAATGTCGCCAAAAGACGACTTTTGGCGAAATGTTGCCAAAATTGGCACAAAAATAAGTCCCCAAAACTGAAGTCAACTAAAGCAATAGCGTCAAAATTTCTCGAGAATTCGAGTAATCTCTGTAGCAAGAAATCGGGATACCCGGAAAGGGGGAAGGGAGGTAAAAAAAAAAAAGGGTAACATCATTTATGGACAGCCCTTGTTGCTGGCCTAAACGTTCTATTCATATTTTTTACAAAATAAAGATAGCCATAAAATTCCTTATTTAGAATGCAACAAGCAGAAGTACCTAAAAATCATTTTTGGGATTTTTCAAAATTTGCCCCCGATAGAGAATTGTCCAAAAAGTACTTTTCACTTATTTATTATTATTATTATTATTATTATTATTATTAAAATCTTAAAAGAAAAAACCGTCATCGATGACATACTAGCATATGTATGTAATATAATGGTCATTTTCGAAATTCAGTGCCATTTACTGTCCGCGTGTAATCTTATAAATAAAAATGAAATTCTGTTTGTTTGTTTGTTTGTTTGTTTGTTTGTTTATTTGTTTGTTTGTTTGTGGATTTGATTCGTATACAAATCCACAAAAATGGACCTATCAGCCTGAAATTTTGCACAGATATGTAAAATAATATAGAATAAATCATAGTCCACTTTAAAACTTTGAAAGTCCACCCGTTCCCGGAATTTAAGAGATTTTTTATGTTCTCCACGCAAAAAGCTTTCCGTAATTGTAACCCCTGTAGTGAAAAAAGTGTGAAATAAGGATCGTTGTTGCCATGTGTGGCGATTTTGCCGAATAAGATGTTTTAAATTCTCAAAGTAAAAATAAAAGAATAATAATGATTTTTTTTTGTTAGTTTATATTCGTAAGGTTATATTTTTTTTAATTACAATATCGTGTGCATGGGAAATCGGAGCAGGAATGAAATGTTTTATACGCAAAACAATAAGAATTGAAGATTTCCGAGGCTAATATGTTAAAATTTTTTAATTTGGCGAAAAAATAAAATGGCTCAAATGCCGAGAAAGTGAGTTCTAGCGGTTTGCACAGTTTCCGGCTAGGCGCAATTTACTGAGAGCTTAAGGAAACGGATTTTTGAAAACAAGTGCAAAGGTTTTATTAGAATACAGCGTTAAATTTTAATGATCCGTGCGAAAATAATGCAGTTATTAAGGGATTTCAAGCGATCTATCTACAGCATTCTCGCGATTTTGAGGAGGATTCTAACGCTTGGTGCTATTTATCGTAATTTAATCGTCTGCTATTTGGGTTATGAATACACCTGCGTATAAGTTTTTGAAATTTTCATTCAGTTGGAATTGTACATTTTTCTGAGCAGCTTTTCTGCATCTAATGTATTACATCCAGAAAAATGGATGTTAGAAATATCAATTTTAATTTTGTTTAATCACACTCATGAATAATGATACACTTTCCAACTTAATGAAAGAAGGAACGAAAATAGGGAAGACCCATGGATTATAACTCTTTATATATATAGCACTTTAGTGCGTATTTAAAATCTGAAAGTGTGTCAGATTATCTGATTCTAGCGCTTGGCGCAATTTAATGAGAGGGTATTTTTAAAAACAAGCGTAGGTTATCTTATAAATAAAAATGAAATTCTGTTTGTCAATTTGTTGATTTGGGTAGTATACAATTCCACAAAAATGGACCTGTCAGCCTGAAATTTTACACAGATATGTAAAATAATATAGAATAAATGATAGTCCACTTTAAAACTTTGAAACTCCACTTTATTTCCGTTCCCGGAATTTAAGAGATTTTTTATGTTCTCCACGCAGAAAGCTTTACGTAATATTAACCCCTGTAGTGAAAAAAGTGTGTGAAATAAGCATCTTGGTTGCCATGTGTGGCGATTTTGCCGAATAAAATGTTTTAAATTCTTAAAGTAAAAATAAAAGAATAATAATGATTTTTTTAGTTTATTTTTTTAGGTTATTTTTTTAATTATAATATCGTGTGCGCATAAGAAATGAGAGCAGGAATGAAATGTTTTATACGCAAAACAATGAGGATCGAAGATATCCGAGACTAATATGTAATTTTTTTTAGTTGGGCGAAAAAAAAAATGGCTGATAGGCCGATTTTTAGAGAGTGAGTTCTAGCGGTTTGCACAGTTTTAGGCTTTTTGGCGCAATTTACTGAGAGCTTAAGGGAATAGCATTTTTGAAAACAAGTGTATAGGTTTTCATAGAATACAGCATTAAATTTTAACTATACGTGCAGAAATAATGCAGTTATTAGGGCATTTCAAGCGATGTAGCTTCAGAATTCTCGCCAATTGAGTACATTGATTTAACATGGGGGAAATTCGCCAAATTTCAGAAAATTGAAATCTTCGCATTTAGTACATCGAGGTAACGATGAATAAAACATGTTATAGTTGATAATTTTAAAAATGCGGCTGTATTAAGGGATTCCACTTTTCAAATAAATGCCTGGCAGTCGAACCATTTCCCATTTTGATTGCTGCTAAGGCAATGCTTCGAATGATTCCCTGAAAAAACTCTTGCAAAATGGCGTATGCTGGCACTTTGGCGAGGCTTAGATTTGAAACTGGATTTTACTTGAGAATGGTATATACATATAATAAGACTGGTTATAGATAAAAATGAATGTTGGTATGTGTGTAGGAGGTTGAAAAACTCCAGCACCGTTTCACCGATCACCATGAAATTTGGTTCACCTAAGTCTTTTATCATGGAGAAGGTTTTTATGCTATCCGTTTTCCTCTAACTTTTCACTAGGTGGCGCAGCAGAACGTCGAATTCTATTCCGTTTAGCCGTTTGCTATGCGAATATCGTCCAACCAATTTCGATGAAATTTGGTACACGCGAATATTAGAACACGGAGAATATTTTTCACTATCCATTTGCTGTAACTTACCGCTAAATAGCGCTGCAACGCATCAACTTCTATACCGTTCGACCGATCGGCATAAAATTTTTTATACTTACACATTTGAGAACGAAGAATATATTCTAACTGCGTTACTTTTGATGTTACTCACCACTAGATGGCACTGCAATGCATTATTATTTTAACTCGCCACTAGATGACGCTGCAGCAGGCCAAATTTTTGACTATTCAAACGGTGGCTATGAAAATCAGTATACATAGCTATTTGAACAATGAGAATATTTTGGCGTTATCCATTTTGCTATAACTCGCCACATGACGGCGCTGTAGCAAATCATTACTTTAATTAACCACTAGATGGCCCTGCAGTGTATCACTTCTTGACTGTGCGAATGATCGCTATGAAAATAGGTATACATAGATATTTGAACACGGGGAAGAGTTTGGCACGATCCATTTTCCTATAACTTGACACTAGATGTCGCGTCAACACATGAACTTCAAGACTATTCAGCCGATCGTCATGAAAATTCGTATACATCGATATCTGAATGCGAAGAATATTTTTGCCGTATCCGTTTTGCTAAAACTCGCCACTAGATTGTGCTACGCCGCATCGCCTTCTGCACCGTAAAAACGATTGCCTTGAAATTCAGTATGCATGATTATTGAACACAATATAACGCGATATCCATTTTGCTATATCTCTGTATTACAATAAATAGTAATCACAACAAATATTAATATCAAAATGTCCATTCATTCCCGTGCGAAGAACGGGTACTTCAGCTAGTCTATTATATAAATGTGAAAGTTTGTCTGTTTGTTTGTTTGTTTGTTCGTCCGGGAACTCCTCCCACACGGTCAGACCGATCGGCTTAAAATTTTGTACATACACGTAAAACGACATAGAATAGGCCGTAGGCTACTTTTACATTCTGGAAATCCACCCGTTCCGTAATTTTTAACGATTTTTCGCAATTTTCAAGGTAGAAAGCTACTCAAATGTCCGATTTCGGCACATTCGTGAGCATGCGCCGAGACGGTTGGTCGCAGACCTACCGAATTTTGCATACGGCTTCACTAGGACACATCCTAACACGCCTGGAAGCGATTTTTTCGAAATTCGAATTAGAAAATGTTTTGTCCAATTTTTAGCGATTTTTCTCGCTTAATATGTAATAACGTCGGTAATTACACTCGCAAGAAAACGATATTTACACCATCGGATAGAGGAGAATTTTTTTTTTTTTTTTTTTTTTTTTTTTTTAACTGTTTGTTCGGACTGTGCAACATAATTTGCAGATTTTGGGGAATTTTTCAAATAAAATTAAATTTGACGCTGACATTCGTAAAATATTTTTTAAACTGCTGCATCTTGAATTCTATCCGTCATAATTTTTTTTTATTTTGTCAAATGACGGAGCATACACTTCGCCCTCTTTTAAAAGAGAAACCAGAGGAAAATATAAATTAGGAGATTTTTTACGAATTTTTAAGTAAAGGAGGATTTTCATTTCAATAGCAGCTGCTTAAAAATTTCGGTATGATATCTTGCGATTTGGTTGCCTTGGAGACAGTAGCAATGATTAAAATTACCAGTTAAAAAAATAAATAAAATTACTTTAAAATAACTGAGTTTTCGCATGTGAAATGTGCCTCATTTTGATGTTACGAGTTTAAAACCCCTTTCGAAATTCAATCAGAATAACGGACTCACAAGCAAAACATACGCCACGCATGAAATAATTCTATATTTTATTTTACGTTGCCAGAAAAAGAATTGAATGCTGTTTTTTCACCTGTGAATTATCCAGCATTATTTTCAATTGAAATTTTAAACGGGACACGTTTTCGAATTGCCCGAAATATATTGCGGTGTTAAACAGGACCTGATTATGACCAAAAGGGGGACCCGGGCATTGATGAATTTGGGGACCCCAAATCTTTGAAATTTGTTTTATTTTTCATAAAATTTTGTTATAAAAAAAAGAACAACAGCCGGGGGCCCTGGGCAAAGTCCCGATTTGCCCGTGCGATAATAGGGCCCTGGTGCTAAATACGCCAATCTGACAAGAATTATGCGTAAAAATTTATGGAGAGCTGATTTAGTGGCAACCATACAGTGAAATGATTATCGTTTATGCTAATGCGTAAATTGCAAAGAATCACCATAGAGTAAAAGACTACAGTCGTGGCAAATATCTAAACTGTTTCTTTAAACTAAGCATTAAAGGTTGCAAAACGAAAATATATTGTATTGGTATCAGTAAAAGATAATATAAGTAATAGTAAGTAGATATGCTAAGGCAATATTGATCAAAGCACAATATACCGCATTAATAAATATTTCGTGAAACTAAGTCTTCTATTCATTTTTCAACAGCCGTATTACATCATAGCTAACTAAACATTAAGAAATTCTACGTCGCGTTAATACATCCCTCGGTAGTTTCAACAGAAAAGACTGTAACAGAACTTTCTTTTTCTTTGCAGATTCTGTTTTGTATCAAGTAGTTATGATCACATTTTAGGAAAATGTCCTCTTCTTGCCTTGCGCAGAGCGGGTACACAACTATTTAATTATAAAATAAAACGGTTCTCCCCATCATGTATGTATCTAAGGTATAAATGGCATAACTTAAATCTAAAAAAGAGTATGATGTAGAGATAAGACATTTTGAAAATTAGGAATTTTCATTGCAAACCGTCACGCTTTCCTTTTCTAATCGCGAATGACACCGACATAGTTTTTTGTATCATAATATTAACAATGGTCTCAGGTCAGTACTTATATTAACTTTCCACTAATGAGTAACTTTACGCCAAGAGTCAAATCATTTTGTTTATTTTTAGATTCCAAATCACTGGAATAGATTCGAACTATACATGTAAGAAAAAGTTTCGTTCCCTACCATGCGGAGAACGGGCACGCAGCTAGTATATATATATATATATATATATATATATATATATATATATATATTATACTGGGTATAAGAAAATTTAAATGATTTTTCTTTCTATCATGGCTTTATCAGACAGATTCCAGTACGGAAACAATAGATTAAAAAACATACTATTTAATAATAATAATAAAAAAGAAATGAGTAGAGAAGATACCGAAATAAGCTGTCGGAATCATAGAACATAAAACGTGTAACGCGGAATGACTGCCCCAAAACTGAAATTTCTGCCCTGACATGCGTTAACATTGTGAAATAGAATTTAAATTATACTATAAAAAGAATTACCCCCCCCCTCCATGAGTTATTTTTTGTCATACAAAATGTATTTTTATCACTCTCTAATCACACACACATATACAAATATACGAATTGCAGTAGACGTAACCCCGCCCATGAGAAATTTCTCGCTACGCCACTGCTCCACAGAGTATGGAGGATTTCGATAGGACTGTAAAGCGGTCTAATTGCAGAGCTTTACTTTAATTAGTAATGACAGGAAAAATCGATATCGAACAAACTGGTCCCCAAATGTATCTGTATCATGAGCGCATTAAAGGGGGGGGCGGAGGGGGCAACGCCTCCCCCGAGAAAAAAGAAAATAATGTAAAAGATACTTCCATAAAATGGATGTATATTTCATCTTCTAACTAACTGCCGCCCCCCCTGACAAACTTGCAATAATCCGCCACTGAGCTGTATACTTCCTCCATAAAATTTCTTTAGAGTGTTCCTGGGTAACACGGCCCTGCTTATCTACTCAGAAAAAAAAGTAAAAAAAAGAAGAAGAAAAAAAAAACCTTATCGACATACAAAGAATGAATGTTTATTTTACATAATGCTTATAATAAATAAAGAAAATCAGAGCTCCAACTAATTTGAATTTCTTAACATTCGTTTTGTTTTTCCTTTGCCTTTGACGCAATTTCCGACTATTAAGGAAAGTAAATGTGACATATAATTTGCAATTTACGACCTTGGGCTATATGCCAAAACGATCAATCCTCAATACACGCGTCTTTTATTAACTCTTATCATATTTCCGCAAATAGAATCATTGCGAGCATTTGCCGAAGGCATCGATTATGAAGTACATTCCAACACAATTTTCTTATTTTCGTATGTACTTTTGCGCAACGAACAGCTAACCCATAGGTTCCCAACGTGGGCGTTTGAGGCTTTCAGGGGGGCAGTAAAAGACCCAGAGAAAATTAGGAGGCGTTGGTATGGCACGGAGGGATATGGAAAGATTAACCAAAAATAGTCTTAAAAAGACTTAAAAATTACACTGATAATATTTTAATAAAAATACTTTTTAATATAATTAAGTATGCGTTTTGATTGTTCTCTGAAACTGTCAATTTATTTATTTTGAAAGCAATAGTTTATTATCTATTACTTCGTATCATCAAAAGCCCTGCCTGTCCTTATAACAGGTAAGCTAAAACTTTTATTCCTCTTTTTTAAATGAAGAAGAAATTCAGTAGCGTTTCAATTCCAACAATATTCTATCTATTAGTAATTTTTTTTTAATTTAATTCTTGTTTCCACCATGTATTATGTACGCTCTTGTTTCTCTGGAGTGGGAGGGGGGCGGTATTGAAATATTCACTAGAAAAGGGGGCACCAGTTCAAAAAAGGTTGGGAACCTATGAGCTAACCTGTTATCCCCTTTCGTTGCAAAGACGCAACGGCCGGATTTCCTTTCCGTGTCCACCTTTGCTTCCCGGCATGGGTGTCTGAATCTGTGACAGCTCGTGCAGCAGAACACATTCGGTATCAAGCATGCATAATTTTTTTTTTTTTTTAAATCTAGGTTTGGATTTTGGTTATAACAAGCAGTCATAGGGTCAAAAACTAAATATTTATTTTCTTTCTAATAATTGGTTCTGCTTCCGACTGTAGGATTGACCTCCAAAGATGTTCATTTCATTATGGGGGCTTCTAGCGGGCAGGCCAGCGTTGCCCCCTATGAGTAGTTTCCTAATTTTGAGCCCGATTCCAGAGGAGAGACCTAGCATCTTGATTGACACTCCCAGAGATATCGGTTAAACATGGAGAACATTGGAACCGCGAACAGATTTTAAGTGCACCAGCTCCCTTTAGTATTCACGGTCCCACAGTACTCCCGTCTCGAGTGGTTGTCACTCTCTTAAGCTCTGACCAAGACAGACTGTTCTTTATTTCCTGTGTTCTTACGCAGGAACTGAGTGTAACTGACCAGGTCGTTGCCGGTCGAATACGGAAAATCAAAATTTTATTTATAATTGAAAATAAATTAATAAATAAACAACCTTTAGATAACTTTAGATGAAGCAGGACTTCTTGAATGCTCCCTTCATGAAGCATTCCGATGTTTAGTGGAAGTATAACTTATAATTGGTATGATCTTTTTCGGATTTTAATTGTTAGCATTAAATTTTGCTTCATTTGTGTCATATGACTTTACCCTACTAGCAATTTTGCTCGGGCCGTCATCGGCTGGCTGCGTGGCCGGTGGTAGCCCGAGCAAAATTGCTAGTAGGGTATGTATTTTCTTTTATATTACTAGCGAGTAGTTTATTATATCACTAGCCAGAGTATACTTGTGCATTGTGCGGGACTTAAGCGAAAGCAAATGAAAATTGAATTTATGTTTCTCGTCGTACTTCAGCAAAATTTCAATGTTTGTTTGTTTGAATATGTAACGTTACGCGAGGGCGATCTGCCAAGGATGAGGTGCCTTAGCAGGAGGACTTTCTAAGGGGTTCTAACGCGTATTCACGAGCAAAATTTCAAGCCTATTGAACTAATCCTATTAGTTTAATACGCTTGAGGCATATTCGTTCAAATTTTTAAAAGTATTCTGTTTTTACCGACTTTGTTTTCTATATTTTTCTGCATTCCTGTGAAAATTTTCAAATCAATCAGTTTGTATGCATCAAAGACGCTTTAAAAATTTTAAAAATCGGGAAGGTAAAAATTTAAAATGCAGAATTTGCCATGTTATTTCCGCATTTGAATGTAAAAGCATTCTGGGGGAGCCTACTCCTAAGCTAATCTAAATCTGATAAGCTTCATAGATGCGTAAACCCAGCAGTGACGGATTCATGCTATTTTGTGGGTAGGGACAGCTAGTCGGAAGATTCACATATTCATCCATTTTATAGAAGTAAAATAGGATCTTTTACATTAATTTCTTTTTTTTTTCCCTCGGGCCTTTAATCCGTCCTTGAAACCCAGTGGGGTGGTCAAATACAACACTGAACATAGAGAAGTATCCAAAGACCCACACCGGGAAGCAACGAAAGACACAGAAAAATGAATCTGTCCGTCGTCTTTTAGCGACGGAAGGAGCAAACATTCTAAAGCAATAACATTAAGCAACTCTAAGCAAATACAATAAAACTTCAGGTGACCGTACACGTTCGAAGGCTTTGTTCAGAATTTGTTTTAAATATTCAGCTTTAAAGATATATTTTGTTATTATATCTCTTAAAATTTAGGAAAAGTATAAAACGGGAATGGTATATTCAGACTGAGAAATATGGGGGGGAAACCTGCTAAATAATACTTCCGCAAAACATGATAATTTAAAAATTCATAGGGTCAAAGTCAAAACCCGAATTAACTAGTCAAAACGCTTTCTAAATGACAGTACTAGGAAAAACCCGTGCGAATTTCGCGGAAATTTAGCAGTATTCATTAATTATTTGCAGTAATTATTATGTGTGTTATAAATATGCATTAAATTTATACGTTAATTTTCTTGTGTTCATAAATTTAAAGAGTTGACTTCAAACCAAGATTGAAAATGTGTAATTTTGTGCAAGTTTAGTAGAAAAGTTTATCATATTCTGATTTTCTAGGACGAAGGTCAGTTGCACCCGTACCAAGAGCTATCAATCAAATCG
The DNA here is from genome assembly GCA_038373885.1 of Cheiracanthium punctorium. NCBI lineage: Eukaryota > Metazoa > Arthropoda > Arachnida > Araneae > Cheiracanthiidae > Cheiracanthium > Cheiracanthium punctorium. The sequence continues at coordinate 804,766 of JAWZYV010001411.1, read as the reverse complement.
AGGTGCAAGCTGCACCGGAATCCTTATCATGCACCCCCTCCCCCTCGAAAATATGCTAACGCTGGTCTTTACCGAGACCTAAAAAAATATCTCTGGGTTCTGGTATCTCTGGGGTATCGTTGTAGTGGGGCCCTCGAAAATATGCGAGATCATTAGGACTCCCTTATGATTGTCTCCCTCCCCTCCATTTCGTGGGTGCAACTCGCTTGTGCATTAAATTCTCCAGCGGTACAACTCACCCTTCCCTCCCTTCTTCTGGGGCAACTAACCCTTTCCGAAGTTAGTTAGCCTTTGTTGGGGGACGCGACGTTAAAAGGTTGAGAACCACTGCATTATAAAATATAAAAATTTTAATATATTGTTGCAGAAACCTCTGCTTGATTTCTGGGTTTGTCGTTCTAAAGTCAAGTAGGTGTAGAAAGTTCTAGTAAAGAGTCTACTTGTCAGGATGAAGCACGAACTTTATTGTTTCTAGAACTTCGTCGAGCAATCAGCTGTACACAATTCACAAGCAAAAAAAGCTCGTAACGTGCTTATAACAGTTCGCTTAGTACAGAAGCTTTCACAAATGCGGTATGTCTCGCAAAAATAAAACACTTCCACAGGCAAAAATTCAGTGGAAACTTACGAGGGAAATCCTAAACAGACCCTCAAGACTCAGTAACGAAGAATATACACACAGTACTCAAAAAGTAAGCTAAATATAGCTCTCTATAGCACAATTCACAGCGTAATCCGACAAACTCACTCAACGAATGCTCGGTGAATAACTGACTGAGCTGGGGGAACCCGCCGCTTTTATAGTTTACAGCGAACACCGTGGAAAGTTGCAGAGAGAACCATTCGTGAATCTTGTAGAACAAGCTCGATTTTGATTGCGTAATAGAAGAGTAATAATAGGCTATTATGTAGTGCTATTGCAGGAAAACGTTCTTTACAGCCCCCCATTTGGAAAAACGCGCCAAGTGGCCGAAATGTCGTCAAGCTTGACTGCTTTTTAGCGAAATATCGTCACATATGGCACTAAAAATTAGTCCTCAAAAGTGAGGTTAGCGAAGACCTACGATCCATATTTCTCGAAATTTCTAGAAAACACTATATTAATCAATGGGGGAAGACAAAACTGCATATCTCGCACTCTAATTAATTTGAATTTCCGATTTTGATGCAACAAAATGCAAAATTTAACTATTTGATGCGTAGATTACGAATTTTAAACTATTTTAAACCCCCGAACAGCGGGTTGCCCCGAAAATTCGTAACAGTATAATAATGAATATAGTCTGTTCTCTTTATTACTGTTTGCAAAGCATGTGTGCAACATTTTAAGCTATTTCATGGGTAATTTTTTTATTTTATGTTTTGCGTTAAACCGAAAAGTGTAAAATTTTAGTTTAAAAAAAAAGTTTTAAACACATGTAAAATCTGGTGTGTAAGTAACATTTAATCGAAGTCCAGGGGTGTAATGGTCAGCGCACCGCGCTGCCGTCCCACAGGTCCAGGGTTGGAATCCCGGGCTGGGCAAGGTCGACTCAGCCTTTCATCCCTTGAGTGGGTCGATAAAATGAGGACCGAGCTTGCTTGGTGTCAAACACGGGGGGGCTTCGCGTCAGGCTGACCACCTGGCCGAGGCATATGCATCCGCATCCCAGAGCCCATGGTCGCGATGACGCTGTTGGACAGCGCAGGCCTTGGCCCCGCAGAGGGGCTGTTGCGCCAATGCTTGACTCTGAGTAACATTTAAATAGCTGTAACTTCGGTTCTAAGTAAGATATATATAAAATTTAAACGGTTTTGAAAAGCTAAATGTAAATTTAATATTTCAGCTAAACTGAGAAAAGTCGATACTTTCACCCAATAAAATGTTTTTAATGTGTACCTTAAATTAACACTTTGAGGTGTAAGGCAGAGAGTCTCGCGGGGTCAAATTTTAACTCTGTGAAGCGACTATATAAGGTCCTGACTACGTACATTTGTCGTCTTTTCTAATACTGTCTATGAACTTTTTAATTTTAAATATATATGTATATGAATGGCAGCAAAAAACAAAATTAAGTTTATTAAAACTATCTAGAAATAATCACTGTTTTAGCATTCGGTGCCCATATTTGCTGTGCTTTAACAAATTTTACTAAATAATTCTTATGTACAAATAAAACTTATTTTCGGTTATTTGCACAACAATTAGATAAGTTTTTATCTGCAAGTCTGTAACATTTTATGTTAAAAATTGCATTGTAAAACGTGCTTTTCCCAATAATTCCCCACTAAATATTTATTCTTTGCACATTTAAAGTTTCTTCTTTATGGAATAAGAACAGTAAAAAGTTTATAATAATAAAAAATTATTTAAACACATATATCTTCCGCGTTTTTTAAAATAAAATCATGAAAAAGTATTTTTAAAAAAACTCCAGACCACAAAGTATTAATAAGTATGCAAATAAGACTCAGATTAAGCAAATAAGATTCTGTTATTTAATCACTGCTCTCAATCCAACTTTAGTGAAAAGTTAATTAAGTGACAACTGCTGCTTTACAGGTTTTTGCTATTTTCCCATTTTCTTATATTTACTACAACAGCTTGTTTAACCCTCCTATAGAGACGCGTGGATTGCGATCGTAGACCAGGTACACTCGCTCAAAAAAGTATTCGAGTAATGGCCAAATTTCGTTCTTTAGTTTTGTCAATAACTAACTAGTTAAAAAAAAAAAAAAAAAAAAAAAAAAAAACTAGAACGAAATATGAGGAGTTATTATTATATATGGCACTATTCACTTTTGCAAAGAACATTACTTTAAATAAGAAACTGACATATGAAATTCGACAACTCAATACAGGGCCGGCTCCAGGGGTGTGCGAACTGTGCCACCGCCTAGGGCGGCAGATTTTAGGAGGCAGCAAATGTTGCGAAAGCAGAGTTTTTTAAAAAAGTCAAATAACCTAAGAAAAAATAAAAGAAAGCACAAAAGATTTTTTTCATGTCTGTGAGAAACGATTTAAAATTTCAAGGGTATTTAGTAGACTCCAAGGATCTTGCTTCTAAATTAGACATGGAAAACCACAAAATTGGTGCCACTGTACAAAAACAGGCTAGAAGAAGAAAATTAAGTCCCAATTTGGTTATGAAGGAAGAGATGAATCTATAGACGATCGAGAAATACAAAGTTGATTTTTACTACATAGACATCACCATTAGTGTGTTAAGTGTAAGATTTCAACAAATTAAAAGATATAGTGAACTTTTTGGTTTTCTATATGATGTAAGCAAAATTAAAGACATGCCATCTAATGTTTTATCAGACAAGTGCTCTAAACTGTGTAATGCCTTAACTTACGGTCAATCGAAAGACATCAGTAATTGTTGATTTGCAAGATGAACTTAAAAGTTCTTTCAACTATTGTGACATCTAAGATTACACCTATAGAGACTTTAAAAATAACAAGAGAGTATGGATTTGCGCCTAATGTTAGTGTTGCTTTACGAATATTGTTGACACTACCTGTCACAGTGACCAGTGGGGAAAGAAGTTTTTCGAAACTTAAACTAATAATAACGTATCTAAGATCAACGATGTCCGAACCAACCGTCTAAGCGGTCTGGCAACAATATCAATTGAGCATGAGATAGCTCAATCGCTGAATTACAGCGAAATAATAAAGGAGTTTGCTAGTGCAAAAGCAAGAAGAGTATGTTTTTAACCCTTTGAGGCTCATTTTCTGGAATTTTGCTCATTTTTAGTCTGTAAAGTAAGTAAACAGTAATTTTAAAACAATGTCTATTTTTATTCATAAATATTTAAATTGTAGATCTGTTTATAACGTAATAAAACATAATAAGCATTCTAAAAAATTAAAAATTTTTAATCTTTGTCATTTGAAAATGTATTTGATGCTTGTCTGGTGGGGAGGGGGGGGGCGCACGTAAATACCGCTTGGGGTTGCAGAACTACTGGGGCCGGCCCTGCTCGAATACTTTTTTGAGCGAGGGTACCTGGTCTCTACAATCTTAGTCCACGCGGCTAACGGTGAGTTAACTCGCTTGTTCACGTTTAAAGGTATGACTGGACAAGAATAACAAAAAAGCATCCATTTGAAATTTGTTTTTAAAAATCACTTTGACCCCTTATTCCGGTTCTAAACGTTTTCCAACAGCTTGTTTAAGACTAGACAAGATGCGTTTAGTCATTCGTGTGAGACCTTGTGCGTCGCGCCCTTGAAAAATGACTGGGAATGACGCGCGCAAAGCCTAGTTTTGTTTCTTATGACGGGCGATTACGTAATGTTTTCTTCTCGGTGCGTTATCGTCTTTTTCTCATTTGGGGCAGGCGTGTCCCGAGTATATGCTGGCAGTATTCTTGTCTGGGCGTTTGGAAAGGGGCAAAAATATAAAGTTGTTTTCACTCAGACAGTGGCGTGTCTAGGTCTAGTGGCGCTTGACAGACAGCGGAGCCACTCTAATGGACTATATAAGGAGGGTGCTTAAGGGGGTCTAGACACCCCCTTACTCTACCCAAAACCGCTAATTTTGGACGCATGCCAGCACCTTTGTATCTATGCCTACAAATAGTGTACGATGAAAATATTTTTAAATTTCACATAAATTTTGAAATTTTTATATTAATTTTAAAAAACTATATTAATTTTTTTTTTGTTATGCTTTAATGGGTAATAACAAAAATTTACTCTAAAGCAGACTAAAAATGTGTATTGTAGTTGAATTTATTTATGTAATATTTGTGTTTAATAAAAAGATATATTTAATAAAATAATAAAATATTTATAGTAAAATTACAACTGTACTTTACTGTCAGTCAAATTTTTTAGTAAGAATGGACACCCCCCCCTTCCCAATAGCTGGAGCCCTCCCATGTGAAAGCTAACTGCAACCTTTATATAATAAGAACCAGTGCCGGATTTAGGTCTTGAGAGGGCCGAGGCGCAACTCAATTTTGAGGCCCCCTCCTTAAAAAAAAAAAATAAATAAATAAATAAATAAATAAAAAAAATTCACTAACCCTACACCTTTACATTGCGCGTTCTATGCAAACCTTTTTTTTTTTTCAGTAATTAATGTTTTACTTAATCATTTTAAATTACAACTGCTTGGTGGCTGTATTTAAAATATTGCAAATGTTTCGATTGAAGTAAAAATATTAGAACTCTCTGATAATCATTGGTTAGAAATAAATACTTTATTTTAAATTTACTATTTATTTGTATTTTTAATAATCTAGTAGTCTATGAATAATAAAATAGTATTTGTAAATTAGTTTAATAAATTTCACTATTATTTACTAATAATAACAGGGGACATTTTGAACAGCTGTTGAACATTTTTGAACATTAGTTTGAATTAATTTCATTATAAAGATTCGAGTTTAGTTTTTGGAATTTTTGGAAATGGACTAATTGATAAAGGCCAAACAAGAACAAAGAACTCTAATTTTTTGATTCTGTATTCTCTAATTATAAATTATGTCTAAAATATAAACGTTAATTTATGTTTAAAATAAAATTATTTAAAAATATTTTCACTCCTTTTATATCTAATTTATGCCTACAAACGAGAATTTTTTTTAAATTAATTTTTATATTTACAGATTAGTACATTAAAAAAAATTTCTTTTATCTCACGAAAATTAATAATTTTTGTACTACGTTTCATTTTTCACGATTAACACTACTAAATAAACACCAGCATACGTCTAAGTATAACCCAACAAATGCAATTTCATATTGGTCAATTTTCAGTGTTACTTTATCATGTTGAATCACTTTTCGACATGTATTTGGACTACTAATATATGGTTTCAGTCATAAAAATTTTGTGTACTTGACAGGGACTTTTGAGAGTCAGAACAGGGAAAAATTGATCAGAAACAGGACCTTTGATATCACAAAGTCATCTTTGATATCATTAAAGTTTAAAAGAATTTTTTACTTGGATAAAATGAAGAACCAAAAATTTTACATTCCTGCAAAAACATATTTATAAATATTTAAATAAGTTATATACATTTCCCGCTTGAAACTGAAAAACTGTAAGCAGTTTAATAGTGAAAGTAAACATTAATGTTTCGTTTAATTATTGTGCTTATTAAAAAACTAGCAGTAAGTTTAGGACTATTAGTAACTAGCCACCTCCGGCGACCAGTTGGTTCGCCATCTTAATAAATCTTGTTCCGAAAGAATCCTGTTTCTCACAGGCTTCAATGGCACTGAAATCTCTCAGATTGGAATTTAAAATTAAGTCTGAAATGGAATTTAAAATTAAGATGGTTACAAACAGTAGCGACCCTAGGGTAAGTGGCGCCCCCTGCTAACGTAAAAAAGACGCCCCCTTTTATGCTCTTCTTAGTTTTTGAGTTCGAAATGACGCCCCTTCGAAGCCGGCGCCCAGATGCGATGCTTACCGTGTCGGACCGACCCTGGTTACAAAAATAAGATGGTTAAATGATAAAAAGGTACAAATTATTTTCATCCTATATTAATTCTGAAGAGCTTCTGGATATATTGGCCTTTATCTAAAAACGGAAAGGGGAAAAAACAGTAAGAAAATCTGAAACACTTTCAGACTTTAAAAACGCACTAATGTGTTACATATTAAAAGCGTATTATAATCCATGGGTCTTCCCTATTTTCTTTCCTTATTCCATTAAGTTGGAAAGTATTATCATTATTCATGACTGTGATTAAACAAAATTAAAACTGATATTTCTAACATCCTTTCCTGGATGTAATACATTAGAAATAGATGGGGAAAAGCTGCGCAGAAAAATGCACAATTCGAACCGAAAGTAGAAAGTTTCAAAAATATATTCAGGTGTATTCATAATCCAAGCAGCAGACGATAAATTGCGCCAAGCGCTAGAGTCACATCTTCTCAAAATTGCATATCAACCATTTTATTTTTTGTCAAATTAAAAAAGTTGCACATTTTAGTCTAGGAAAATTTCCAGATCCTATTTTTCTTTTGGGTATAAAACATTTCATTCCTGCTCTGATTTCACATGTACATGTTATTTTAATTAAAAAATAACCTACAAATAATCTAAACAAAAAAAAAATGTTATTCTTTTATTTTTACTTCAAGAGTCTGAATCATTTAATAAACTTGCCAAATATGGCAACCTAGATATGTCTAATTCTCACTCTTTCCACTGCGGGGTTACAATTCCGAAATGGTGAAGAGCAAAAATTGGCCTTTTGCAACACATTTTTTATGGATATCCCCTAAAATAATTCGAATTTCGAAAAATCGCTTTGAAGTATGTCGGGATCCGTCCTGGAGAATTTCCATCCAAAATTTGGTAGGTCTAGGCTCACCCGTCTAGGAGCTAGGCGAGACACAGACAAACAAACAACAAACTAACCAACTAACATTTTACAGTTTGTTTTATTTATATAGATGTGTAATTAGGTATGACTAAAAAAAATATAAAAATACATATCAGTCTATATATTCTATATAGAATGAAAAAAAAATTAGAAGGGAATTAGAAAAGATCATTACTTTAATTACAAAAATACAAAAAATATTACTGAGTTAAAAATAAATTCCACTTTATATTGAAAAGGTATGTGCTCTAAGCTTCTGCCCTACGTTTTCTGTTAATGTTTAGCATTTTCATCTGCAACTATAAAATACACGTCGTAATTATAATATATCATAAATATATTTAGGTAAAAAAAAAAAAATAAGTCATCATTTACATTTTTTTTTTCATTCTATTTAAATTATTGATTGAAATGCTTTTAATTAACTATGTATGTCATTCCATTACAACTCAAAATTTGCTTATGAATTTTAACCCACTTCCTATCATTCGATCGAGCTGAAAATTTGCACGCATATGTAATTCCGGTGACACAGAGTACTGCTCTTTTTAATTTTTCTATACTGTTTTTTAAACTATCAAATATTTCTTTTCCTAAACATTGTGTTATCTCACTCATATCAGCTCGTATCTGCTGAATTATCGGTCTGCAATTCTTTAACATTACATCCTCGGAAAGTTCTTTCGATTCTAAAAAAGATAAAATCGGGCTTAAATTTTAATTTTTAGTGATTTTTCTAAAGAAATAAATTATTCCTTTAAATTTCTTTACATTTGAATTTTTTTTTAAAATTACATTCTAGGTATATTTGAAAATTTTACCGGATACAGAGTATCCTTTCCTAAATCATTTACATGAAGAACGGTTGAAAAATATAAAATATATTTTCTTTTGACAAATTTTTTAATCAGAAGCCGTAGAATCGAGCAGTTCAGGCTTCTCTCTTTTAAAATAATAGAAATATTCTTGTCAACCTTTGATTGTAGGGGGGAAAAAGTCTTTAAAGCAACTGTGTTTGAATGTCCTGCTATAATACCTCCGACTACACCGTAATCTGTCATTCCGGATGGAAAATAGGCATAGGGACTCTCCGCGCTTGCATATTTTGAGGCGAAATATAGGGAACAAATTAAAACAACACTATGAAAAAATATACGATATGGCTGTGCGGCACAGCCAGCCTGCGTCAAAAAAGGGTCTCTAGATCTGTGGCACGCGATGAACGTTTCGATCGTCCGCCTCTTGCTGGTAGTTAAGTCGAGCGATGACAACGGCTGCCCTTTTTCAGCATTGGGCGATCTATCCAGCTGTTCTCGCATTCTTCCATTTTTCAGCAGATGTCAGTGCTGTTAAAAATAATCGGGACAATTCTTTTACGGGAAACGACGTGCTAAAAAGTAAAGGATTCTCGTGGAGCTATGCCACCCGCAACTATTTTTATGGAAATCAAATCTATTCTTCGTGACAGGCAACAGTCAAAACGTCAGAGTTTGGTGTTCCCAGAGCGGGAACACTGCGCGTTAAAGGGTCAATAGAGGTGGTCGCTCTTAGAAGTTTCACTGTATTTTAATTTATTAAGTGACAATTTTCTATTTTTAAAAGGTCTTCACTTTTTAACGCTCCACCTTTAAAGGGGGGCTTTAACCCCTCCCCTATAACCCTCTCCGTGGATGCGCCTATGTGTGTGCATGTGTTCAGAATAAAATAAGTGGTCCTTCGTTTAGATATATTTCCCGGGCTGGTGTGATCCGTTGTATCCAACGATGCTGGGCCATCCTTTGCAAAAGACGTAAACGTAATCGGATTTAATTTCAGAGCTAAAAAAAATCTGATGTGTCCAACACATGACTTCCTTGCACGTCCATTAGATCAAAAATATTTTCGATGCACTTCCTCTAAATTTATTTGTTTGAAAGAGATAAAATATCAATAATAGTAAGGTTTAGCGATTTCTAGCCAAATATTTCGATATCGCCAAGCTGAGTTCAATTTGAAAGATTTCCTTCTGACACTTTATTTGGCGATATTTCACCAAAAGCCGACAAACTTGAGATAGTCAGCGAGATTTTGGGGATAGCCAAAGTAGTCATTGACCACAGACTTTCAATGAATTGAATGCATCCATACACCTCAATGTATTTAAAGTCATTTGGCTCACCCTGTAAATAAATTCTCAGTCGATTGCTGTCAAAAAAGATATTGAAAACAGTTAGATATTACAATAGTTCTAAATACAAAGTTAAAAAAATCTACGGGTTAAAGTTTTAGAGTTATACAAAATAGGAAATAATTTTTGGCGCCAAATTTGGCGATATTTCGGCGAAAACTCGTCAATGTCGAAGACATTTGGCGAGATTTTAAGCATGAACCAAACAATGACAGATTATCGCCAAATTTGGCGATATTCCGCCAAAACTCGCCAAGAACGATAACAAATGGCGATACCTTGGGCATGGACCAAATGACTGACTATCGCCAAATTTGGCGATATTTCGCCAAAACTCGCCAAGGTCGAGGACAGACGGCGAGATTTTGGGCATGTACCAAACAATGACTGTCTACAGTTGTATTATATTGAAGATGTCCATAGACATTAAGGTACTGAAATTCTTTTCGGTGGTCCTGTAAATAAACTCTCCAGTAGATTGGAGCCAAAAATCGAGATGCACAACTAGATGTTACAACATTCTTATATATGAAATTTCATAATAGTTTTTGAGATTTGAGAGTTAAATATGCACACACATACACCAAAAGTCGCCAAGCTTGGCGACTTTTGGCATAGTTCTTGAGGGAGGCACGTGACCGTGGTCGGACCATTACCTAACTTATGTGGTAGGACGGTATTGTGCTTGAAATGGATGAATGCCCCTAAAATTGCTATTGACCGTAATGTATTGGAAATCTTTTGAGTGTTCCTGTAGCAGAACTATAAATGAAAAAGACACTTTTTTTAATGGAGAAATTCATTTTCTAACTCTTTACAGCATATATCACTTCTGAGTCGTTTGAAATAGCCCAATACCTCTAAAAAACGCTTTAATGAATTTCGGCCCATAGAGCGTAATGTATTTCGAATCTTTTGGGCGGTCCTGTAGATAAACTATTCAGTCGAATGGAACCGAAAGGGAAGGTGCACAACTAGCTGTTACAACAATCCTAAATATAAAGTTTCAACATTCAACGCCTAACAGTTTTTGAGATATGCGAGTTTAATGAATTTCGGCCCATTGAGTGTAATGTATTTCGAATGTTTTGGGCAGTCCTGTAGATAAACTATCCAGTCGAATTGAACCAAAAGAGGAGGTGCACAACTAGATGTTACAACTATCCAAAATATGAAGTTTCGACATTCTACGCCTAATAGCTTTTGAGTTAGGCGAGTTTAATGAATTTCGGCCCATAGAGCGTAATGTATTTCGAATCTTTTGGGCGGTCCTGTACATAAACTATCCATTCGATTGCCACCAAAAGGGGAGGTGCACAACTAGATCATAGAACAATCCTAAATATCAAATCTCAACATTCTACGACCATTAGTTTTTGAGATATGCGAGTTACATACATACGTACGTACATACGTACGTACGTACATACGTACGTACGTACGTACAGACGGCATGGAAAAACTGGCCACAGTAGACTCGCCACTGGTCAAAATGAGTTGCAGACGCGTTAATATGATCGTGCATGCTAGCCTACGATGAGATGCATCGAAAAAAATTTTTTAATTAAATTTAGAGGTAGTCAAAATCGGTTTTTATGTCGAAATTTGGCCCCCAAAATTTTTCGGGATCACATTACTTCCTTATACTACGTACAAGGAAGTAATAACACATCACTTTCAATTGTTAAAAAAGAATACGTATTTACATAATTCACGATCATTGAAGGACATTTATTTTAATTTCCTATGATTTTAGAAATGAGTCCTGTTCTTTGATGTGTGTGTTACGGAAGTCGGCTGGATGAATTAATTTCACTCTCGCGCTTATTTTCTCCGTACGTGCACTGAATATCTTTAACGACTCGGAAATCGTTTAAATATTTCAATTGCCCGCGAAAATAATGAAAAGCTGTCCATTTATCTTGATTTTTGGACACGACTTCATGATCTCCTGACATCCTGTTTCGAGGGCAGAACCTTATTTTCGCACCTGTTCCTGATCAGAAATAGTGAAATAATAATACAATTATTCGTAATGAGCGGCTGAGACATAATATTCATTTCACTGAAGTCACGTTCTCACCAGGGGCGGATCCAGAGAAACCATCTGGAGGGGGCTCCGTTTATGATTAGAATGATACATCGATTTCCCAATACTTTTTTCTCCCAGTGCATAATTAGACATGGTATATCACAACTGAATAAGTATTTTGTCTGCTGCAAGAACCGTCGGAAGAAAACTTGGAAGGGGGGGGGGCACAGCTATCGTGCGCCCTATACCGATCAAGTTAAGGCCGATGCTCATAAGCCACGTGTTTTATGCGCTTTAAAGGACGACGGGACTGATACGGGAAAAAATTTTCCATTGCTCTCTCCATTGTGTGGGGGGACAGGGTTTTCAGTTTAGCACATTAATCTTTTGTTGGTAGATACCTACTGGTCATTAAAAGTCGTAAATTTCGCCTTAATCTATGCAGTGACGACAAGACGTGGATAATCAGCAACGAGACCTTTATTCATGTTGTTGTTCGCGGGCCCTACCCATTAACATTTTAGTGTGTACAGAGTATAATTGCAGAACGCATTATTGAACCCATTTCATAGCCACCGTGCAATATACAGTGTTCACAGCATGCATTTTCGCATTTTAGGATGGCATTAAGTTTTCCAGATTAAGTAATTCCCATCTTTTTCTGTGAGGACTGTAGTAAACCAACCTCAATTGCTATTTACAACTATTATCACTATTACCTGCTATTTACAATTTGAGCTTTCTTTTTTAAAACCAGACCAGCTATACATTGCCAGGTACTCGCTTTGTCTGACATCTTAGAATATTTTTTACTTTTATAATGAGGATTTGTACCGATACATCTGGGTAATATGGACAGCTTATGAGAGCAGTTGAAAGAATGAAAGTTGTACAAATTGCGGAGGGTTGGATTGTTCGTCTATGCTTCAGCATCATTTAAGGCCGATATTGATTGCCGCTGCGTCTAACGTGACTGCAGTATGTAAGAGGGCATTCTCGTCGCGAATTTTACGACCTTTTAATGACAATTCGGGGTTTACCGATCAAAGATTTCTGCACTAAACCGCAAACTCCGTCCCCTATAAAATGGAGAGAGCAACGGAAGATTTTTCCCCCGTATCAGTGTGCCGTCGTCCATTCAAATACGGTGGAACCTGCTAAAGTGACCACCTTGGTAAAGAGAACGTCTGTCTATAGTGACAACTTTAATGCAATTTCACTTTACAACCATCACACTTTACCACCTTTGTAAGGTGACCGTCTTTATAAGGCGACCAGTTTTGTTCTTCCCAAGGGTAGTCCCATTAGACAGGTTCCACTGTACAAATAAAACTGGGAACTGTGCTCCAGCCACTGATTTTTGTAAATAGAGAAATTATGTTTAGTCCACAAGGATTCAATAAGTATTGGTGTAAATATTCTTGGTATATACTAAGGCGACCATATTTCTAAACAGTAATTTGCGAACAAGCATTGTCCTCGAATCTAAACAAAACTCGGGGACACTAGAAAATATTTTCGAGGACACAACATGTTACCATGTACACCCTCCAAAAGAGTATTCAAGTAAGAGATAAATTTCCTATTTTAGATTTGCGAATAATAATTGAGTTTTTGATAAACGTAAAACGTGACAGAAATATGGAAAGTCATATTTACACATAACCTAATTCATATTCTATGATAAATAATTTTTAATATACGAAACCAACGTAGGAAATTTTTACTCGAATACTTTTTTTGGAGGGTGTATACCAGTATACCCATACTTTAAATCTTGACTGACTTTGATACTTAAAAATGAACTCTAATAGCTCTTTATATCAATTGTGTATTCTTATTTCTAATAAATTAATGGAAGTATTTCATTCATTTATAAATATTTATTTAAACCAGAAGTATGAAAGGAACATCATGCTGAAATATTGCAATTTATTCAAAATTTAACTCTTGGAATAGTATTTGTATTTTTCAGAAGACATTGCTTTTACATTGGATCGTTTTGTGATAATTTTTCATGAAACTTTATACACCCTCTAAAAGAAGTATTCGAGTGCAAGAAAATTTTCGTACGTCAATTTCAAGCATGATTCTTTATGAAAAGGGATTAATCATTAACAAAACTGAAATGGGAAATTTGGCTCATAGTCGCATACTTTATTGAATGTCTGTACACGACACACACACAATGACAACACACGCTTTCAGAGATCGAATTTCATTGTTTCTCTGAGTAGATGGCGCTTTTAGTTGATTTAATTTTCTTATTTCTTCAGTTTTTTCTGAAAGAAATAAACTAAACGGAAACTTTCAGGTAAAAAAAGTACAAATCTTTAAATTTGGGGACAAAGTATTTTTGGGGACAAACTGAAAAAAAATCTATATTTGGGGACTGTCCTCGAATTTCGAGGACGTATGGTCACCTTAGTATATATACATATATATATATATAGTTGGCTCCCTGTTTAACGACTTTCAAGGAACCGTCAAAATATGAAAAATCGTCCTTAAATAGAGATCTTCCATAAACAGAATTTGTAAAAGAATAACATTTCCCTTTATACTTTGGAAGGTGCCTAGTTCAAAACCAGTTCGCGTCCGCCGACCTAACTGTTCAGATTTTTCCGTGCTTAACTCCGAAACTTAAGAGTAAATAAGGGTTAGGACCCCTTAGAAAGACTCCCACGAAGTGCACTCCACCCATCGGCTTAGATTCCATGTGCAGATAATTGGCCGCAATCCTACAGCACCAACACCAACCCTTTACACTTTACATTCTTAGGACTGTGAATATTTTTCTTGATATATTGTCGTGTTTAAAGATGTTACTTTTATTATCATTTTATTATCCACAAAATATTATTTTAAGTTACCTTAAAAAAAGGTAGTAAAAACAAGCAATACAATAAAATTAGGTTTCAAGAAAATCAAAATGAGTCCGTTGTTTCATTTTTCGCCTTCCCATTATTCTTTCTTCCAGATTTTCTCAAATGTGAAATGCGTCAGCTTCCATTTTATGAGTTTTTCTAGCTAACCAACCGAAGTCTGAAAATTTTGCTTTCCAAATTTTTCTGTCAGAATAACAGTAGTACAGTAATTGCTTGATTTTATTTTAATTTGGTAATACAAACAATTATCTACATGAGGGATCTAGGCCGAGTACGGGGTGCCCTACGTGGGGGTTTTTCTAAGGGTCTTAATCCTTATTCATGAGAAGTTTCGGAGAAAACTGCGTAAGACTCCGAACGGCTGGATTGACGGACGCGACCTGAGTTTGAACCAGGCACTTTTCTTCTCCCAGTTGCGAGCGCTATGCTCTCAGCCACTCGTCGGGCCTCCAGAAATTGGAGTTATGTGTTATGTGATGTTATGTGGCAAGCCTATACTAGGGGAATCTGCATTCTGGAGCGGTTGCCTTGGTCGGAGGATTTTTTCAGAGGTTCTAACGCGTATTCACTTTAAATCTGGAGAAAACCATCTGGAAAAACTCCAGATTTTTATTCTGAAGCCACATGACTGCCAACTTGGTCGGCAGACTCGGCCTTGAAGCCTTTTGCGGCAGCTGTGGAGTTTATATAAGATTAAATGAACATATTTAAAAAAAGACAATTTTCGGGAACAACGCGACTGGGCTTATCCCCAGCAGGAGCGCCAGTATATAGTGGTCCCTTGCATACAATGTGGACAGTCTCAGTTGGTTGTTTACATGTGACAGACTTAAAAGTGTTTGGATAGTTCTACTAAGGTTGCAAATGTTATTTTTATCTTTGTTTTCAGTGGTTTGTATTTGAGGACTTGCCTTACCCAGGCCTCCGTGTGCAATGTTGGGGTCTTTTTAGGTGATTGGACGATGTTAGCGGGCAGTCTAGGATGTAGTACCAGAGGGAGCCTTCAGTTCCGCAGTCGCAAATCCCTGTTGTGTGCCGATGGAAGCGGTACAGATATGCGGGGAAGGGTCCATGACCGGCAAGGAAGCTTGTTATTACCCATCTGAGTGGCAGTTGGTGCTGTGAGATTTTAGGCAGAAGCTCAAAGGTGTTACGGTCCTTCTTACTGGAGACCCACTGCACCTGCCATTCTTTCTTCAGGTGGACATAGTTAGATCGACAGCCGCGCAGTAGGCCCAAACGCGGGACCTTCACTCTTCAGCCGTCTGTCATGTCGAGTATCTTATCCACTCGGCCATGGTGGGACCCAGAAATTAGAATGTTAGATGCTCTTGCTTCATGCAACCATTTGCATGCAGAAGCGTCTTGGCAATCTCTTCCAATCGGCCACATTGGCTTTTCGGCCGTTTGGATTTGGATCCCGAAATAAATTTTTGTGCTGCTTCAAGGATGTTCTCTTTGCTTTTAAAATACCTTTGAGAATACACTCAGGTAGTTGAAATTATCTTGCAAATTGCACTTTTGACATTCCCCGACACTTCTTTCCTACTCTTAAAATTCTTTTCCCCTGTTCCTGTAGCGTAAGCTGAAAAAAAAAAAAAATCGTTGTTAAACAGAAGCGACATAATCTTTGAATAGAAATTTTTTGCGTTGGGGGGGGGCGAGACTTTGAAATATCGTCTTTGGAAAGAGATCGTCGTTAAACAGAGCGTCAACTGTATACACACTTCTACTTTTTAAAATTTCAGTTCATGTGAAAATTTACAACTTTTTCAACTTCGCTAATCCATAGTGCATTTCTAGCTCTGGGGGGGGGGCTCGAGCCCCCAGAGCCCTCCCCGTGGATCCGTCACTGGTTCTCACTGCTGTACACCTACATTCTTTGCCGACTTAAGACTACCCTACGTACACTGTGAACTATCTAGGGCATAGCAAAAATTCTTGGCAGTCCGTTCATATTGATATTAGCTGTAGCAGAAACAAAAAAAAAAGAGAAATAGGAGAAATAATAAGCACTTTTTACGCAGTTCTAACCATGGGCGTTGTCAAAATATTTTGCAGGGGGGGGGGAGGTGCAGAAATTACTTCAAGGTATGGTTACCATGGTGGAGAGAACAAAAAGAGCAATAAAACAAACGTCATACAAAAACCATGGGGGGGCAACTTTCCCTCTTGCCCTATGCTGCCAACGCCCATGGTTCTAATCTTACTGTCCAATCCCGAAATTTTAGCGCCCTGACATATGTCTGGGTTGTCCGAACAGGCTTTATAATTGAAGGGTTTGCTTCAGAAAGGACGTAGTTCCATCCTAAGACAGTTATATGTTCTATCTTGCAGTAAAAAAAATCTCTCTTACTTGCTATCAAAAGGATGTAGCACCAGTTGTTAGATCTTGCGCTACTCAATAGATGAAGCTGCCTCTTTCGTTTGTGTGAGTCGACCAAAAGCCCTGTATACGCCATTTACATTAGAATACAAGGGAATTGCGTGTTTAAATTTAACTTCATAGCAATGCATATTGACGGTATAGTTTAAAACAGATTTTATTTTTCAAGATGTGCGTTTGAAATTATGAGAGAAACGGAGGTAAAAACTGAATAATGCGAAAATTTAATTTACAGATATACACTATCTGGCCAAAAGTATCTGGACACCCCCTAAAAAAGTAGTTTTGGCGGGTGACGCAATTTGATGCGTAATCGAAAGCTATAAAAGTGTTGGCAGTGATTTGTCAGGTTGTATGTGTGCGCTTGCGAAGCAATGAGTACGTCAAAGGAGCTTAGAGAATTCGATCATGGCAGTAGTGGGATGAAACCTTTGTGAGAAATCCGTTTGTGAGATTGCGGGCATTCTACAGAAGCCTAAAAGCACTGTGAGTGATGTTAATTGTGAAGTGGAAACGTTGAGGCAGTGAAACTGCAGAAAAACGGAGTAGTAGGCCTAAAAAACTTAGTGAACGTGCCGCAGAACTCTGAAAAGGGTAATGAAAAACAATCCCAAGTCCTCGTTGGTGGAAATTTCTCAGGAGCTCCAAAGCTCATCAGACGTTAGTGCTAGCAGCAGGACTGTTCGTCGAGAGTTAAGCAACCTGGGATTCCATGGTCGTGAAGCCGCTCACAAGCCGAACATCACTCCACAGAATGCGAAGCATCGATTGCAATGTGCAGAGATCACCGTCATTGGACTGTGGACATGTGGAAAACTGTTCTTTGGAGTAATGAATCTCGCTGCACAATCTGGCAGTCGGAGGGACGCGTCTGAGTTTGGCGGATGCTCGGTGTACGTTTTTAGCGTGACTGAATTGTGCCGACTGTTAAATTTGGTGGTGGCAGTATAATGTTGGGGGCGTTACTCATGTTTTGGCCTGGGTCCGTTAGTTCCTGTGGTTGGAAACATGAACTCTGCGATGTAAGTGGACATTCTGGACAATGCTGCAGTCCCGATTCTGTGGCAATATTTCGGGGAAGGCCCATTTCTCTTCCAGCAGGATAACTGCCCCATTCACACATCGAGGCTTGCACAGACGTGGTTTGACGAAATGGGCGTTCAAAAACTGGACTGGCCTTTTCAGAGCCTCGATCTAAATCCCATAGAACACCTTTGGGACAAATTAGAGCGCGTATTACGTAGCCAGCCAAATCGACCATCCTCACTGCAAAGCACTCACTTTCGCTGTGATGGATGCCTGGAAGTGAATTCCTATGGCCACCTGTCAAAAACTGGTGGAAAGTCTTCCCAGACGTGTGCAGGCTGTCATCGATGCAAAAGGGGGACCAACATCATATTAATATGTGCCTCAGGACGCTCCAAGTCCATACCACTGGGTGTCCGGATACTTTTGGCCAGATAGTGTATTACAGGAGCAGAATTTGTGACGGGCCATCAATCGTGCTTTTAAATACCACGCTCATTTGTTCTAGATAAAATGAGAACGATTAAATGATTTACATCAGGGTTTGTCAAACTGCGCTCCTCGCGAAGAAGCAAATGCCCCCCCCCCCCCCAACACCAAAAGTAAAAAAAATTCGTGCTGTGTTAGCTTAGTATTGACTAGACATCAGATTTGCAGAAGGTTCTCCGCCTAATTCAACAATCCTCTGTATGTACTTCGCCTGAGAAAAAAAAAAAACATTGAGAGAAACCCTGATTTATATAACTAGAGGAAAGTGATCATCATGCATAACCTTATTTAAAGGAAAGATTAATCAGTCGGACAGTTAAAAAAAAAAAAAACAAAAAAATAAAAAAAAATACATATATATTTATACATATGTATAATGATGACCTTTAAAATATATAATTTGTAAAATCTCGTTTTGCCGTGATAATGCGAGTGTTATTTGACCTTCTCGTGGAATGTTGCACGGGACGTTTAATGAAACGTATTTCGGGGTAAAGGGAAAAAAAAAAAAAAAAAGCGGACTCAATATCCGAAAGACGAATGCTCCAATAATCCGGGAACACAAGGCCGTAGCCAAGGGACGGGGTGGAGGAAGCATGGGGGTTTTATCCCTTCCCGAAATTTTTGTCAATGCATTAGTAGTTTTTATTTGCGTTGATTCTGAAGATCAATTACATTTGAAAGAACTTTAGCGCTACTTATAACTTCCCGAACTTCAATTTTAGTGCTACATATCCCCCTCCGAAATTTTTTTCTGGCTACGGCCTTGCTAGAACATTCCCCCCCCCCCTTTCCCCTAGAATTCATATAACGCGAATTGATTTGGAAGGCTACTTTGAATGCTACTATTGGAAGGCTACTTTGAATGCTACTTTGAAAAGCTCTGAATAAACGATTTTGCACTTTACAGAGAAATACCGGTTAACTGCAATTAACCGCGAGCAAGTGGTGGGCAAAATACACCATCTTAAGCATTTGTTTACATACACAACGTTACTCTTTATTTTTACTCAGAATGGTTTCAATATGTCTGACATAAGTAGTATACCACATCCATATATGATTCCAAAAGGAAAATGGGAGAGCAATCCGTGCACAACATGGCACAGGCATTCAGGGTCGTAACCAGAAGGGTGGCTAAGGGGGCTGTGAAGTTCTGTTTCATAGTGCAGTTCGTAGTTAGACAGTAAAACTCCAGCACAAGGGAAGAACTTACCATAAAATTTTTATTTAATGCATCTTGTGGCTATGTACAAATATTTTAGAATCAGATCGTTGCAAACATGGTCGAAAATGCCTACGTAGCGTAAGGTGACCAAACGTCCCCATTTTCCGGGGACAGTGCCCAATTTCAGGACTTTTTCAAACTGTCCCCAAAATGTAAAACAGGAATTGGGGACAATTTTTAATTATTGCATTGTTTTTTTAATTAAATTATTGTTAATCATTTCATTAATTATAAATGTTCCCAGTTTTGTTTCAAAATCGGGGACATGTTCCCGATTCTATGTTCAAAACCTGGTCACCTTACCGTAGCGGAACGGGGGGTGGGGGGGGGAGGAAGAAATGACCGCAGGGGCTTTTCCCGCGACCTTGATTAGAGGGGGTTCTGTCTCCCCGGAGGAGAACTTCCCAGGGGCTGAGCTCTACCTATCTATTTCCCAAGCCCTCTAAGATTTTCAAAGATTTTTGTGAGTTTACCAATGAATAGACAAGTTCAGAAATGAGTGTTTTTAAACAATTGTTGAATTTTAAATCATTAAAAATATTGTTCTGGGCGAATTTCTCATTATAATAATTGCCAGATTTCTACACAGTTAATTATTTTGCTGCTCTTGGTTGCATGTAATGTGGACTTAATTTTTTCCTTAGTGGGTCGGAACCTCAAAACTTTCGCAATTTTCTTCCTGTGGCAGGAGGGCAAAAACTTAGAATTGCCAAAGCGTTTATTCCCCATTTAAATTTGCTACCCGGGGCAATGTTGCTCCTTACAACACCACATCTAGCCAGTCACGGCTCGTGGGTTATTCAAATTGAGGTTCACGAATAATTCGATTCGCAGCGCCTGGGCGGTGAGTCTCGGGTCGATCCGTTAACCATGGCATTCACCCCGTGCTGTAACTGTTGTGCCTCGTATAATAATGTATTGGATTAAATGTCAACGATAAGGGTATAATCTCGGATTGCGTCGACCAAGAACATTCATTCACAAACAACAACAATTTCGAATGCAATACGACGCACCTTACAAGTTAAAATATATTTGCATTTCCAGCAGTTAAAAGAAAACAATGCGTGCAACTAAATGAAAACAAGTAATCTTTGGTCTTGCATTTCGACACCAAGATAAGTTTTAGCAAAAGTGTTGTCTTGATTTTTTTAAATTTTTTTTTCAAAGGATAATATTGAAAAATGTAATTGCTTTAGCTCCGAAACACTTATTTTACTCCCATCTTAATTATTTACAATAGTTTGTGAGAAATACTGTAGTGAAAAATGATAAAAATTAAAAAAATAATAAGAAAATGTAAAAAAATGGATTAACGAACCGAATATAGCAAACAAGAGAGAATCCGGAAGAGTTAACGGGGAAAAATTGTCCGTGAGCACGCTAAAAATGTGCGAACGGAGTGATATAAGCAGCGCTTTACTTCTCCCACAACTATCCCCGTGTCTTTTCTCAAAGAGCGGTTCAGAAGACCATTTGTCCGATCGCACGTGCGAGCGACGAAATACTATGCTGTACTAACCTACGATACAGTGCTTTAGCTATAATAAGCGTATTTAATAAGAGAGGGGGATGGGGGAGAGTAAAACTCACGTTTTAAATTCACAAAAATCTAGAAGTGTACTTAATTTTTTTAACTTTAATTTGTTAATGTACTTATTTTTTAGTTTTTTCCCTCTGGGGGTTCACGTGCTGATGTGCTCAAATGGAGGAGCTGCCGCTTCATCCGGCACTATACATATGCCAGTATAGTACCAACTTTAATTCCTTTCGTCAAGAAAGCAGAAAACAAAAGCTTCTTCTCACTTAAAAATAATAATAAAACTGACCTTTGGACATGAAAGAGAGTTCAACACTGCCTTTGTTTTTCTTTTTGTTGATTTCGATAGATTTAAAACTTCCTTGACTGATTTATCGGGTTCTTTTTTTTTTTTTTTTTTTTTTTTTCGTGATGAAGTTGGAAAATGACCTCCCTTTCTTGTTCATCTTTTCAAAGCCCGACTAAGGGTGTATTCTGTTTGAACTGCGAATGTCGCCAGGACCTATCTATGGCATTTTTGTGCACTTTTCAAATTTTGTGGTCCTGTAAGCCCCTATATATCTTGTACCCTTATGCATTCAGTTTAAACTCTAAATTTCTGGCCTTTATCTGCATGCAGTGGCCATAGCACGGGTCCCAACAAGTTACAGTGCAGTAATCAGGGCTTAAATGTTACTAGTTCCCACGGAAGAGCACATAAGCAGAATATTTATTGAAAAAGATAGACACAAAAATGTAGTCTAATAATACAAGATAGCTTGCAAAAGTTTTGGAGGAAAATGAAGCACTAAAATTCAAATATGAACAGCACAACTGCTTTGGGAAGAAGAACAACACTTTACAACCCTTTACCTTACAATAAGGAAAAGTAGAGGTAAAAGGCTTAGTAAAAATTCATTAGTTGTTTAGTTTTCCATAAATACACATATTTGTAATATCCATGCATTTTTCCCATTTCTAACCGTATTGTTGCAGCAAACTCTGCTTAGTTTCTGGATTCGTAGCTTAAAAGTCCAGTGTACATGGAAAGTTCTAGTAAACAGCCCAGATGACAGGACGAAACACAAATTTTTTTTGGTGCTAGAATGTCCACGAACGATCTACAGTACACAGTTCACAGAAATTAAGAAGCAAAAGAACTCGATTTTCAAGAGTCTGCTTATCACAGAAACTTTCTCAGATGCTTTATTTCGCATGCAGTAAAATCCTTCCATAGTCTATAACTCAGTGGAAATACTCGAGGAGAACTCTCAGTTCTTCCTCAGGATACAACGATGAAGAACTCGCAAACAGCATTCTAAAATAAGCTTCTGAAAAACAAGCAAGAAAGCGTCACTCATAATACCGCAATATAACGAAGCAGAGCTTCTCATCAGAACTAACGTTTATCTGCAAGCGACAGCTGACAACTACTGAAATGAACTTCTGGAGCCACCCGCTGTTTTATAGCTTTTTGTGAAATTTCCGGTATTTTCGTAGTAATTCCGCTTCCGGTAACATTTCCTATTGGTCGCGTATATCTATGACGCAATACTAATGCTATTGCGTAATATCCATGCGAAAGCAAGCATAACACGCAGCTTAATAAAATCGCACCAAATGTTACCAAGCCGACGACTTTCCTCGAAATATGACCAAATTTGGTGCCGAAAACAAGGGTTACATCCCAGAGATCGCCCACCGAAAGATCGCTAACAGTTTCACCCCCCCCCCCTCTTTCAATAAGGAGAAAGGCATAGGATGCGGGGAAAAGCAATAAACTTTAGGTTTGCTATAGCGACAAGTGGGAAGATACGTAAATAAGTCTCCAAAACTGATAGTGACCAGATTAGTGATATCGCCAATATTTCTTGAGAATTCGAGAAAACCCTGTTAAACTATGGGAACACCCAAAACTCTCTACCTCGCGTTCTAGTTAACCGATTTTTAAGGGGCAAAAATGCAAAATTTAATTATTTGACCAGTGGAATACCAATTTTAGCCTAATTTAATCCCCAAAAGAGCAGATCCACCCCAAAATTCGTAACAGCATGTAATTTTTCTGTATCATTTGCTGCTATGTTTACTTAAGCATTTTAAGTTAACTTTTTGATATTTCATTTTTTTAAATATAATTAATTATATTAGTTATCGATTAAAAATATGACATTTTAAACAAAATTAAGTAAATAAATCCATATTTAAGCTTGTGAATATGCTTTTTACGCTACTACTGTGCTGCTATCATTTTTGTATGGTAAATCAACTATCTATCTATCAACACTTGCATGAACATCACGGAAACTGTGGGTTTTTTTTTTTTTTAGCACTCGGGCTCGGGTGCTATTTCTTCACGGGATTTTTGTCTACGCGGGGGTGCACGGGATTTTTGTCTACGCGGCGCGCCGTCCGTTTGATCCATGTTTTCTGCAGAGTGATTTGATATTCCTAACAGAAACATGGACTATCCCTTCAGATGATTTTCAAATACGAGAATTCACTTTGGTCGGGCGGATAGACAGTGGTTTCCAAAACAGAAAGCCATCTGGAGTTACGATTTTTATAAAAGAAAACTTAATGGAACACTTTACCCGTGCCTACACGAGCCAGATCAATGGTGTTCAAATGGTCATTGCGTAGATTTAAGATAAAGTGAGATTTGCAATTACATACGCTAGTCCTCGAATTTCTTATGAAGATAAATTAGACGCTATATTCGAAACGTTGCTGAAGGAGGATGATTGTAAGACTGTTTTAGTAGGAGATTTTAACATAGAATTGAATTCCGATCAAGGATCCGATTTCATAACTGATGTGGGTACTTTAGATTTTCCAATACGCACTCATCCAAAACATTTCACTACTAGGGGCCAAACAACAATGGATGCAATTTTCAGCAACAAAATTATGCGAACAGGAGTCTATATGAGCACTTACAGTTATTATTTTCCTCTATATGGCAGAATTGATTGAATAGATTAAAAAAAAAAAAAAAAAAAAACTGGAATTCTTCCAGCCGAGTGCGTAAATAAAATCTGGAAGAATTTCAGTTTTTTTTTTTTTTTTTTTTTTTTTTTTTTACGGGAGGGTGCTGGAATAACAGATAGTTTGTACCCTGAATTAATTAAGAGGCTATCTACATTCCAAATTTTATTCAAATCCGTGTAGTTGTTGTACTCTGAAAGAACAACAAACATATAAACTTTCGCATTTAAAAAAATCTAGGATATGTTGTGTGTGTACGTATTTATTCTGGTTGATCAAACCTGGTTGAACTCGATATTAAATAATACGTTCATTTGCATAATATTTTGCTTTATCATACATACCTAAATTGAAAAAAAAATGCAGGTTTGAATTTGATTGTTACTATGAAATGAGGTTTGATTATTACCATTTATTTTACCGAGATTTTTCTTATTGGGTATTGTTCAGTGGACTGTAGAAGTTACATCAACTAGTAACTATATCTTGTAAATTATTAATGTTTTAAAATTAAAATAGAATTAGCTCTAACGGGAATCCAATACTACATCTTCTCAAAACATTTGAATATTTTTCATTGAATCTCAATGAAAAAATTTATTAATGGAATAAATGATAAATTGTTTAAAACTACAACATTTTGTGAAGCAAAAACTCTTAGAAAAGATGTACAAACTAAAAAATACTTCCCCCCTCCGCCATAATTCTTGGTCTGGAGTTTTGGTGGGATTTTGCCAAATGTAACGTGAATACGCATTAGAACCGCTTCGAAAGTACTCCGACTTAGCCCCCCCCCCCCACTAGGCAGATGCCCCTCGCTTACCATAACACAAGCGCACTACTTTATCATTCTTGAAGGAAAATATTTATCAAACTTATCCAAAAAATCTATGTAGGCTGCAAACATTATACGCACGTGCTGTTTTTTAGAGAGAGAAAAGTTTCTTGCATTTTCATTTTCGATTTGTGTAAAAATAGTTTGTTTATTTCGGTTAAGAAAAGGACGGTAGCCATAGTGACAGTTGTCCGGCATGTTTTGTAGACGGTGTCAAGAGAAAATTGAATGTATGAGATGAAAATTTATCGAATTCAGCGGCGAATAAAAAATACTGTCCGAAAATCGATTAGACAATTTCCAATACTAAGTTGTATACCGATATTGTGCAAAGAATTCTCTTCTAAAACATCAGCGGCTCCCGGGAGCGATAAGTTAGACTAACCATATTATCAGATATGGGTCATGTTTTTTTAATCTGTTCAGTTTTAATCTTGAGAACTCAAGTTTAACCTAATTCGTCCGCATCATTGAAAAGGTGCAACGCGACACTCCTTTGATTGGTGTTGCTTCCCAGAATGAACGATGCGAATTGGGAGGGGTGGGGGTCGGACCTTGTCCCATTTTCACATTGTAGGTGGCAAAATTATTTTAATTTTTTGGCTTAAAAGAAGATGAATATAATGTCCATAATGTCCATTCTCTTACTAGACATAATATTAAGAAAATATGAAGTATTTCGATCTCTTTCGACTAATTCCACGTGAGAGGCCTAACACTAGATTGGGGACTCCAGAGGTATCGTGTAAACCTGGAGAACGTTTCGGCTTGTTATATATTTGACTTGTTATGTGTGTACAGATTATACTTGTTTGTTTGCCTGGAGAAGATAGCTCACGTCACCCAATGTGTCGGTTAGAGCTATATGCGTCCTTCCTCAGTTTCCTGCCACAATTTGGATCTTCATCAGGAAATGGAGGACTCCTGAATGTTAGCACCCCACGGAAACTATTAGCGACCGCAGAGTGGACTATCAGAACCACGGACTTAACGTGGTCATACACCGCACAAAGTACACATTGTTTATTAGTGGGAAGTCAGAATCGAATCCGCAAACTTCCGGTTAAGAGTCCAACGCCTTGACAACTGGGCTACCCACGGCACTGACAGATTGTACCTGCACCAGCTCTCTTTAGCGTTCAAGGCTCCACGACAGTCCAGTCGAGAGAGGTTGTCCACCCTCCCAAACACTGACCAAGATCAGCGCTGCTTCACTTTCTTATAGAAACCAAATTTAAAGGACCGAGCCACAGGCGGACGTTCAGCTTTTTCGTTTTAAGGTCAAAAATTAGGATACAAAAATCAATCTTATCCAACAGAATTTTGCGCAAGCTACTGAATCCAGATAATCTTAATATTGTTGCGGAACTACTGTGCTACTCCTGGGGTTCGTCGTTCTAATGTCCAGTTGGTGTAAAAAGTTCAAGTAAAAAGTCACTTGTCAGGATGGAACACAAACTTTATTGCTTCTAGAACTTCGTAGAACAATCAGCTGTACGCAATACACAAGCACAATCTAGCAGTAACGTGCTTTAAACAGTCCGCTTAGATCAGAAGCTCTCACAAATGCTGTATTTCTCACACAAAATAAGTCACTTTCACAGGCAAAAACTCAGTGAAAATATACGAGAAATAACACTAACAGTCTCTCAAGACTCAGCGATGAAAAATGTACACACAGCACTTTAAAAACAGCTTCATACAACAAGCTAAAACACGGCTTCTATAGCACTATCAATTCACAAAACAAGCGTACTCTCACTGACAGCTCTTCACACACTGAGCGTTCAACTCGCACAGGACTGTCGGGGCGACGCGCGCTTCTATAAATAGCCGACGCAGGAGGTACAAGAAGTTTCCAGATAAGTCTATTTCTCGAGGGTTCTACATAAAGCGTGAATTTTGATTACGTCATAGAAGATAAATGTTAGGTTATTATGCGTTTTTAATGCAGGAAAAACAACTTCCAGGCCCCATTAGGAAAAACGCGCCAAATGACCAAAAAGTCGCCAAGCTTGGCGACTTTTGGCGAAATATTGCCAAATTTGGCGCCAAAAATAAGTCCTCAAAAGTGAAGAGATCTAAGCTCTAGGACTAATATTTCTCGAGATTTCTAGAACCTCCATTGAAAAACAATGGCAAACCGAAACCTCCATATCTCCGGTTCTAATTGGCCGATTTTGATGCAACAAAAAGCAAAATTTATCTATTTGAAGCGTAGAATACGAATTTTAAACCATTTTAAGCCACAGAGCAGCGGATTGCCCCGAAAATCCGTAACATTGCAAGACCCCTGCACAAATTGACCGAGACTGGACAGAAATTTCTATGGACTGAGGAATGTGAGGACGCATTCAACGAACTGAAGACGGCTTTAACATCTTCGCCGATCCTGTCGTATCCTCACTCTGACAAGCCATTTATCCTGGACACAGACGCAAGTAAGGAGAGTGTTGGAGCAGTTTTGTCCCAGGAGATAGATGGCCAAGAACACGTCATTGCTTACTGGAGCAAATGCCTTTCAAAGGCAGAACGTAACTATTGTATTACGAGAAAGGAACTTCTTGCTATCATTAAAGCCGTGGAGCACTTCCATCATTACCTGTACGGCCGAAAGTTCCTGCTCCGAACGGAATATGCCTCTTTAACCTGGCTTCTAAATTTCAAGAATCCAGAGGGCCAAATAGCCAGGTGGATACAGCGATTACAAGAATATGACATGGAGATACGTCATCGGAAAGGGTCATCTGATGGAAATGCAGATGCTTTGTCGGGAAGGCCCTGCATAGACAGTTGTCGCTATTGCTCCAGGGCGGAAAAAAATTACCATCTGAAACATCCCGTTGTCCGCCAAGTTACATCATCGGCACCATCTCAAGATCCCTGGAGTGATGAAAATGTTCGGGCGGACCAATTAGCAGACAGCGACATCAAACCTATTGTGGAATTTATGGAAAAATCCAGCGCTAAGCCCAGTTGGCAAGAAATATCATCTTACAGTCCGGCAACAATGGATCACGGATGGCTTCAATAAAATGACGCACCGCCATTTCTTCTCGGACATTATCAAGGTGGTCCATGTAGGCTAGATGACACAGCCTATCTATGTCCGAAGCCAGCTCTTGAAGGGTCTCGCCAGATCTCTGCATCCTTGACTTAAGTTGGATTCTACTATATTCTTTCTGGCACTTCTCTCCGAATTTCATCTCCAAGGCACTGGAAAGGGCGTCAAAATCTCCTATCTTCGTCGCTCCGATAGTTTGCAATACATTAATTGCATCTCCGCTAAGGGAAGCGGCCAGTTGATTAGCTTTCTCGGACTCGCTCCAACCATTTGGCTCTGGCGACGATCGAAAATTGGGTCTTGTAAGCTTCCCAGGGAGTCTTTCCGTCATAGGTCGTTAGTTTCACTGCTGGGTGGCGTGACGACAACCTGATGTTTTCTGGTACCTTTCCCAGCTTTACCAAACTGTCCAGTTTTTCTTCTAGCTTGTGATCGATCTTTTCTTCAATTCTTTCCTCGTATTTCGCTTGACTTTCTTCCAGGAACGACATTCTCTTCTCCATATTTTCTTGATTTTTCTCTACTCTCTCCAGTCCGGATTTCATTTCTTCTAGCCCGCTTCTATTTACCGCTCCAGTCCTGATTTCATCTCGTCGTGTGCGGCTCTTAACTCCTCCAATCCGGTTTTCATTTCATTGTGTGCAGCCTTTAATTCGTCCAATCCGGTTTTCGTCTCGACTTGTCCGGCTACAATTTTCTTTTCTAAATCGGTCTGTCCGGCTTCAATTTTCTACTCTAAATCCGCCTTCATCTGTTCTTGTCCGGCTTTCATCTCGTCTTGTCCGGCTTTCATCTCGTCTTTTCCGGCCTTCATCTCGTCTTGTCCGGATTTCATTTCCTGCATCATATTCATGAGCTTTTGAAGTTGTTCTTCCATTTTTTGTCTAGTCAAAACCATAAACTGGAAAATTAAAGTCTTTCTTTAGAACCCCGATTCTGACACCAAATGTTGCGGAACTACTGTGCTACTCCTGGGGTTCGGCGTTCTAATGTCCAGTTGGTGTAAAAAGTTCAAGTAAAAAGTCACTTGTCAGGATGGAACACAAACTTTATTGCTTCTAGAACTTCGTAGAACAATGAGCTGTACACAATACACAAGCACAATCTAGCTTTAACGTGCTTTTAACAGTCCGCTTAGATCAGAAGCTCTCACAAATGCTGTATTTCTCACACAAAATAAGTCACTTTCACAGGCAAAAACTCAGCGAAAATATACGAGAAATAACACTAACAGTCTCTCAAGACTCAGCGATGAAAAATGTACACACAGCACTTTAAAAACAGCTTCATACAACAAGCTAAAACACGGCTTCTATGGGCATATCAATTCACAAAACAAGCGTACTCTCACTGACAGCTCTTCACACACTGAGCGTTCAACTCGCACTGAACTGTCGGGGCGACGCGCGCTTCTATAAATAGCCGACGCAGAAGGTACAAGAAGTTTCCAGATAAGTCTATTTCTCGAGGGTTCTACATAAAGCGTGAATTTTGATTACGTCATAGAAGATAAATGTTAGGTTATTATGCGTTTTTAATGCAGGAAAAACATGTTCCAGGCCCCATTGGGAAAAACGCACCAAATGACCAAAAACTCGCCAAGCTTGGCGAATTTTGGCGAAATATCGCCAAATTTGGCTCCAAAAATAAGTCCTCAAAAGTGAAGAGATCTAAGCTCTAGGACTAATATTTCTCGAGATTTCTAGAACCTCCATTGAAAAACAATGGCAAACCGAAACCTCCATATCTCCGGTTCTAATTGGCCGATTTTGATGCAACAAAAAGCAAAATTTATCTATTTGAAGCGTAGAATACGAATTTTAAACCATTTTAAGCTACAGAGCAGCGGGTTGCCCCGAAAATCAGTAACATTATTGTCGCAGAAAATCTGCTGAACTGTCGGGTTGCTACGCCTGTAAGTCTTGAGTATGAAGAAATTTTCAGTAATCAGTCGGGCTAACATGACGAAATACAAAACATTATTCTTTTAGAAAGTTGACAAACAATCTGCTATGTACAATTCTTGGAATTATCAAACAACAACTTGATTTATAGCAGTCAGTCGATCGGGCGACTTTTTCAAATACTGCATTTCCCATCCAATAAAATCGTTCCACGGGCTGAATAAATAAAAAAAGTAAGAAAATCTGAAACACTTTCAGATTTTAAATACGCACTAAAGTGCTATATATTAAAAGCGTATCATAAGTTATGCGTCATCCCTATTTTTCTTCCTTAATCCATTAAGTTGGAACGTGTATCATTATTCATGAGTGTGCCGTATTTTCTTTCCTTGTTCCATAAAATCTAGCTTTGGAATCGAAATCTATCTTAAATCGCCTACTAAAACTATTTTACAATCTACTATTTTACTATCCCGATATCCCCCCCCCCTGGCTACGCCCCTGGTTTTGAATGTGCATCATAATCCACGAGTGTGCCGTGTTTGTCTTTCTTGGGTTAGTTCCTACTTTAACGCCACGACTCTCGTCCAGGTGGCGATAATTAAACAAATGCAGTTTCCACGACGATTTTTTGTATTTATGTGGGTACCGTATTTTAGAATTAAATGGCGATTTGGTACAACGTGTAAGTACAGCATTCCATTACTTATTTATTTATTTTGGGTTACCAATTAATGTAGTTTTAATAATTAAGTGTCTTCAAATTCCTTAATTGGTGCGCTTATCGCTAATTTTTTCACTTTAGTTTTCATCCAGTTCTTTTGGGAACGTTGAAACTTGTGCATAACTCCTAGAGACCCATGACTGCAAAGCTCGTCAAAGTGCGGCAATTTTTTTGGGTTGGCGAGAGTGGGGGCGTTAAAATATAGGAATCAACTCTTTCTTGTACCATAAAACACATCTTTGGAATCGAAATCTCAAAATCACCTCCTAAAACAGTTTTACAATCTTCGCCAAGCATATTCCAACTATACTTTACCATATTAAATGCTGTTTGGAATAGGATCATAATCCATGAGTGTGCCGTGTTTGCATTTCTTGTTGATAAAACGCATCTTTGGAACCGAAATCTATCTTAAAATCACCTACTAGAACTATTTTACAACCTTCGCCAAGCATATTCCCAACTATCCTCTACCATTTTAAATACTGTTTGGAATGGGCATCATAATCTATGAGTGTGCTGTGTTTTCCTTCCTTGCTCCATAAAACACTTGGATTGAAATCCATATTAAAATCGCCTACCAAAACTGTTTAACAAATTTCGCCTCGCATAGTCAAACTATACTTCACCTTTATAAATACATTTGGAAAGTGTATCATAATCTATGAGTGTACCCTATTTGTCTTCTCTTCCATAAAACACTTCTGCGGAAGTAAAATCTATATTAAAATCGCCTACTACAACTATTTTACAATCTTCGCCAGGGATTTTCTAACTATATTCGTAATATATTTATAATAAATCGTCGCGTTTTGACACCGAATTTAGCAAAAATTGCAAACCTTGTGCGACTTTGAACATTTTATTAACACGCCCCACCCCCTCTCTCAAGTTATCTGGCATACACATTTGAAAAGATCTTCGCCGTGACAGTTCATTTCTACAAGATCGCATAGGCAAAAATGCGTAGACAAAATTCTGGGACGAAATAACAACCTAGTGCTAAAAATCAGTGGAATACTCGAGCAGAATCTTTAACTGCTCCACAGACAGCAGTACAGAATTCTCGCCGGTTCCAAAATAATCTTCTAAAAAAAAAAAGCGTGAAACAACCCACAACGATACGGCTCTCGCAGTGGCGGCTCGTGGGATACAGCAAGTACAACCGGGCTGCACTTGAAATTATCAGTACATACTTTAAAATAATTTATTCTACTAATTTTACTAAATTCAGATTAGAATTGTGGAATTCCTAAGGTAAATTAAAAAAATCTCCGAAAAAAACCAAACAAAAAAAAAAAAAAACGTATTCTGGCCGGATCGCTCATTCAGAAAAAAAAGCACTTTAATCTTCCCGCAATTCAATTGGGAAAATCTTTGGTTCAGCCCAGAGCGCTGAAAAGAAAATTGGCAGCACCGTTGCCATGACAACGACTACGTCAGCAGCATCTCCGGCATAGGGAGTATGCAGCTGATACAGCCGATGGAAGATTTTCTAACGGCTGCTGAACTTGAGAACTCGACTAACTGATTCGCTCGGACGAGAAGTGAGGGAGGGGGTAAGGAGAATATATGTTTGGAAAACTCTGGACTTTATATTGCTGAATTTATCAAGAAGGCAAGCCTGAATAGACGCTTATGAATGGACAATTACCCATCAAAGCAATATTGTTTTTAAGTAAGCAAGAACTGGCATTTAGACATGGCGAGCGAGAAAATTCTTTAAACATGGGAAATTTTAAAGAGCTTTTAAAATTATTGATATCTGAATTAAAACAACGCCTTTTTATGGGGACATCACTGACCGATTCGCATGTTTAAAAGAAAGGAGGATTGATTTGACTTATAAAAAATAAGTAAGTTTTCTTTTTTTTTTTTTTTTTCTTCTCAAGTTATCGTTACAAAAGAAAATTCTAAGGAAACTTCGAATCAGACACGGATTAATGCAATTTTGAGGATAAGAGCGGCTGGTTGAAATCCATTTTATGGAAGTAAAGTAGGATCTCTGACATTTTTTATGCAATTTCTTTTTTTTTTTCCTCGGTGAGAGCTTAATCCGCCAGCTTTCGAATTCAGTAACAAAGATTTTCCAATCCTCTCCGGAGGAAAGGGGGGGGGGAGGCTCATATGCTTCCGGCTGCACTAACATTTTTGACCACGGGCCGCCACTGGGCTCTCGATGCTCGGTTAACTGTTCTTTTATACCCTCTTCCGATGTATGTAGTGTACGTATTTTCCACCTCATTTCATCTCGAGAACATCCCACATTTATCGCGTAAATCAACTGAGCAATACTAATTCTATGTGGGAAAGCGAACATTAAAAGCCAATCAATAAAATCGCTCCAAATGTCACCAAGCTTGGTGACTTTTTGGTGAAATACCGCCACATTCAATGCTAAAAATAAGTATCCAAAACCGAGCCCATGAAAACAATATTACCAATATTTGGCGAAAAACCTGCAACAAAATGGCGCAAAATTCAATTATTTGACGCGTGCATGCACGTGTCAAATAATTTCAGACAAAATTAAACCGTAGAAGAGCTAACATAATTAAGGTTGTTGTGTTACGAAGATGGGGGGGAACCAGGTCTTGTGACGTAGGAGGAGGGGTTGTGTCGTGCCAAAAAAGTGTTACATAATTTATGGAGAAACATGATGGGGCTATCACAACACCACCCCCCCTACTTCCGTAGAGCACTTCAACTCACTGTTGAACCCAAGTTTAACCCACTCCCTTCATCATCAAAGAAGCGCAACAGAAATGACACTCCGTTACGTCTCTTTAGTGATGAGAGTGGACAGGGGAAGTGTGGGTTCAAGATTAAAAATGAACAGGTAAAATAAATAAATAAATAAAGGGGCCCATCTCTTATAAGATGCTTCGTCTTAACTTATTCGTATTACTTTTCTTGACATTTTTCTGGATCCACCAGTCTAATTAAGAGAAAACTAAGTGAAAATACGACTTTCAAGATTTAAAAATGAAAAATTGTGTATGATATGCATGTTAATGTTAACAGAAAAAAAAATGCAAAAGTATGGCAATGAAAACTGAATGTCAGTAAACGGAATGTTACGTCTCAACCGCTCAACAGCATTGAAACAGTTTTAGTAACCGTAAGACGAATGTAATTTTTTTTTTCTTTTCAAGAACATCTTTAAATCGCAGATAGTACTCCCATTCCATAAATATTTACATCTTAGATAAGTATTTGAATATTGTATGAAAATTGGAAACACGTTTCACCGTACCGCTGATCTTTTCGTGTGATTAGATGCGATAATCTCTTGGCCTTCATTATGACATCTGAACGTGCCCAAGGTCGCGATTTTATTAATCCATATTTCTTATCGCAAAATATTCCCCACAAGTGATGCATGTTTTGTAGTGTTTTAAATGTTCTTTCATTTTAACGTTTTTCAGACGTTTATGATTTCGTTTCCTATGTCGTCTGTCCTTCGATGCCCTTAGTGTTGTCGTTAACTAATATACAGGGTGTCAGGGCCCGACTATGACATTCAGAGGCCCTAGGAATAGCATTTTTGAACCCTACCCCACCGCAAAGTAATACCTTATTGACACATACAGTATAGCCACAGGAAACTGCTACGAATTTTCGGGGCAACCCGCTGTTCTGGGTTCGAAAAATAGTTCAAAATTCGTATTCTACGCGTCAAATAGTTAAATTTTGCTTTTTTTTGCATCAAAATCGGTCAACTAGAACGGGAGATACCGAGGTTTTGGTTTCCCCTTTGATTTGTATGCAGTTTTTAGAAATCTCGGAAATATTGGTCGTAGGCCTTCGGTAACTTCACTTTTGGGGACTTATTTTTGGAGCCAAAGTTCGCGATATTAAGCGAAAATCGCCAAGCTTGGCGACATTTCGGTCATTTGACGCGATTTTCCCAACGGGGCTTGTAAAGTTAGTTTTTCTGCATTAGCATGCATAATACCCTAATATTTCTCTTTTATGACGTAATCAGAATTCCCGCTTTATGGGAATCTTCGAGAAATACATTCTTCTGGAAGCTTCTTGTAGATTCTGCGCCACCTATAAATACAAGCCTGTAAGAGTCCCCAGTCAGTGTGGATTGATTTCCCGTCCAATGAGTTTGCTGTGTTACGCTTTGTATTGACGCTATAGAAGCGGTGTTTCTGCTTGCTTTTCGAAGCTGATTTTTAAGTGCTGTGTGTAAATTCTTCATTGCTGTGTCTTAAGGGATTGTGTACGGTATCCCTTGCATATTTTCAATGAATTTTGCCAATGGAAGTGTTTTATTTTGTGTGAGAATTACAGCATTTGTGAAAGCTTCGGTACTAAGTGGACTGTTATAAACGAGCCACTGGCCGTTAGTGCCTGTGAATTTTGTACAGCTTATTTTTCGACGAAGTTCTAGAAGCAATAAAGCTTGTGTTCCATCCGGACAAGTGGACTTTTTACTGGAACTTTCTAGACCAACTGGACTTTAGAACGACGAACCTAGAAACTAGCAGAGTATTCTGCAACAATACAAATATTTGTTCGTAGTGGCGTTTTTGAAGAAGGGTATTCAACTATCCCTTGTCTAAAAAAATCTGATGTGGACACCACATGACTTTCTTGAACGTCTGTTACATCAGAATTATTTTCGGCGCACTTTATCTAAATTTATTTCGTTTGAAAGAGATACAATACTGCAAGAATACTAAGGTTTAACCATTTCTAGCCAAACATTTGAAATATCGCCAGGATGGGTTCAGTTTGAAAGATTTCTTTTTGGCACTTAATTTTGTGATATTTCGCTAAAATGCGAGCAAGCCTGTGATAAGATAGATAAAACTTTGTATAATAACACACATAAAAAGGTGCTTATCACATTGGACGATCGTTTCGGCCGAAAAAATATTCAACGTTCTTCAGCAGTCAACACACTGTGTGGCCACACGGTGCACTGTACCCTACTGGAAAGAGTGTATCTAGCCTAACATGAATATTCCTTTATAAGAGCTCATAAATAATTCCAACACATAAAAGTTTTATGGGCAATCAGTATGTAAAGTGAATCTTGAAGAATTTGAACTGTTTAAAAACCAAATATGGGCAACCTTTGCGGGCCAAAATTTAGGGTGTTAGCGAAGTCACGGGCCGAATAAGATGGATGAGATTTATATGGTATTTTGATTTGGTTTATAAGGATTGTCTATAGAAAATCGAATTGTTTCGCGGGCCGGATCAAAACCCTTTCCGAACCACATCATCCCCGCGGGCCGCGGGTTGCCCATAATGTGAGTTAGACAAAGCAAAGTTAATCCTAACTTCCTAATTAATATTATAAATACGAAAGTGAGTTTGTTTGTTTGTTTGATTGCTTATGACGCTTTCACGCCTAAACCACTGAATCGATTATGATGAATTTTGGTTTAGATATAGATGGGACTCTGGAAAAGGCTATAGGCTACTTAGAATTTTAGATTTTTAATAATTAATTGAAAACCGTTTTTACGTTGCCATGCTTGGCGAGTTTCGCCCGTATCAAATGATTCATGTTTTGAGCTAACGGGAATGCTATTACTTCAATGAAAAATCACATGCATCTGAAAAACATTAAATACCACGGAAATTATGCCAGTTTTATGCCAAAGTATCTATCTATAGTAATAAAAATTAATGTTCTCCATACAAATCTACAGAAAGCAGAGCTTTAAAAATTTGAGCATGACAAAGCAAATGACTTCGGCAAAGTGCACCTGAGGCTCAGAATTTTGAAATTTTAATTACTTTTCTAACTATTAATTAAAAACCATTTTATCGCCCGCACAAAATGATTTATGCTTTTGAAATAAAGCAGAAATTCTATTTGCAAAATCACATGCATTTGAAAAACATGAATTGGTATGGAAATTATGTTGATTTTACGCCAAATTAAAAAGCATAAGTAAAGAAAAGGGTACTTACGTATTATCCCGGCGGTCTGCCAAGACGAGCGATTTTTTGCCGAGATAAATGCCGGGCACATGAAATTATTAATGGTTTTGAATACGATTGGCAGCAGTTTGGCAACTCATTTGACGAAAAAACAGTTTCGCGGGAATGACCCCCGGGATAATACGTAAGTACCAAGAAAAATCCAGATGTGTTTCTTAAAGTTCATAAATTTCCAAATCCTACCAAGAATATAAATGTGTACGTTTGTGTGTTTGGATGTTTTTGACTGAATCACACAAAAATGGTTAAACGGATTTGGAAAAATTTCTAATGAAGATAGCTTATGCCCTGGATTAACATACAGGCAACCTTTCAAGCATATAGCATAAAAAATTCTTTTACAAAGACACTCAAAATAATGCTAATGCATTGCGCTCTATGGAAATTTTGTAGCTACTAAACCGATTCTAAAACTTTTTTCACTGATTGAAAGTTATATTATTCCTGAGTATTATTGTTTGTTTGTTTTTGGATTAAGACCGATTGACTGTACTAGGGTCCTAGGTCTATATGGCTAATTCCTCTGTGGGGGACTTTCTAAGGGATCCTAGCCCGTATTTACGCGAGGTTTTTTAGAAAACCACGGAAAACTGCGAGCGGCTAGGTCGACAGGCGCGACCGGGGTTTAAACCTGGCACCTCCCACCTTGTAGTTTTGAGAGCAGAACTTCTTAGACACTGGTGGCACCCTATAAGTGTTATAGGCTACCTTTAATGCATATATCAC
This sequence comes from Cheiracanthium punctorium, assembly GCA_038373885.1. Classification (NCBI taxonomy): domain Eukaryota; kingdom Metazoa; phylum Arthropoda; class Arachnida; order Araneae; family Cheiracanthiidae; genus Cheiracanthium; species Cheiracanthium punctorium. The sequence continues at coordinate 767,481 of JAWZYV010001411.1, read as the reverse complement.
AGATAGTTCTTTTACAGGAATGCTCATAAGAATTACGTTACGTTCTACGTGCATCTCTGTAAGTACTGAACCGATTCCTAAACTTTTTTTACTGATAGTAAGCTGCACTATTCTTGAGTATTATAGGCTAAAATTCATGCATGTAGCGTAAGTAGTTCCTTTACAGGAACACTCAAAATAATTCTAATACATTACGCTCTCTAGGTATCTCTGTAACTACATAACCAATTCTAAAACTTTTTCACTAATAGAAAGCTGCCCTATTCCTGCTTAACATAGGCTAAAATTCATGCATATACCATAAATATTTCTTTTACAAAACAGTTCACAAATACTGTCGTAACTGTCTCTTATTCCCCAAATGCCTGGATATAATCTAAATTTAGTAACTCAGCATACTCTATTATTTTAAATGAAATATACTGCCATGCATTATACTTCATTTAAAACAAGTAAAAAGCAAATAATATTTAAATGCAGTTTCTTTTGTCGCAAACATATTTGTCATTCACACATGCTTCATTTCACTCGGGACCTAATTCTAAAGCCGACGCGGACGAAATTGCGGATAGCAGCTAGTATGTAATAATAGTGAAATACTCATAAAGAACTATATGAAAACATGCATTTATAAAATGAAACAATATTGGTTCTTTCGGTTGGTACATTGTTTCACATCCTTCTTCAGCTTCAAGAGTGCGCCCCCCATACTTTTTCCTTAGCACTACAGGGGTAGCGGGGGGGTAAAGCTACATAAGCCCGTTTCTCAGTAAGGTATAGATTATATATTCATACATATACATATAGTGGGGAATCGATTATTTTACGGACAGACAAACCAACAAACAGACTTTTCAACTTTGTTGGAAAGTGTTTAAAAAAAAAAAAAAAAAAAAAAAAAAACATAACAACGTCTTGATGCAGCGTACGATGTTTTATGAAATTATCTCCAACTGAAGATGGCGTGTAGAGATGAGACGGGCTCGGGCTCGTGAGAAATTTCACCTTCATTGAACATTACTCCTTTCCGAGTAAATAGATTTTAAAAAGTGATTCATACGAGAAATAAACTAATTATTATTATTTGATAAAACTTGAGTATATAAAGAATTAGAAAGTGAATTAAGAGTTTGATATTGTATTCGTCTTTATTTTGCACTGCAAAATTTATATTCTATTAACAGAGGCGGATCCAGGCAATTGGGGTCCCTGGCGGTAAAATTTTCGAGGCCCCCTAAACCCAAGTTCCTTTCATAGTTTAGTGTACTAAGGGCACTATTAGTTTTTTTTCGTGAGGGGGAGAACTGAACTATTTCGCTCAATTGCTTTAACAATAAAATTAAACTCAACAAAAATTTGATTAAAGAATTTATGAAACTTAATCAAAAAAGAATATTTACACTACTGCTTAAGAAAGTATTTTATATAAACTTGCGACTTGATTTATCTTTTGCAAATTCATCAATAATTTCTGTGATGAAATCAATAATTTTTGTGTCTGCCAAACTTTCCTGTTCTATGTATAAGAATGCCAAATTGTTTAATCGCTCTTCCCTACCGTAGTTCTTAAATAGTTCTTCACGCGTTTTAAAATGGAAAAGACCTTTCACCTGAAGCATTTGATATGGGTAGGGTTAAAAATATTTTTTAAGTTATTTCTACATTAGGAAAATTTTATGATATTTGTTGTGCATCATGTAAATTACATATACATTTCTTCAAGCTCATTGTATTCTTCCAAAAATATTTAAAAAAAAAAAAAGATTCAGTTCATTGACAAAATTTTAAATGTCTGCCATTTTTGCAAATATTTTTCAAGTTTTTTATCGATTTTTTCTTTTTTTCTCTTTTGATAATTTATCACCAAAAAAGTACATTAAAATGCTCTAAACTATTTTTATGTGTTCCATTCTTCTGAATTACTCGGATTTGGTATACTATCAACGAAGTTACAAAAAAAAAAAAGAAAAAAAAAAAAAAAAAAAAGAAACTCTCTTTCCAACTTCATAACCAGCGTCCTTGTTTTCATTGAAAAACACATTCCTTTTCATGGAGTCTGGAATCCTGCTCACTGTCGTTATCAAATGATAACCCTGACAGCGCAGATGCTTCTTCGACTTTCTCAAATTCACCTCTGCATTTAAAAATAAAATTTGCAAATTGATTCTTCCCTCTGTTCCAAATAACTACTACTTATACGTCTTCTACTAACAAATATTATAATTTATGCACCGCTGTGGCTTAGTCACTAAACTCCGTTCCCGTAAGAACACGGAAAGTGAAGCAGTACCCGGTCTGGCCAGTGCTTGGGAGGGTGAACTCCTCTCGCGGCTAGGCTGCTGTGAAACCTTGTACACTAATGGGAGATGGTGCACGTAAAATCCGCCGTGGTTCCAATGTCCTCCATATTTAACGCTACCTGTGGGGGTATCGATTTCAAATGGTTGGTCCCTCATCTGGAATTGCTTGAAAATTAGGGGACTCGGAGCTAAGTCGGACTTCCTCTCACTAGGGCTCATTAAAATGGAAGCCGTTCCTTTTGATCAAATAATAATTTATAAAACTTAAAAAATAACTATGATGTTTTTTAATCGATGAAAACTTATCATTGTTATAGACACCATGTTTATAGATGTCGATGATTTTGGGTTATAAGTTTGAAATTTTGAAAAAGTCGGAAATTTTGCACGGTATAGTAATCTTAAAGAGACTGACTCTCAAGACCATTTTGAATTAGAGAGTTGAAATGTATGTCATTTTGCTCAGTGTTTTGAGGTCTTTCATAAAGTATATAATATGGCAATATCACTTAAACAATTATTTTGCTAATTAAAAAATCATAATACAGTTGAAATTTTTTGGGAAAAAAAACATGTCACTAAATTTTTTTAAGCAATTTGTATGGCATATTTGAAAACGGAGTTTCTACGATATCACATTGAAAAAAAAAAATTATCTATGTACATAATTTATTTTCTGGGGGAGGGGTTTTATTGAATGTTAAAATAATAGGCTATTACAAGTTTTCAGTTACATTTAAAATAGTTAAATTTTATTCCTTCTTGGCAGTGAAGTTCTATGTATTATCGATAAAAATCAATTAGAGGTAATCATTGAGGTAACAGTAATTTATGTTATTAACTAGCTGATTTTTATTAGTTTTGTTTATTGTTAAAAATGTATAACTATAAAATATAAATAAAAAATACGTAACAAAATTTCTCTGACATTGCCAAGTTTTTGAATTAAAATTTTTCTGCAATAAAATTACAATTTAATTTTCCTTAAGTTGTGAACTCTCAAAGTATCAACAACATTCTTGTTATTTAATTTAATTTTTACTTATTTTTATAACCAGTAAAAATTTGTTGATAATTTTCAAAATAGCAATCTCAGAGTTTTGCATTAAAAAAATAATAATACTGTTTTCGTAACTTATTATAATTTCTTTTCTTAATTCTTGAAACAATTATAACATTAATCATTTTTTAAATGCGCATTTATAGTTTAAAATAAGTCACAATCAGTGGCATAGCAAGGAGAGGCTGAGGGGGCGGTCAACCCCTTGGTAAATAACATTTGACAATATATAAAATTACCAAATAATAATAATAATAATAATAATATCTTATCTCTGGGGATTTACTTGTCTTGCCTCAAAGAACTATAGCAAACCTTCAAATAATATGAAGACTAATTCCTTCTTATCAAGTTTGCACTTGTGCTGTATTGCTTCAATTTTTAGGTTATATAATTTTATTTTGAAGAATTTTCAGTCAGGGTCTGTAGTGGTAGTCGGGGCCTCTAGAGGTGCTCGGGGTCCCTGGCGGCCGCCAGATCCGCCACTGTCTATTAATGCAGTATATCTGTTTATCTATTAGGAAATTTCGGGCTCGGCGCCGACTTAAATAATATCACTCGGGCTCGGGCGTGCTCGAATTAAAAGTCCTCGGACTCGGGCTTTGAAAAAATGAGCCCGAATTCATCTCTAATGGCGTGTGACTCCTAAAGAATTTATATCTACGAGCCTCGTATTTGTATAAAACTAAACCACACTTTTCCTCGTCCTGTGCCATATGTTTCACTTTTATTTCCCTCTTTCTTCATCGATGGCATTTTTCCAGCTGTTGCCTGAATTCTACTCCGCTTGAAGCAAATATCTTTTTATTTGCTGTAATGACGTTTGTTTTTTCCCGGCCGTGCAGGAATCAGGTATTACGATGCGATTTCTTTCTTTATTTTGCGTCTGTATTTGAGCGCACCTAGAATTTTAGCGTGCATATCTTTTTTGAACGAATTCCAATAAAGTGTTTCATCAAAATGCGTCGTTGAGATTATTAATTTTCACTCCGAACAGGGACTTGCATGAGGACTCGAGAAGGGATCAGCACCACGACTAAAGCATGGGGCCAAGGGATGTATACCTAGGGAAGTGTTTGGGGAATCTGGAGACCTCCTTAACCTACGCAATTATAGACGAATATCGCTCAAAATAGTATTATACGGAGAAAAAGAATGCATTTTATATACACAATTTTTTACGAAAACTTAACTATTTAAAAAATTTAGTGGTGTTGATTCTTTTCTACAAAATATTTAAAGCCAAATTTACTGTCAGTCAAATGTTATAATGAGAATGGGCTCCCCATCCCCATAGCTGGAGCCCCCTCCCGTGTGAAAGCTAAGTAATGCTTGTGATTGGGGCAAATCCTGATTAGGGTGCGTGGCGCATCACTCTCATAGAACCATAATTAAAGCGTTTGCTACAAAAAAGAAGGTATCCAGCTGCACATGCCGAAAACTAAAAATACATTATTTGGGGGACTCAACACAAACTAACGAGACAGACAGTTTCATCTCTTAAGTAGCATAAGAACTAACGACTGGAGGTACATCCTTTTGGTACGAAATGAGTTTTTTTTTTTTTTTTTTTTTTTTTTTTTTTTTTTTTTTAAACTTCAAGATAGTTCATGTAACTCCAAATTCCCGCAGAATGGATTTGCCTCCTTTTTGCAGCAATTCCTTCAATTGATTGCACCCTCTCAGCTGGGTGTCCAAGCCATGGGCGCCTATACTTATGGGCAGGGCGGGGCAACGGCTATCCCCCAGCTTCCATATTACCGTTATGGTTTAAGTACTTGTATAACGTAGAAGTAGTTCAACACTAAAATATAGTATGTTTCTGGGGTAGGACTCTTCACTTGCCTTCCCCCCCTCTCCCTTCAAATAATCGTATGGGCACACATGGTCCTAGCCATGTGCCCCCTTTGCAACCGCCCCTCCCCCTAGTTACGGCCCCGCTAAGGAACAGTGAATAAGAACAGGTTCTGATCACCAAATAGGCCCATTAGGACCGGGCCTATAGTAAAAAAATATCTGGGGGCCTCAAAACTGTAATACTTGTTATTTAAATACATATATTCATATATTATTCTAATATAAAAATTCATGCTTGAAAAACAAAATCAACAACTGCCTTTTATGCTTTGTATTACCTATTATGCATATATAAGCATGCCTACAAATAGAATTCATTTTCAATTAAAAATGACTTCGGGAATATGTCAGAAATTGAGATTAGATTTGATGACAGCATAGTAAAATGCATCATTCAGTTTCTGTTTTCCCCTGTTTAATTCAATAAACATGTGTTGGAACCGTCGATATTAGTTTGTGCGAAGCCAAATGTATTTATTTAAAAAAAGAAAAAAAATCTTCTGGAATGGAATAGGAGAAGGTAGAGTGGGGCCTATAGTATCGGAAAGTATTAATCAGGCCCTGAATAAGATTGCTACATTCATTGCATTCAAAAAACAGGAAATAGTCTTTGAAAAGTAAGCTATTTTTGTGAGCGCTCTTATAACCGGAAAAAAAGATGAGTTAGTTCATTACTATTTTTAGCGAGCTGAAAGTGTCATCCCCCCCCTCTTTTTATTTTTATTGTCCTTTCTTTTCCACCTTTATTTAGAAGAAACTTCTGAAGTGAATTGCAGCTTCAACGGAACTTTTTGAGCGGCCCCATCTTTGCATACGCACGATGTTAAGTGTACTGCTTTCTAATATATTGCTTTTATATTTTACTAGCTGAAGTACCCGTTGTTGACAGGTTAGTACTGAATGCAAATTTCCAAAAAGTAAGAACTTTCATTAGCATTGTAGGAGTACACAGAATGGATGTAGTATACTGCCAAAAGTAAAGAAAGCGAAGTTATAATTTTTATATATTGTTAAATATTACAGGTTAGAGAATAACTAATAAGTAATATCATTTCATTCGCTTTAGTCGTAATTATGTGATGCGAGAACGAATATTTACGCATATTGCAATCATTTTCGCAAAATCTCAAAATCTAATCAGCATATTAGGCAAGTTGTAGTGTTTAGGCTGATTAATTTTATTTTTTACCAACTATGCGAAAAATTCCAGAGCTGGGGAAAAAATCTGAGAGCTGGGTCAAAATCTCTTTCTAAAATATCTAATCAACATTTTTGAAAAATTGGAAGCCTAGAATTTAAGTTGAGTGACAACCTATCATGTCACCAAATTTCATTTCATTCCCTGCAGTCTTTATTTCGTGATGCTGGAACAAAATTTCAGCATTTTAAAACGATTTTCACAAAATCTCAAAATGTAATCAAAATACTAATACAAAATACAAATTTTAAAAATTCAACGCCTATAAATTAACATTAGAAACTACCTATACTATCACCCACGGGCATAGCCAAAGGGGGGATTATGGGGGTCATAACCCCCCCATGAGGAATTTTTTGCATACAAAATTTATATTCTTCTCTACATTACCACACACACATATACATATATATGAATTGTAGTATTCGTAACCCCCCCCCATGAAAAATTTCTGGCTACGCCCCTGCATCACCAAATTTCGTATCATTCGTATTAGACGTTATTACGTGATGCTTGAAGAAACATGAATGTATTTTGAGAGAATTTTCACCAAATCTCAAAATCTAATAAAAATGTTTAAAAAATTGGACACCTATAGTTTATGTTGAGCAACCATCTATCATGTGACCAAATTTCATATCATTCGCTTGAGTCGTTATTTCGTAATGCGTGAACAAAGATTCACTCAGTTTTAAACGATTTTCGCATAATCTCGAAATCTGATCGATTTTTTTTTTTTTAATTAGATGCTTTATAGTTTAAGGTGAGTGACCACCGATCATTTCACCAAATATCATTTTTTCACCTTTGCAGTTATTTCGTGATGTGCGAACACAAATTTACGAAGTTTGAAACGATTTTCGCAAAATCTCAAAATCTAATCAAGATTTTTTTTAAATTTCACGTCTATGCTTTATGTTGAGCGACCACCAATCATGATACCCAATTTCATTTCAAGTCTTCAGTCGTTTTTACGTGATGCTGGAACACGAATTTACGCAGTTTAAAGCAATTTTTGCAAAATCTCAAAATCTAATCAAGATTTTTTTTAAATCGACGCCTATGTTTTGAGTGACCACCAATCATGATACCCAATTTCATTTCAATTGCTTCAGTCGTTTATACGTGATCCTCGAACACAGATTTACGCAGTTTGAAAGGATTTTCGCAAAATCTCAAAATCTAATCAAGATTTTTTAAAAATTCGACGCCTATGTTTTAAGTTGAGTGACCACCTATCATGATACCCAATTTCATATCATTCGCTTTAGTCGTTTTTAGTGATGCTTGAACAAAAAAAGCGTCACGGACAGAATGACAGACAGACAAACTTTTTTTTTTTGAGGGTCACACCGGATTCCCAGGTGCTTGAAATGTATAGAAATCGCAAAATTTTTTAATTCCAAGAAATGTACAGACAAAAGTCTGATTTTATTTAAATAGATTGTCAGAAAGAAGACACTTATTCAGCTGTTTACCTCTTCGATATACCATAGCGTCCATCCACAAATGATGTAGCAGAGATTTAAGGTTCATGAAATTGTGTCTGTTAATAAAAAGGAAGTGGGAGGGGGGGGCGGTAAAAAAGAAGTGCGGCATCATACATTTTGTTCAAAATAAAAACACTTAGAATCAGTAGATTAAATTTTGAGGTTATTTTGCAATTATACAAGGTGTCCCAAAAAGATGGCAGCACGTTTTAATGCTTTATCTATTTCATTAAGTGGGCAATGTAAACTGAAATAATGTTCAAAATAAGGTATGAAAAAGGTCTACGTTAAGAAAAAATTCCCCACGTAAATTTTTAAAAAGTTGCAGTTTTTAAATTTGTATGCGACCCTCGTACAAAAAATTTTCCAATTAGTAAAATGTGCCCCATACACAAATGAGGTGATGTACAAAATTTGAGAATTATATCCTTAAAAATTTCAGAGATATGAAGATCAATACATGCTGGCTTAAACAACTTTTCAGTGGCTCTCGAAGGGAAAAAATTCCCATTGGATCATCGCGTTTCAGAGATCATGCAGAAATTACGAAAAAAGAAAAAAGTGCTTTGCTTGCTAGCTTTAAACGCTCACATGCAAAACCATGTATATTCCCTGATGACCTTTTTTTGAAGATTTCTCTGAGACGTTTTAGGACGAAAGGCTGAAATTGTGTAAATCCCCCCATTAGTATAAGAGGCACATTTTACTAACTGGGAATTTTCCTGTATGGGGCTGTATGCTTATCTAAAAAGTGTAACTTTTTGAAAAATAACAAAAGGAATTTTTTGTTAACGGAGTATTTTTTCCTACCTTTTTCTGAACATTTTTCTATTTACATTACCCTAGTGGCGTAGCCACGGGTGGGAGGGGGCGTAGTTTAACCCACCCATGAGGATTTTTTTATCACATAAAATGTGTTTTCTTCACTCTCTAATCACACGCACTTATACGTATATATGAGGTGCAGTAGTAGTAACCCAACCCCCCCCCCCTGCAAAATTTCTTGCTACGCCACTACTTTGCCCACTTATCTCAATAGGTAAAGAATTAAAGCGTGTTATCACCTTTTTGGAATATTCTGTATATACCAGAATTCGTCGGTGTTTTTATTTATTTTTAATTTGGTTAAAGCAACTTTCATGCTTTTTTATTTATGTATTTACTTTTTTTTCACTTATATTCCCCCCCCCCCTTTTTTTTTCTCTCGCATAGGAATTCAGGATAGTTTCAGAGAATAGGATGGCGGCAGAAATTCTTCACTTAGACGAAAACTGCTCACTACTGTCATTAAAGCATGCAGTTAAAGTTTAAAATATAAAAATATTAAATAGTATCCACAACGTACTTCTTTTGTTCCTGAACTGCGAGTACATTGTTGCAGAAAACACATGCTTAGTTTTCGGGTTCGTCTCTTAACCCTTTAACGCGCAGTGTTCTCGCTCTAGGAACACCAAACTCTGACGTTTTTGACTGTCAGTCACGAAGAATAGATTTGATTTCTATAAAAATAGTTCGCACAGCCAGCTGTCGTCAAAAAAGAGTCTCAGATCTGTGGCACGCGATGAACGTTTCGATCTTCCGCCATCTTGCTGGTAGTTAAGTCAATCGATGGCAACGGCTGCCCTTTTTCCAGCATTGGGAAAGGGTTAAAAGACCAGTGTAGATGGAAAGCTCTAGTAAACAATCCACCTGTCAGAACGGAACAGGAATTTTATGCTTTTATCTGTTTAAGACAGGCATGGGCGCAACCTTTGAAAAGTTGCGGGTCAAACTTTAAGATGTTCGCGAAGTCGCAGGTCGAACTTCAATTTAGCGAAGTCGCGAACTGTATAATTGGAATTTCTATGGGATTTTGAATGGTTTATGTGAATTTTATATGGGGTTTTGATATGCTCCACGGGCCAGATCGGATCAAAAGATTCGGTGGGCCGTAGGTTTTCCATTTGTGGTTTAGGGTTTGGAATGTTAAAGTAAAAAAAAAAAAGTAGGTCAGGGTGTAAATAAATTAGCCTTCTGTTCTGAGATTATATAAGCAACCTTTCCGAGATTGAATATAGCAGTTTGGTGGCAGAAGTGGAGAAGGAGATAAAGACGAGAGCCGAAATATTTATTTTCACTATCGATTGCGAGAATCAACTTTTAGTTGTAGCATTAAAGTGAAATCTGAAACTGCGCGCCGAAATTATACATTTAATGTATGTCCAGCATGCAATGAAAACGAGACATCTCCATTAAATAGTAACATTAAGAAGGAAGCTTTGTTTACCACTTTTTTTAAATTAAACTTCAATATGGGGTATTATTTAGTATTACAGATATATATATATATATATTATCATGAACCGAAGAGAGATTTTGACTGTCTGTCTTATGAACAACAAAAAAGAAAGTGACTTGAATTTCTTAATAAAAATTGTAGATATATAAAAAATCCTAAAATAAAAATGTAAATTTTGATGAATAAATAAAAAAATAATGTTATATTTTAAATTTTCAACCAGCGGTTTGATGGGTTAAAAAAAAAAAAACATAGTAAAATCAACAAAATAATTTTGTTAATTCTGATGCACAAAACATTGTTACATCCGCTACACAAAATTATTCATATTTACAAAGCAAAAAATGCCATTGAAAATGAAAACAATATTTTTTTTTTTTTAGTATTTACTGTTTAAGTGGTTAAATAACAATTGGTAGTCAAATTATACTAGCATGTAATGGCTTAGAAAAAGCTTGAATAAGTGGTATGTTTTTCATACCACCGTACCCTAACGAGTTAAATGAGCCGTGAACATGCTCATTAACAAAGAAATTTTGTTGATTCAAACAAAGGCAATTTGGTTGATTTTAACCAAAAAACCTTTTAAACAAACAGTTTCGTTAAATTAACAAAACATTTGTTTATTTTAACCAAATTGTTTGGTTAAATTGACGAAATGTTTTGTTGAAATAACCAAACAATTTTAACAAAAATGTTTTACTAATTGAACAAAAATTTCGTTGACGCTATTTCAACCGGATAACTTTGTTGATTTGACAAAACTGTTTGTTTTCAATAAAACATTTTTTTCAGTGTAGATGCTAACATTAAATGAATGTTTTTAATAAGATATGTCGCGATGTCACATTTTTTTTTTTAAACTGTCTAGTCGAGAAGAGTCAATATTCAGCATCCCCCCTCCTCTCCGCATTTCTCCGGATCATTGTGGGGAATTCCCGGAAGTAAGTACCTACTTCTAAACGACACAATTGGTGACGCGAGCTGTCCTGGCAAGCTAACATCGAATGTCCCTTGCGCGTGGGCATCGTAGCTCCCAAACAAATGAGCCTATTTTGACGCCGTTTGTTTTGTTTGGAAGCTACTTTTAATCAGGATTGGTTCTCGGCTGTACTGATGGCATCCACTTTATGGACTTTTATAAGCTTTTATTATACTAGCTCGGTGTATGGAGTCGTGGTGTAAAAGTTTGGAACAGGCTTCTCAGGCTGCTACGAACAACAATAAAAAAAAAGAAATCTAAAGTTATAAAAGTCAATTAAAAAATTTTGAAATGATAGAATTAAAAGAGGAGGAGCTGGGGATTCTATTTCACGATATATACAGTGTTTATAAAGTCTCTCTATATTTTTACGTTGTTCTGAAATATGTTATTTACATGAAAAAGCGACTTAATAGAATACTAAATTAGTACAATTCAATGCGGCCCTCCTAAGTGTCGAGCCACCGTTCCACTACACTCCGGAACACCTTCTATAAGGTTCTCTGTGTAATTTCAACTGCTGCGGCCATAATTCGCTATTTTGTTCAGTACTGCAAATCTTCACTCGGTAAACTTTGGATTTGACAAAACCTCGTACGAAAAGATCTGGGGGAGTAAAGTCTGGTGATTTGGAACTTGGATTGTCACTGAAACAATGTTCAAGGACCGCTCACTGGATGGTCTTAGAATCTAAAAAAACCACTGATTTCCAACAAAAAATTTAAAATTATAAAAGTCAATTAAAAGTTTTGAAACTAAAAAAAGTAAAAGGGGAGGGGGACTGTATTTTAGGGTATATTATAGAGTTCGGGGGGAACCCAATTTTTCTGAAAAATCTATAGTTTTCGAGATGTTTAAGAATTTTGAAAATGGGGACTTGTCACTCAGACCGAGACGTTTACTGGACTGCCATCTGCCACGCAGCAGTCGAATAACATTTAAAATTATACAGAATTGTCGACCGCTTTACAATATTAAATAAAAAAAAACTATAGATTTTCGTTTCTATAATTTTGTACCAAAAAATCTGATGGATGGAGCTACGTGTCAAGGACTGTGGCAAGAAATTCAGAAGACGGTAGTGGACATGGAGACTGTGGCAAAGATTTCGCAATGTGATTTTTCAACAGGACGGCTCAACTGCACATTGGTCAAAGTCTGTGAGCTATTGCCTCAATCACCATTTCGCTAACAGATGGATAGGTCGCAGTGGTCCAATTTAGTGGTTTCCTCGATTGCCGGATATTTGAACCCCTTGGCTTCGTTCATGTGGTGTTACGTCAAGGCTATTGTTTACAGGACTAGGTGTCCTGATGTACAGGAACTCAAGCAGCGAATCATAGCTACTATTCATTTTATGACTCTTCAGAGGCTTTCAAATACTTGGAATGAAATCGAATATCATTTAGTTGTACGAGCCACCATAGGTTCTCATATTGAGAGCTATTAATTTTGTTATGCATGCAATTAGTTAGCAATTACATTTTAATGATGCCGTGTTTAGAATTTTTTAATTTTATTTTATAAATAGCCCCAAAATTATCGGGCACCCTGTGTAAGAAAATCCTCTCCTTATAATGAAAAACTTTTTAGTACATTTCTTGTTTTAAAGCCACTGCTTCTGCAACATACATTTTCCGTCTCTTCCGTAGCTCCTGAAGCTAGGCAGGCGGCTGCTGGGCCGACCCTCTTCCACGCCCTGATGAAGCACACGTTCTACGGTCACTTCGTGGCGGGGCAGGACGAGCAAGAGATCCAGGCGGTCATCAAGCGCATGCAGTCGTTCGGCGTCAAGAGCATACTGGACTACAGCGCAGAGGAAGACATCAGCGAAGAGCAGGCGCTGACGGTCGAAATGAGGTGGGTGTTTTCTCGTCCATGTGTTCTTTTTCTCACATCTCAAGAAGGTAAACACTGGTTCCAATATTAAAAGTTACAAAATAGACGATTACCTGGAAGAATAGGGTTTTCGCTGTACTTTGTGGCCAGCGAGGTCTCCAGACCTCAGTCCCATAGAGTGTCTGCGTAGAGGAAGGCGGGGGGCGAGAAAAACAGGCAAAAAAAAACGATAATGCATGTTTTAAAAAATTATCTTATTCATTCTTATTTTTAACTAAAAAACATTTATTTTCGCTTAAAATGTTTAGTCAAACTTTGCCGGTAGCATTATTTTGCAGAAAATGCGACTCAATGTCCGTTGTTGATGAATAAAAAACTGCATGTATGCTGAGGAATGGGAGAAAAGGAGGAGGGGGGAAGCCATTTATCCTTTCCCGAGGTGGGGGGGGGGGGGGGAACACAATGTTGAAAAGTTGGAAACCGCTGCCATAGAGCAGTCGTGTAACGTTCTATGGAGAGACACTGCATGGCCTGTCCTTTGACATGTAGTGAAAAGGACCCTTCAGGCGTATGAAGTAGGCACTTTTGGAAGAATGGGAATGACTGCGCATTCGTTGATCAATTAGCCTCATTAAGAATATGAGAGCTCGATGTGACGCTAGTATATAGCTGCAGTGTATTGTGTGTTAAGGTAAAAATTACACGAGGATAATAATAATAGGGCAGTGCCCCAGGTGGTTCAAAGTCTTGATTGTTTTCCAAAATTAACTTGATTTTTTTCTTGGAAGAAAGAATAGGTCTATTATGCTGTAATTAGTACAAATTAGCCATAAATATTTTGAAGTTTATATACGTTCGTTTAAGGCATGTTAATACATTTAGGAAAGTGTTCAGTAGATGGCGATATCATTGATGGTAAATGTGAACGTGTCTTAAGACTCCTACAATACGCTAGCTAGCAAAGTGATACGCTAGCTAGCACAGTCAAGTGCTGGGCATAAACAAACTTCGCTCCAGTGTTAATTTCTCTTCGTGTTTTTGAAATTGATAACTTAAGTCCTGTTTATAAATAAAAGAGAAGACAAAAGTTACTATATAGAGTAATAGAGAAAAATACTGATCTAAGTAAACAAAATTTTGGGATGGAGGGAGAGTGAGGGGGGGGGGGGATCTGCATATAAGAGCCTCGCTCCTGTAAAAAAGTGTTCATTTGCAAATTATCGATTTCAGACACTAGTTGCTGTGATTGATGTATCTAGTGTGTATTCCTTATATGCCTCAATAATTTTTAAAATTGTTATTTGATATTTCATTGCAGTGGTTGCCTATCTTCCGCATCCGAAGGTGGTAGACTGGGTAAGTAATAAACATATCTGCATAAAGAATATATTGTTATGTTGTTCTTATCTTACCCAAAAGTTATCGCGGAATGGTAGAAACGTCAGATAGAGCCAAAAGTTTCTAAAACAGCCCTGACGACGTCAGTAATCTTCGAAGCGTGTAGGAACCAGTACTCTGAAGGAGGGGGGGGGGGGGCTAAATCAGTATTGGAAGAGCTTGGCCGAGTAAGGCAGGATAGCTGAAATTGTCAATTGGAGAAAGGTGAATATTAGAACAGTGAGGGCGGCTATTGTAACTCCGCTAACCATCAGAGGATATTTTCATTCCTATCAAGTGCTTTGTCTTAAATGGCTACAGTAGATGAAATAATTCGGATGCAGTTTAGTTCGAGAAAGTTTAGAAATTTTTCATAACTTGTTCGAAGGTGAATCTTCGGCAAGGCCCTTTTTAAGGTCAAGGAGTCTCGCCCCCATCCCCTAACATTAGCATGTTCTGTTACACTTAGCAGAATTAGGAACCTAGTTGGCAATCTGAATAAGAAATTTTTCAAGAGAACTATAATTCACTGCTTATTTTTGATAGACTTCGCAAAATTGTAACTTAAAAGAGAGTGTCATTGAGCGTTTATTTTTTTCCTTAAACAAAAGCCAAATTATATTTTTCAACTGTAGTAGACTAGAAAAACATTTGTAACTATAGTGGAAAACTTGTAAATCTTTCTTTTTCTTCAATCAAAAACTAGGAGGTTTCACAAAATTACACAAATTCAGTTGGCAAAGCTTTAAATTAGTTGGTTAGAACCAATGTTTGATTTGGCAGTTTAAGGACCACTTCTCACCATTAAAAAAAAATCTTAGCCAGGGCCCAGCACCTAGATGGTCTTCATTTAGCTATTTGCATCAGTTATCAGTAAGGGTAAGACTGTAGCAAATTTTAAAATTATTACGGGCTTCTTGGTGAGGCTATTGTTAATATTGCTATAAAACTTACAAAAGAGTAATACAATACTTCATGCACTCGTTTCAATAATTATGAAGATATCACCCGTTTTAACAACAGCAGCAAAGCATTTCCCAACTCACGCATAGAAAGGAGAACGGAAAATTGATGACAAGCAAAGAAACAGATTATTCGTTAAAGTAATTAAAAAACTTTGTAAAAAACACACATAAGAAGTAAAAGGAAAAAGGATACGCGTTTCGTTCAAAAATTGTTTTGAACTTCTTCAGTCCAAGCCCTTCGACGTAAAGAACATAGGGAACTGAAAAGTCTTTTCAGTTCCCTGTGTTCTTTACGTCGAAGGGCTTGGACTGAAGAAGTTCAAAACAATTTTTGAACGAAACGCGTATCCTTTTTCCTTTTACTTCTTATGTGTGTTTTTTACAAAGTTTTTTAATTACTTTATCGTTTAACACCAGTATTTTGAGTGTTTTTTCAACAGATTATTCGTGTTCAAAATTTCGAATGCTCCTTCATAATCTTTTGCAAGTTCAAAACTCTGAGCATTCTTTAAATTTTGCTATTGAAATTCAAAACATGTTCATTGCTTTTACTTTCTTTCTTTTCTCTCTTTTTTTTTTTTTTTTTTTTTTTTTGTGTGTGTGTGTGTGTGCGCGTGTGTGCGTGTGTGTGTGTGTGTGGGGGGGGGGTCTTCGAAAATTCAAACGTTCGTGGCCATTTATAAAGCATTTTCACGAACATACCAACCACAATAGCTACGACGTTTGTGTGAGACACATACAAACCTCTCCCAGTGTATTTCATTTTTGATTTTTTTTTTATCTTGAATATTAAGTAACGGTACTAAATTCATGCTGTTAGGTGATCCTAATTAATTGAATTTGTTAAGCTGGCACCCGAATTTTAATTTTCCAACGACGTACTATGTTTTGAATATTTAAAGCGAATTCATTTGACTTAAACTTTCAAAGGCGATGTCAGTCATTACGTCACCTTTTTACATTTCATTAAAGTATAAACAACAACACTTTTGAAACTACTAATTGAAAGCTTCACTTTTTATCACTCTTTCTGCTGCTTATAGATGGCAGCACAGCAGTCTGAAAACGTTTTACCTCAAAATGAAAGAATACAATTTTTTTTTCTTCTTTAAAAAATACTGTAAGAAAATGACTTACTAAAGTTGACTCTATCCCTGAAAGGTTAACACTGTTTTCCTGAGTCCTGTACAACAGAAATATAGTTTCAGAATTTGCACAGAAGGATGCGCAGTCGGTTCTTATTCAAGTGACGTGTGTGCGACGTCATGTCGAAGTGTATTACATAGAACTCGAAAAGTCAAACACTCACAATCTTTTTTTAGCGGTTCTGAAAAACTGAAGATGGCTGAAAATCTATCCGCGGCGGGCAAGACCCGAAAACTCTAAGGACCCTTTGCCGATCCAGAAAAGGAAAGTTCTAAAACATATGTTCTTCTGTAAAATTCCAATATACGCGTCGTTTTATGGGACGCTTATTATGAGTGCGTTCGAAGATTCGCAGAATGTTGAGGTTCCGTGAAGTTTTAATATGCAAGTACCATTCGTGGCTTCAAAAAGATTAAGGCGCCATTTACAGGGAATGCAAAATCGAATACTTGCAGACATTTAGATGGTCCGGATGCAAATGTACTTTGCAAGTCCAAAATTCTTTATTAAAAAAGGAAGGTAAGAACTGCAGGATTAGAAACGGTGTTTTGAAAATAATAAAATATTAAAAACAATCACCATTATCTTATAAATAAAAATGAAATTCTGTTTGTTTGTTTGTGGATTTGATTCGTATACAAATCCACAAAAATGGACCTATCGGCCTGAAATTTTGTACAGATATGTAAAATAATATAGAATAAATCGTAGTTCATTTTAAAACTTTGAAAGTCCACCCGTTCCCGGAATTTAAGAGATTTTTTATGTTCTCCTCGCAAAAAGCTTTCCGTAATTGTAACCCCTGTAGTCAAAAAAGTCTGAAATAAGCATCGGGGTTGCCATGTGTGGCGATTTTGCCGAATAAAATGTTTGAAATTCTCAAAGTAAAAATAAAAGAATAATACTGATTTTTTTTTTGTTTGTTTGTTAGTTTATATTCGTAAGGTTATTTTTTTTTAAATTATAATATCGTGTGCATGGGAAATCAGAGCAGGAATGAAATGTTTTATACGCAAAACAATAAGAATTGAAGATTTCCGAGGCTAATGTGTAAATTTTTTTAGTTTGGCGAAAAAATAAAATGGCTCAAATGCCGATTTTTAGAAAGTGAGTTCTAGCGGTTTGCACAGTTTTCGGCTTGGCGCAATTTATTGAGAGCTTAAGGAAATAGATTTTTGAAAACAAGTGCAAAGGTTTTATTAGAATACAGCGTTAAATTTTAATGATCCGCGCAGAAACAATGTAGTTATTAAGGGATTTCAAGCGATCTATCTTCAGAATTCTCGCCAATTGAGTACATTGATTTAAGTTGGGGGAATTCCGCCAAATTTCAGAAAATTGAAATCTTTGCATTTAGTACATCAGAATAACGATGAGTAAAACGCGTTATAGTTGATAATTTAAAAAATGCGGCTGTATTAAGGGATTCCATTTTTCAAATAAATGCGTGCTTTACTTTTTGCCGGTCGAACCATTTCCCAGTTTGATTGCTGCTAAGTCAATGCTTCGATTGATTTCCTGAAAAAACGCTTGCAAAATGGCGTATGTTGGCACATTGGCGAGGCTTAGATTTGAAACTGGATTTTATTTGAGACTGAGATATATAATATAACACTGGTTATAGATAAAAATGAATACTGGTATGTGTGTATGAGGTTGAAAAACTCCAGCACCATTTGACCGATCACCATGAAATTTAGTTCACCTAAGTCTTTTATCATTGAGAAGCTTTTTATGCTATCCATTTTCCTCTAACTTGCCACTAGGTGGCGCAGCAGAACGTCGAATTCTATTCCGTTTAGCCGTTTACTATGCGAATATCGTCCAACCGATTTCGATGAAATTTGGTACCCGCGGATATTAGAACACGGAGAATATTTTTCAGTATCCATTTTGCTGTAACTTGCCGCTAAATGGCGCTGCAACGCATCAACTTCTATACCGTTCGATCCATCGGCATAAAATTTCTTATACTTACACATTTCAGCACAAAGAATATATTCTAACTGTGTACCTTTTGATGTTACTCACCACTAGATGGTACTGCAATGCATTATTATTTTAACTCGCCACGAGATTACGCTGCAGCAGGCCAAATTCTTGACCATTCAAACGGTCGCTATGAAAATCGGTATACATAGCTATTTGAACAATGAGAATATTTTGGCGTTATCCATTTTGCTATAACTCGCCACTTGACGACACTGTAACAAATCATTACTTTAATTAACCACTAGATCGCGGTGCAGTGTATCACTTCTTGACTGTGCAACTGATCGGTATGAAAATAGGTATACATAGATATTTGAACACGGGGAAGAGTTTGGCGCTATCCATTTTCCTATAACTTGCCACTAGATGTCGCGTCATCACATGAACTTCAGGGCTATCCAGCCGTTCGTCCTGAAATTTCGTATTCATCGATATCTGAATGCGAAGAATATTTTCGCCGTATCCGTTTTGCTAAAACTCGCCACTAGATTGCGCTACGCCGCATGGCCTTCTGCACCGTACAAACGATTGCCTTGAAATTCGGTATGCATGATTATTGAACACAATATAATGCGATATCCATTTTGCTATATCTCTTTATTACAATAAATAGTAATCACAACAAACCGTAATATCAAAAAGTTTATTCATTCCCTTGCGAAGAACGGGTACTTCAGCTAGTAACCTATAAAATTAAAGTAAGGAGTAAGGGCATTTCGCTCACCCATTGGCGTACGCAGGGGGTGGGCCCAGCGGGCACGTGCCCCCCCCCCCCTCCAAATTTTCAGACTGTAAAAGATTTTTTTAAAAAATAAAAGTGGGCTAAAACTTTTTATTTGGGAATACCTTATTCCCCCGTACATGATATATATTTCGGTTACACACATAACCATCTTCAGTCGTTTCTGGAGCTCTCACTAATGGCGGCTTCTTTTTATATCTTCGTCGTTCTTCTTCTTGAAAGTTCGATGCATGACGTCGTCCCATGATTGGTCGATTGTATGAAGCGTATCGTTGATGCTGCCTTCTGTCGTCAATATTTCTAAGCTCTCACGAATGTAGGCATATATACTATTTTTAAAGTTGGCTATTTTTTTAATATTTTTAAAATCAATGGTAATGGGCTCTTTCAAAGCTAGACGGGCTAGGGCGGTACTTTGTTTCTGGAGGTTAATGTCTTTAAAATGTTCGTTTTTTCGTTCTTTAATTTTCCTTTTTGTAACGCCGATGTAGCAATTTTCTTTATTAGTATCGTTTGACATAAAATTAATTTTATAGATCCCTGCGGTTTCGATGGGGTTGATTGGGTCTTTTTCCGATCTAATGCGCTGAAAGATTGTTTTATTAGGTTTAATTGGAATACGTAAGTTCTTTTTACTGGCGATATTAGAAAGTTTATTGGCTATCCCTCGGCTAAAGGGGATAGCGGTAGTAAAACGTGGTTTATCTTTTTGACGGTTGTCTATAACATTTAATTTTCGTTGCCTAGCTTTGAAAACTTTGTCGAAAATTTCTCGAGGGTAGTGGGCGTCTTGACATTGTTTCTTTATGAAAGCAATTTCTTTTTGAAGGAGGTCGTCGTTAGAACACACTTTGAAAGCGCGGTCGATATAGGAACGAATAGCAGCAATTTTATAGTTGAAAGGGGTTTTAGATTTAAAATTTACTATATTAGTATTACAAGTAGGTTTTCGAAAAATGGTGGTCTCTATGAGATTATTGTTTCTGGTTATGTTCACATCTAAGTAATTGAGGCTATTATTGATTTCTTTTTCGTAGGTAAATTTAATGTTCGGGTCTATGGCATTAAGTTGATTGATCAAATTATTTTCTTCATTATTGTGGGTGGTAAGGATAGCGAAGATATCGTCGACATAGCGAAGCCAAAGTTTGATGGTATTATTGTGTGTCTGTTTAATCTGTTCTTCAAGGATTCTCATTTTCCAGTCGGCAATTATTCCGGATATGGGGGAGCCCATGGGGACTCCTTTTATTTGTTGGTAGAAGTGATTATTATATTGAAAATATGAGTTATTTAAAATTAGATTTATAGCACTAGTTAGAGTGTTAATTATTTCTATATCTTTAAAACTACTTTGAATTTGTTTGTTAATAATTTGGTTCATTTCCTTAATATCTATTGACGGGTATAGATTTACAACATCGAAACTTACCATAATATCGTTTTCATCAAGTTTATAATCGCGGATGTTTTTAATGAAATCGTCGGTGGAAGTTAGAGTGCTGTTAGATGGGGGTATAATTTCTTGTAGAATATCTTTCATATATTTTTCAAGAGTGTAGGTCGGGCCTTCACATTTGCTCACGATTGGGCGAAGGGAGGGGGGATTTTTATGATCTTTAAATTTAGCGAAAATCCGTGGGGCGAAATTAGCGGTATTGTTATAGTTCGGACCTTTCTGATCCGGCCAGGTACCGTTTTTTATTAAAGTTTTTAGTTTATTATTGATTTTCGTGGTGGGGTCTTTGGGAAGATGTAAAACGTTTAGACTATTGATGGTTTGTTCCATTTTTTCATGGTAATCTTTTTTATCTAGGATAACAATCTTTCCTGTCTTGTCAGAGCTTAAGCAAACGATCGTGTTATTTTTCTTTAGGTCGCTGAGGCATTTACGGTCTTCATGATCTTTAACAGTAGTTTTAAGTTTTTTATTCATTTCTTGTTGGGCGTGCATACGGATAGCTTGTTTATCTGCGGGGGGTAATGAGATAATGGCGGCCTCAATGCTCGCAACGGTATCATTGATATCTATTTTGTCATCAAGAATGAATTTGGGACCTAGGTTTAGAGTGGCTTTTTGCTGTTGAGTAAGAGTTAAGGAGGATAGATTAATGAATTGATCTTCTTTTTTAGTTTGACCTTGTTTATAGCATTTATTATTTCTCATCCAAAAGTTAAGTTTTTTATAGTGGTTATTGTGGTAAATCTCTTTTTCTTTCTTGCAAAAATTGTTTATTTTATTGACTTTTAAACGGTAATCATCCGGAGAGCACATGGTTTGAAGTTTGTGGTTGTAAAATTTTTCTTCTTTCGTTAATTTAGCTATATATTTAAATTTGTTCCTAATGTATTTTTTAAGTAAGCATAGCTCAAAATTCTTTATATCATAAAAGAATTCATTAAGAAGGAAACTATTTTTAATTTTCATGAATTTAGGGGTAATTTTAAAATGTACACAGTCTTTTAAAAAATTGATATGTTGAAATTCTCTAACTTTTTTCTTGGAAAAGCATCTTAACTTACTGTATATATGCTCCACATTCGGAGGCTCAACCGTAATAGGCGTCATGAGATGAATAAAAGCTTGAATGGTGGCACAAGAACTTGAAGGCACGTAGATGAAGACCAAAAGTGTAGAGTATAAGCTTGTCGAAACACAAGACATAAAATACTTAAAAAGCCCGGTATCGGCTAGACATAATAAAGACACATAAAACATTATTTAATACGGCGGATTAATTAGTTAAAACTTTTTATTTGGGAATACCTTATTCCCCCGTACATGATATATATTTCGGTTACACACATAACCATCTTCAGTCGTTTCTGGAGCTCTCACTAATGGCGGCTTCTTTTTATATCTTCGTCGTTCTTCTTCTTGAAAGTTCGATGCATGACGTCGTCCCATGATTGGTCGATTGTATGAAGCGTATCGTTGATGCTGCCTTCTGTCGTCAATATTTCTAAGCTCTCACGAATGTAGGCATATATACTATTTTTAAAGTTGGCTATTTTTTTAATATTTTTAAAATCAATGGTAATGGGCTCTTTCAAAGCTAGACGGGCTAGGGCGGTACTTTGTTTCTGGAGGTTAATGTCTTTAAAATGTTCGTTTTTTCGTTCTTTAATTTTCCTTTTTGTAACGCCGATGTAGCAATTTTCTTTATTAGTATCGTTTGACATAAAATTAATTTTATAGATCCCTGCGGTTTCGATGGGGTTGATTGGGTCTTTTTCCGATCTAATGCGCTGAAAGATTGTTTTATTAGGTTTAATTGGAATACGTAAGTTCTTTTTACTGGCGATATTAGAAAGTTTATTGGCTATCCCTCGGCTAAAAGGGATAGCGGTAGTAAAACGTGGTTTATCTTTTTGACGGTTGTCTATAACATTTAATTTTCGTTGCCTAGCTTTGAAAACTTTGTCGAAAATTTCTCGAGGGTAGTGGGCGTCTTGACATTGTTTCTTTATGAAAGCAATTTCTTTTTGAAGGAGGTCGTCGTTAGAACACACTTTGAAAGCGCGGTCGATATAGGAACGAATAGCAGCAATTTTATAGTTGAAAGGGGTTTTAGATTTAAAATTTACTATATTAGTATTACAAGTAGGTTTTCGAAAAATGGTGGTCTCTATGAGATTATTGTTTCTGGTTATGTTCACATCTAAGTAATTGAGGCTATTATTGATTTCTTTTTCGTAGGTAAATTTAATGTTCGGGTCTATGGCATTAAGTTGATTGATCAAATTATTTTCTTCATTATTGTGGGTGGTAAGGATAGCGAAGATATCGTCGACATAGCGAAGCCAAAGTTTGATGGTATTATTGTGTGTCTGTTTAATCTGATCTGTTTAATCCGATACCCAGATTAAACAGACACACAATAATACCATCAAACTTTGGCTTCGCTATGTCGACGATATCTTCGCTATCCTTACCACCCACAATAATGAAGAAAATAATTTGATCAATCAACTTAATGCCATAGACCCGAACATTAAATTTACCTACGAAAAAGAAATCAATAATAGCCTCAATTACTTAGATGTGAACATAACCAGAAACAATAATCTCATAGAGACCACCATTTTTCGAAAACCTACTTGTAATACTAATATAGTAAATTTTAAATCTAAAACCCCTTTCAACTATAAAATTGCTGCTATTCGTTCCTATATCGACCGCGCTTTCAAAGTGTGTTCTAACGACGACCTCCTTCAAAAAGAAATTGCTTTCATAAAGAAACAATGTCAAGACGCCCACTACCCTCGAGAAATTTTCGACAAAGTTTTCAAAGCTAGGCAACGAAAATTAAATGTTATAGACAACCGTCAAAAAGATAAACCACGTTTTACTACCGCTATCCCTTTAGCCGAGGGATAGCCAATAAACTTTCTAATATCGCCAGTAAAAAGAACTTACGTATTCCAATTAAACCTAATAAAACAATCTTTCAGCGCATTAGATCGGAAAAAGACCCAATCAACCCCATCGAAACCGCAGGGATCTATAAAATTAATTTTATGTCAAACGATACTAATAAAGAAAATTGCTACATCGGCGTTACAAAAAGGAAAATTAAAGAACGAAAAAACGAACATTTTAAAGACATTAACCTCCAGAAACAAAGTACCGCCCTAGCCCGTCTAGCTTTGAAAGAGCCCATTACCATTGATTTTAAAAATATTAAAAAAATAGCCAACTTTAAAAATAGTATATATGCCTACATTCGTGAGAGCTTAGAAATATTGACGACAGAGGGCAGCATCAACGATACGCTTCATACAATCGACCAATCATGGGACGACGTCATGCATCGAACTTTCAAGAAGAAGAACGACGAAGATATAAAAAGAAGCCGCCATTAGTGAGAGCTCCAGAAACGACTGAAGATGGTTATGTGTGTAACCGAAATATATATCATGTACGGGGGAATAAGGTATTCCCAAATAAAAAGTTTTAACTAATTAATCCGCCGTATTAAATAATGTTTTATGTGTCTTTATAAAAGTGGGCTTTTTGTCTGATCAGCAAACATTTCATTTTAAAAGAAGTTAATTTTATATTCGTATTTGTTGAACGAATGGCCCATTTCTAGTTTTTTTAAGGCCAGTTTTTGAAAGAGGACAAATTCCTTCAGTTTAACTTTTTCATGTGGGCCCGCTGGGATTGAAAATTAGTCGGGCAAATATCATAGCAGAAACAAGGTTTTTTTTTTTTTTTTTTTTTTTTTTTTTTAAATCTCCTTTTGTTGAAGAATCCACTACTGAGGACGGTCTTGTCTTCAGGCTTACCTTTTCTTTCGAACAGTAGGATAGCCTCGAATTTCTCTGGACGGTCCAAAGTATATTGATTCGCTTCTTTTGTTTGAGGTACGAATGAGTTTCAGATGTTTTAACCCCGTTTTCCTGAAGTAGCACCGCAAAAAGGAGGGGTCATTCGATGTCGAAAAAAACGCTTTCTTGAAATTTCTGGACTATTTTATGCATTCAAACGCATGTCCCCCCTTCGGCTAGTTGAAATATCTGGACCCCTGATTCTAGTTTGATTCATTGAGAAAGGCGTGGGATTCTTCGTTGTTCTTTTTTCAGTGTAGCCGGCATTGGATAAGATCAATAGCGATAAGAATTGCTGTCTGAACAGTTGCATTGTTAATGCTATGTGAAGTTTATTTTTGCATTGTCAACTTTTCAGTGTGCGTTTGTGACACTGCCTGCCTGTTCGACAGTGAAAGTGAAGGCAAGTATCATGTTGAAACGCGACATTTGGAGTGCCCGATACCCACACAACAAAAATTTCTGAGACGTTTGGCAATTATATTTTACTCTTGGCTACTCCCACAACGAAATCCATGGCTGACTCAGTGAGATTACTAGCATTCCGAAAGATTTGGATTCCTTCTGCAAATTACATTTTACCTGAACAAAAATTTGTATCTAAAAAGTGGCGATTACAGACATCATGGCTCCAAAAAAATTTTGACTAGCCTATTCAAAAACTGAAAACGGCGTTTATTCTAAATATTGCGTTTTGTTTCCTCAAACTGATTTCGTTGCCGGAAAAGGTAGCCATAGTCTCTGGTTTGAAATTTTGAGTTGACATATTTTATAGCTCTCCCCCCTCAATTAATCATGATGCTCTCGCAACGCCTCTGGTCCAGGGTTATGGCCTGTCGTGTGGCTGTCGATCTAATGGTCTGGAGTTTTGGGTGGTTTTCTCCAGATGTAATGTGAATATGCGTTAGAACCCTTTAAAAAGTCTTCTCCCCAAAACATCCCCTCTTTAGGCAGACAAACCTCGTGTAGCATTGCCTTCACCACATAATCAAATCAGAAGAGGTTTCACCTGATCATTGCAAGTTTAAAAATTTGTTTCTGTGAAAATAATCATCGTATTGCAGAAAGATTATCAAATAAAAAATTACATTATAGTCTTACTCTTGCCTTCTTAAAATCTCCTTGGTTTGTGTGATAAGTAAGTATAAAATAAGGAATTTTTTATTTCAAACTCTGTCATAAATAAAATATTACGCAAATAGTCTGGTACACTCTCTGATTGCAATCCTTGCTCTACCTCATATAGTTATTCTGACACTGGCATTAATTCAGTTGTGCATATAATTTCACTTTCTAATATTTTGCCAATGAGACCCAAGTATAATGCTGTGTGTAATCTAAGATAACGACTTAACAGTGTTTTGGTTTATGGTAGAACAATGTACGTATGTTTTTGAGTAAAAACATACGTACGACTTTATTTTGGACTAGAAGCAGTTTTTTCTTCTGTGTGTGTGTGTGTACTAATATATAAAATATTTATTTTACGCCTGCTTTTGCATGAATATCCTCCGACACCTTGCCCCCCCCCCCGAAAAAAAAATCCTGCGTACGCCACTGCTCTCACCATCAGGCCCGATCCCAGAAGAAAATCTTGGGGGGGTGAAGATCAGCAATTTGCCGACTGAAAAAAAATGGATTTGCCGATTCAGTTTCTGCCTCACTAACAACCTTTTCAAGTAATGCTCCAAATTATGAGAAGCAACAAGCCATCACGCCCTGAAAGATCTCGGCGATTTACGTTAGCTTTAAAGCACTGCAGTGCAGCTGAGCTATCAGCTTTCCCTTCCCGGATAACAAAAAAAAAAATAGTTACAACTTGATTACATAATTCAAATTTACATTTTATTTAAATCTGATTTGCATGTAATATTTTAACTCATTAAATTTAATATTAACCTTTTAAAAATACTAACACTTTATACAAAAACGTTTACTTTATCAATATTACTGAATGTACTTACATTATTTATTAACCAGTTTTAAGTTAATTCTCCTACGTTTCAACGTAGGATTGTTGATTCACTTGACACTGTTTGGTTCACTTGATTACTGTGTCATCTAAGTTAATTTTATCTACAATGTCTTTTTCGGAGTGCAGAAGCAACAGGTCATCTAAACGACTGTCTTTCATAGTTGACCTCAAGTAAGTTTTAATTCGTTTTAATTTGCTGAATGACCTTTCATTAGATGCAACTGTTACTGGTGCTGTTAGGGCTAAACGGCAAAATCGATTAGCCAAAGGTAGAATGCCTTTTAATTCTTCGGCTTTATGCATTATTTTAAGTGTAGAGTCTATACCTTGGCATCTATCTGCGAAGATTTCTAATTCAGCTTGCCAGTTAAGCCATACCGAAAGAGCACTGATTATATATATAAAAAAAAAACCTTTCTAACACTGTCTTATTTGCGCATATACCATTGCATTACAATTAGTTAACCTGTTCATATACCCGAAGGCAGAGATTTCTTCCTTCTGTGTCCATTTTTGCTTCCTGGCTTGGGTCGCTGAATGCTGCTGCTATGGCCACAGCCTTGCACAAGTGCATGTCTGGGCCACAGAAGAGCATTCAAAACCTATTCCGGGAAGTAACGATGGACACAGGAGGGGGGAATTTCTGCCATCGCGATTTTAGCAACATCGGAAGTGAACAGGTTAAAGCCAACAAGACACAAAAATATTTACTGCTCATAAAGCCTAATCTATGAGCGTTATTTTGTTATCCTTGTATAGCTATCAATGTCTACCCTTGAAGACGGACAGCATGCTCTCATAAACCTCAATAATAAATATCAATTTTGTTTTGAAATGAAGGAACGGAATTCTTTTGTGTGCTCTGGTAAAATAACTATAAATCGTACATAGACCCTTTTTAATAGGGTCCATACAACGGCGGATAAAGAATTATTATTATTATTTTATTAATTAATTAATTAATTTTTTGTGGGGGGGGGGTTAGGTGTTGAGGCTAAGTTTTAAAAAGTTTATTTCACTGAAACAAAATGTACCATAAACCAAAATTTTAGTCTAAGCCATTATTAAAATTTTGGGAGGGGCTAAGTTATAAAAAATGATTTTTTACGTATTTAACGAGTGTTATAAATTAAAATGTTACTCTTTTTTGGGGGTCTGAAACCCCAGGATCGGCTACTGGGTACATGGTATTGTACATAGTACTATACTATATATAGTACATAGTACTATAATACATAATATTCGATTGATGAATATTTACTGCAGAGCACAGAGTAACAGACAAACGGAATTCATAAACATTCCAACTTCGTTGGAAAGTGTTAAAAAATGCTTAAAAAGACAGAATGTGAGGCTTAATGTGACACACAAAAAAAGATACGATCTGGAATAAGAAAAGTAATTCTAGATTGAAAAGTTAAATTTTCCTAAAATTTAAGAGAAAAAGGAAAAATCAGAGATATTGATTTTGAGGTCCCTAAGATCGGGTCCCCCGTGTATTTGCCCTGCCATGCCTCCCTACTTGTTAAGGCCCTGTAATCCATACTCTTACATTTTATTTTTGATTATAACTTACTCATTATTTTTCTAAAATCAAATTAAGTTACAAAATTGGGGTTCTTTGTATAAATGATATGAAAATAAATACAAATACATTAAAAAATAGTACAAATATATTTTAACGATATAATTACCTGATCGTTGATGATCTTTTTCTTCGAGAATGCCGCTTCAAATGGATTTGAGGGAGCTCCAACAGTTTGAATGGAAATTCTCTTTCCATTATGCACAGTTATTTCGTGTCTTCTTTTATAATCATCATCAAAACAACTACCACATTTAGTGCATTGCACTTTTTGTCGCTTTCTTTTAATAACTGGTGTCATATTTTTGTTTACAACTGGTTTGGTTTCAAACTTAAACGCACATTTCAGCAATCACATTGAACTTAGTTAAATGTTAGATTTTTTTCCGAATTAGTGTACTAATTATATTTAAAAGCTAAAGATGTATTCTTTTAAACAAGCTATGCTATAGAGTTCCTCCAAGTATGTATATATTTAAATATAACTTTCACATGGTGGCTATCCAGCAAGCAGGAATAGGGGACGCATTACACTATTTTCAACGATACAAATTGATTTCTTTTTCCCATGCATTTCAGAGAAGCAAAGAGAATACGTCTATTTCCCAGGAAAAGTCGCGCTGGGCTCAAAGGCAAGCGATGACCGAAAGCCAGTGGCGTCCTCCTTGCACTGTTTGTATCGGTATTTCGTAATTTTCCTCAGGGTGATTTATGTGACTGGACTTTTCTCGTCCCCAGACTGTATCACCCCCCATAGCAGAAGAGTTCTTATTAGCTTACTATGGGCATGCAAGATGAATATTTACATTCTGAGACAGGTGTCATAGAAGTCTTTGGTGTCGAATGCGAAGTGCGGATTTTCCGACTCCCCCTTTTGTACAGCAGTGTATTGCAAACGAATACCGAGTGCTCTATTATTCATTCCCACTTCATTCTTTTGACTAATGCAAATAAGAAAGGAATTTCCGACTCGGTGTTTTATGCGCAGCAAGGTGAACCTCAAATAGACAAAAATTAGGAAAGTGCCGATTAAAAACTCTTTTGAATACTAGAATGAAGAGTTTTGGAAGTCGGGAATAGCAATTTTTGCCGACTGAATATTTTACCCCCCCGTGGGATCGGCCCTGCTCACCATCCATGACCATATTCATCGCCAGCTCTGCGCTCTGCTTTCTCGCCACCCCGATGTTTCGTTCTTCTTTCCCAAGTTCCATGTGGCGCCATCTTTCGTTAGTTGAAGCATCTGATACGTCATTAAGAGCTGCGCGGGCAGTTATTTCAATTGCTTCGCGGTAAAACCCGTAATTTTTATTTTGATAGTTATATATTTTTTGATGTTGTATCAGCGACATTATACATTGTTTTTTCCGGGAGGAGTTATTTATTTGAGTGTCTTTTATTTCTCTCCCACATTCTTTATTAGGTGAGATGAAAGAATATCAGCCATATGCAAAATTTGCTGACAGGAGGAAACATCACTCAGTCGCTCGGACTTACTTTTACCTGGACGAAGCCCAGTGTGAGAAGAACATGGAAACATTCATCAGGTGCATCAATGCTGTTGCAGGTAGTTTCTTTTCAGAGTAAACGATACGTGGATTAATATGCATTATAGAGTCTATTTCTCCTGATAAAACTAAGCCATTTATCATGCGAAACATACTTCAGCAAGTTTCGTATAAATTATGTCACTTTCATATAAAACGCATGTGATAGCAAAAATCTGCGTATTTCTAACCTGCTAACGCCAACGGCTGCAACCGGATGTAACCATTATTGGCAATTGCAAATCGCAAGTAGGTTGTCGTACGTTTTTTATGGTTGATCGATGCCATAACTGCGCCAACTGTAGCCAGGTTCAGTGGCTTTTGACGAAATTAATGTCGCCAAATTTGGCACTATAATTAAGTTTTGAAAACTGAACTAATTTCTAATCCCCTGAACATAATTGTATTATTTTGATTTTATGTACCAAAATCACATTATTTTTTCGAAATACACCGTTAAAATACGTTTTAGATGTGATTTTATTTTAAATAACGCCATTTCTTAACTGTGTTTCTTTTTTCTTTCTTTTCAGGGACGACACAATCGACGGGATTCGCTGCCATCAAAATGACAGCCCTCGGCCGACCACAACTTTTAGTAAGTTGCACCCTTCTTCCATTCCAGTTTCACATTACGAACCAGAAAGTTCAGGTTGAAAGAAGAGAGAGCAGTGGTCAATGAAGACACTTGTTGTATGCTTGTTAGAGTTTAATCCTTTTTATGATGAGTATGTATTATCGAGTATTTTAAGTAATTTTATAGAACAGTGGTTTTTGTAGAAGTGGACAACGGTATTTTTATGAAATGACTGAATACATAACAAATTTAAAAAAATTTTGGAGTGCACCTATTTATTATCTTTTTGAAGGCCCGTTCACACTACCATGTTTCTCACTAATGTTCTAGAAAACAATACTCGCCGTCTATAAATAAAAGTATCGCCATCTGTTGGGTACTTTTGAAAAAAAAAACTCTAATACGGTTAGCATTTTTCGATAATTAAATAAAATATATTTTTAATAAAGTATCCTAAATGCTCCTTGAAAATGAAAGTTGACCATATAAACTCTAAAATAAAATAAAAATTATGGCTAATTTGTATTAATTATAAAATAGAGCTTTTCCTCCCTTAGAAAGAATTTAAAAAAGAAAAAGAAAATGTGGAAAGTCAAGCTGATTTCGTAAGACAACGAAAAGCTATTAACCCTGGAAGGCTACCTGGGGTACAGGCGACCCCACATTCTTTTTTTTTTTTTTTTAACAATACTCTACGGTAGAGCACTCTTCACCACTACCGCCTGGAGTCTAGCTCAAAATAATACTTTGAAATTTTAATTAATATATTATATTACTGTAGTCTAAACATAGTTATGTAATGTTTTGCTTTTTTAAGTGGACTTTTTTTTAAAAAAAACTCTGTAACTGGCATTTTTATTTTGGGGTACAATAGTACCCCGGTGTAGCATTAATAAAGAAAATCATAGTAGCATTCCAGGGTTAAGATTTAAATGTTTTAAATATGAATTCTGTATAAGTTATACATTATTAAGTGAGAATAAACCGTTTGTTTTCATAACGCAATACTGTGCATCCATCTAAATACATTTTATTTTATTCCTTTATTCATTTAATTTTCGTCATAAAACTGCAGTCCGCCATCTTATAGACGGGGGAACCTGTGATACTATTCGCTGAGCTGAAGATCAAGAGCCACGAAAGCAAGAAATGGGGCAATTTCATAAGGGTTTTAAAGACGAAAAAAGGCATGATTTCGTAGTGCCGTTTGACTCGCGGAAATCGTAAATGTAAACGGGTCCTAAATAATGTATTACGAAGCACCTCAACTTATTTATTCATTTTTTCCTCACATCTCCAGATGCAGCTCTCGGAGGTCATTGCTCAGACGAGGAAATTTTTCAAGGACGTCGCCGGTACCGAGAAGGACCCCGCGCTCCTCAACGTGTCTCCGGAGTACCTCGAGGACAAGCTGGAGCACCTGCACATCAACACGGAGAAGCAGGACATACAGGAATTTTTCGGACACATGGACTACGACAAGAAAGGGTGAGGCCGCTGTATCTTTCGTTGGTTTGAATACGTAAAAGAAAGAAATTAAAGATATTGTTGGAAGGAACTCATCGATTATTATTACAGCAGTGTAGTCGAGGTGACCCTATGTGTCCTCCCCACCTTTTATGTTTGAGGAAGACACTCACAGATCTTTTTAACATATAGAAATTTTTATTTTGTTTTTCCGCATCTGTAAGGAAGTCGAAACCAAGCTTTTTGGGCCAAAGTAAACTTTAAACCTTTTCAGACCTAATTAAATAACTTTTCTTTTGGTAACAGAGATTAAATTTGTGATTAGAGAAATAAAATAAAAAATCCAAATTAAGTTTTCAAAGAAAATTGGTTTTTCTTTAGCTGCATGAATTAGGAGATCCATCCTGTACAACTGCACACATGGGCGCCCATAGACATTTTAATAGGGGAGGGGACAAACCTCAAACTGGGAACAATTTCAGTTCTGATTTTTCTTTTTTAGTGATGCAATTTTACTTACATCATAAGGAACTTACTAACATTTTGAGGGAGGGGTCAAGTGCGCTATCAAGTCCGGCTTAGCGATGAGAAATTAACAAAGCAAAAACCAATTTCAGTCACATGGATATAAGATTGTTTCGGCGATGGCAGATGGAAATTTTTGTTTTTCTTAAGCCGTTGTTCCAGGGTTCTATCTTATTTTGTCCAGATGTAACGTAAATACCCTTAAAAAGTCCCCTTCTTTAGTCATTCCTCCCTTTGGCAGACAGCCCTAGTGTGCTTTGCTTTAAGAAAACAACACATACCATTGTTGATTAAAATTGTTCTTACTACATCAGCACTTAACTGTATCAAAATGCAATTAATAGTCAACTACTAAATAATTAAATCTTTATTATTGAGTAAACTTTATTGTTTTATCAATTATTCCATCGCATTAATTACCCATATTTAAATATCTTGAAAAGTGAGTGTTCGTCCACTTTTTTTAGGACTACCGATTGGATTATTATAATACGCTTCACAATATAATCTTGTTTTTCCAGCAAAAATAATTATTTATGAATTTCTTTAAACGTATTTTGTTCTGGAAGAATTTGTTAAATATATCTGATAACAGATCATTTGCTTTAAAATGATTCTGATAGATGGCAGCAT
Source organism: Cheiracanthium punctorium (assembly GCA_038373885.1). Lineage (NCBI taxonomy): Eukaryota > Metazoa > Arthropoda > Arachnida > Araneae > Cheiracanthiidae > Cheiracanthium > Cheiracanthium punctorium. Next base: position 734,612 of record JAWZYV010001411.1, on the reverse strand, counting down.
CATATTTTCTACGTTGTTCTAACCATGGTTCTCTGAGATAAGTACAGGGTACAGGCTACCAGGCTACCCGAAAACCAGTTTCTCCTATGAGATTTTGCCACGGACTAAGAGGGTTCAGGACAATCATCCAAGCATTGCGAAAGAACTAAATGAAATTTGACCAAAAGGTGGCGCTGGGAGTTGTACCCATTAATTTTTGGCGCATGCGTCGTCTGCTAGTAGCTGAAACGTAAACAAATATCAACGGAAGCACCCCGCGGGAGATACTTACGCGTGTGTCGTCAGAGGCGCCGTGCCGTAATATTAAAGGGGTCGCATATTTCCTTCAGAGGCTGACGCAGTTCGTCGTCTGCCGCTTCCGATGACCGTCCTAAGCCTTAAGGTGGATTCATATCTGCGCGCCGCACCGCAACCATGCGTACTGTTCGCCGTTTGGACGTTGCTGTCTGGCGGCGAGCTTGCGTGCCGCAGTAAATACACCATGCTCTTCTGTAATGGCTGTAGCTGTAAAGCTCTTCTATTGGCTGAGCTTTGCGGTCGCTGCGGATATCTGTTCTCGCCGATAATGCGCAAACCCTCGCGCTCGCGTGTTGCTCCGCACGTGACGTCATGCGGCGTCTTAGCGATGCGGTACGGCCAGTATGAATCCGGCTTATGTCCGTGGATTTTGCGTAGGTACGGGCAAAGTTTCGCTCCTTCGCCGCTGCATTTTCGCCAATTAGGCGCTACTACCTGAACCTATCACTGTTGCCAACTCTGCCGGAGAAAAAGATCTTGGCCAACTGACAATACCGAAGCAGGCCCGGACTGGCCAGGGTGTCCGACTGTCTGCAGACGGTTGGCCCCCCGCCCTTGACGGACCCTTCTTGCTGAGCGCGGGCCCCCAAACAGAAAAAAGAAAGAACATTAAAAAAAATTGCTATACTGATAGCACTTGAATGAAGTTTGACACATAAAAAATTTTTTGCAGCTGCAATTGTGTGCCAGAAGGCTTCAAAACACTTTTTTAAATGTAGTTCTCGAAATTTTTTGAGTGAGTGTTCGCGAATGAACAAGGGATTAATTAATATGAATGACGCATATTAATTAACAGATCAATATTTTATTAATACATTAATTATCAATCATAATTAATTAATAATAACACCATACCTCCCCCACATCCCGAAAGTTAACACATTCTATTATTTATCGGTTGCACAATGACCCCACCCCCCTTTCTCTTGAGACGGGCGGGCTCCTCCCTCCCAGGTCCAGGCCGAAGTACTTTGTAAATCGCATAAGAAAGTCCAAATGACTCAAAGAGCATCAGCAGATAAACATATTTCAGCAGCGCAAGCACTTAAACGCCAAAGAAATTTTTTTTTTTTTTTCTCAGCTTGAAAACATTTTTAGCCATTTCTGGCTACTTTTAACTTTGATTTGAGCCACTTTTTTTCCGGCAGAGTTGGCAACAGTCATAGGGTCAGGTAGTAGCGCCAAATCGGCGAAGGAGCGAATCTTTGCTCGTACGCAAAAACGGAGCTTTTCGGGCAGCCTGTACTTATCTCAGGGAGCCATGGTTCCAACAAATAGCCCAAATAGCATTACAATTTTTTTAAAACTAGCATTACATTTAGTGGAACAGCGGAAATAATAAGCGGGGCCAGGTTTAGTTGGCGACTTTTTTTCTCGCCAAACATAACTAAGCATTCGTAGTTATATAAGAAAAAATAAACCCAGGACTACAATACACTTATCTAAACACCTTATTATTACAAACAAATCAAAAATACTCATCTATTGATTCATATTAAATTAAAAAATCTACGTGAATTGTGCAAATCGATAGCAATCCCATGTATCGAATAAAATCATCCATGTTTCTTATAACCTTAAAAATTTCCATCCTTCGCACTTCACAAAAAATAACACAAAATAATAAAACCCTTATACAAATATGCAACCATAAAACAATAAAAATTCTCAACGTCAAACCTATGTATACTAAGCAAGAAATAAACATTAAAAAAACAAAACCACATATACCTCAATTTTTCCACTTAATTCCTTATTTAATGGCCTTCACGAAATAAATCCATCAAAGAATATTCAAATACGCAAAATTTCAGCGTAACACGGCACGTTAAATATTCATCACAACAAGAAATTTTCAGTTTTATACCAATACTAGCTTAAGTACCCGTTCTTCGCACGGAATGGATATTGTTAAACCAAAAAATACAAATGGAAAATAAATAAATATTAAACATATCTTTAGATTTAATGGCCTTAAAAACTGTTTTACAATATTCGTTAGGCATATTCTATCTATAATACTTGGTCTTTCTAAATACTGTTTGGAAAGCGCATCATTAACCCTGAGTGTGTCGTATTTGTCTTTCTTGTTCCATAAAATACTTCTTCAAAATCGAAATCTATATTAAAATCTCCTATTAAAACTGTTTTAATCCTCGCCAGGCATATTTTAACTATACTCCACCTTTATTTACATGAATATAGACACCAATATTCCAATTAAATAAACAGTTGGGTTAGGCAATTTCTCGACAAATATGGAAGATATAGCTAAGCTGGCTCCAATTTCGGGAACTTAATTTTTTTTTAATGCCAAATCTGGCGATAAATCACCAAAAAATGGCAAACCTTCCCGTTTTTTTACGTTTAATCTGGCAACCCTTAAAAAGTCATTCGCCTTTTCACAAGGTAGACAAAAATTTTGTCTGAAATGAACAGCACTCAAGAGCTAAACAAGAGCCTATTTTTGAGGTCGAAAAATCTTGAAACGGATGTTTATGAATTTGTGTTCTTTACATTTTAATGCAAGATTTTTAAGGTTGTCTTAATTTTCATTCGAAATATGAAGACAAATATGAAAACAATGTTTTGGGCCCTTACACGAGTTTATACACGAATACTAAAATACCCTGAAAATGACTTTAGGTATTCGTGTTCGCTACATTTTAAAGGAAGAATTTTATGCCTATCTTTTCTTTTCCTTTCGAGTTACGATGGTAAATTTGAAAACAACGTTTTGGCCCCTTTATCCCGTTTGGATGCGAATTCTAAAAAATTCTGAAAATGATTGTAAGGCGTTTGTGTTCACTACATTTTTTATGGGAGAATTTTAGGCTATCTATCTTCCTTCTGATATATCAAGGGAAATGTGAAAAGAACGTCAAAAAACATTTTGGTCCCTTACTCCCGTTTGGGTGCGAATTCTAAAAAACCCTGAAAATGATTTTTAGGCATTTCTGTTAGCCTCAAAATTCTTCCTTTAAAATGTAACTGTCTTTTTTTTTTTTTTCGTCTGAGCCGCAGATATAAAAGAAAATGTGATAAGAACGTTAAAAAAGTTTTGACCTCTTACCCCCGTTTGGGTACGAATTCTAAAGAATCCTGGAAATGATTTTTAGATATTTCAGTCAGTTACATTTTAAAGCAAGAATTTTGTTCTTATCTCTTTTTACTTCTGAGATATAAAAGGAAATGTGGAAAGAACGTTTTGACCCCTTACCCCCGTAGGGTGGGGTTCCTGAAAAACCCTGAAAATGATATTTAGGCATTTCCGTAGTTACATTTTAAAGCAATAATTTTGCTGCATCTCTTTTTTCTTCTGTACGAAGGAAAATGTGAAAAGAACGTTTTGGCCCCTTACCCCCGTTCGGGTGCGAATTTTAAAAGCCCTGAAACTGATATTTAGGAATTTCCGTTAGTTACATTTTAAAGCAAGATTTTTACTGCTATCTCTTTTGCCCTTTGAGACATGAAGTTAAATGGGAAAAGAACGTTTTGGCCCCCTTATCCCTGTTTGGGTGTGAATTTCAAAAAATCCTGAAATTGATTTTTAGGTTTTTGTATTAGTTACATTTTAAAGCAACAATTTCACGGCTATCTCTTTTTCCTCGAGATATGAAGGGCAACGTGTAAAGAACGTTTTGGGTTGCCTCCCCATCTGGGCTCAATTTTTCAAAATTGGGCACCTTTTGTGCCAAAGGCGCTTCTTAAATGACGCCTTCGGCACAAAAGCTATAAGCTCCTAAAATTTCGGGCAATTTTCAATAAAGGGGGGTGAGAGATAAAATGACATAGTCATTAAAAAAACTCTGCTGTTCGAGCCTCGCCAGGGGAGACCCCCCCCCCTAATTTTTTAGTTTCATTATTGCCGTATTAAAACGATATTAATGGACTATGTCATTTTATCTCTCATCTTTCGTGTATTTCGCCTGGTAACCCTATGTTGAAATTCTTATGATTGTAACCTATTTGTAGAAAAATACATGCGATGCCTATTCTACAGCTTACGAAATATGTAACAATAGATTAAAGCTGTTGTGAACTAATAGTATTTAAATGTATGCAAAAAATACATGTGATGCATATTCTACAGCTTACGAAATATTGTAACAATAGATTAAATCTGTTGTGAACTAATAGTATTTAAATATATGTAAAATTATGTCGCTTTTTTTGGGACACATTTTTCGGTCAATTTTCAATAAAAGGGGTGAGAAATAAAATGACATAGATATTAATAAAATCCTTGTATAATAACACACATAAAAAGGTACTTATCAATTGGGACGATCGTTCCATCCGAAAAAATCTTCAGCCTTCAGTCTCGCAGAATTCTGCGAGACTGTGTGCTGACGGCTAAAGAAGGCTGAAGATTTCTTCGACCGAAACGATCATACGAATTGATAAGTACCTTTTCATGTGTGTGTTATAGAAAATTTTTATTTATATCAACGACTTTAATTATACCTCTACGTCTTGTCCGGGACTCGGAATGGGGAGGGTTGCAAACAATGAGAAAAAAGGTGAAAACAAAAACAAGAGCGCCCACTACCCCCTCTCTCTCCTTTCAATATTGTTCATTGTGTGAATTTCCTAGAAAAAGCAGACTACATTTTTGAAATCAGGTTTGAGGTAAACAATGTACCCTAAACAGATGTGGTGCGACATTTTCTCCAGGGGATCTAAGCTCATCTGAAATATTTCACGGGGAGCCACAGCTCTCACGGTTCCTACGCCCCTGGTAAATTGGACGAAATCTCAGATATTGAACTTCCTATGTTTGTACAAAATTTGATTGAAAATTACGATGAATTATCTACAGAGGATGTCCTTACAGAAAGTCTTCTCCTGGAAAGATTTCTAAAATCCGCCAAAGTTACAAAAGGATACTTAACTTGCCTTTTGATTTCCTTCAGATTCTTAGAGTTTGTGGCTAACTTTTTGCCTCTGTTCACAATCTTACTTTAGCATTCAGATATTTCTTGATAATTTTATGTGTTTCTGTTGCATCATGTGAGAGGAGTTTTTAGAAACTAAAATTAATTAGAAATTTCCCCAGATCCACTATGAACCAAGCACGACTCTCCATTTTAGCTACTTTGTCAAGTAAAAATAGTGTTGCTAAAAGTATCAATTTTGATGCGCTATTTCGAAATTTGCCGAACAAAAAGTCAGGCGAAAGAAATTCTAAGTATTGCGTTACAAAGAGTAGTTTGCTGGATTAGAGCCTAGAGAGCGTAGCTTGCAAACACACACAGTTCCCATTACATTAAATTTTATTATAATAATTATAAAGTTAACAACAAGGTACTATTACTATAAAAAGGGTAACTTACATTGTACATTAAATTGGCTTATTAATAAAAAGATATTTTCTTTTTATTCATAAAACTGTGTTTACAAAATAATTAACATTCTACCCTCTTTATTAACCAATTGAATAAAAAATTACTTTATCAACGCATTAAATACAATTACTTTACGCAGCTGGCTGTTCCGGCACAGTCAGCTGACGTCAAAAAAAGGTCTTTAGATCTGTGGCACGCGATGAATGTTTCGATCGTCCGCCATCTTGCTGGTAGTTAAGTCGAGCGATGGCAACGGCTGTCCTTTTTTCAGCATTTGGCAATCTATCCAGCTGTTCTCGCATTCTTCAGCAGATGTCAGTGCTGTTAAAAATAATCGTGACAATTTTTTTACGGGAAATGACGTGCTAAAAAGTAAAGGATTCTCGTGGAGCTATGTCACCTGCAACTATTTTGATAGAAATCAAAACTATTCTCCGCGACTGGCAACAGTCAACGTCAGAGTTTGGTGTTTCCAGAGCGGGAACACTGCACGTTAAAGGGTTAAGTACTGCCCCAGGTACCACCAGACCTTGCTCCTTCCCTGCTTAGTAGAGAGATAATCATTTAAAATTCTGTGTGAGTTGTGATCACTGTTGAAAAAAATTAAGCACTTCTATCTTTTTTAAGATTGGTAAATTGTGGCGCGAAAACAGTAACTGTTTTGCATTCTTTGTTAGAATCCTCTTACCTTTTCTTTTCCATAAATTGATCCTGCTTGTAATAATAGTCTACTCTCTCAGAAGTGTTCCTTCCAATAACTGATTTTGTAAGATATTTATCTACCTCTTGAAGGAGCGATGACTCATCAACGATATTGTTATTCGCAACTTGAAATGCAGTAGAACTGGCACTCATTTCATGGAAGCAATCCAAAAGAGATTTCTGAATTTTGAATTAAATGATTTGAAATTAATGAGATAATTATAAAAAAGTAATAAGCTGAATAATCCTATAAAACTTATGACTAGAAAACATACTGCTGCCAGATATCCGGATACCTGATGGAAATTTTTGCAAATTGATATCCGTTGCATTACTAATTTTCATTATTTATTTTGTTGTGTTAGTTTAATTAATTATTACGTGACGCATATTCTTATGGCATACTCATTTCTTCCTTCAGCCTTATGAACTTGTTTTGTTGGAGTGGGCTTGTAGACATGAATTACGTGATATCTGACTTATTCAAAGTTCCTAATATACAAGTAAGTCATAAATTTTCTGTTTATAATCTGGGTGAAATCCACATTGAATGAAATCTCACATTTTACTTACATAAAATGAGGACTTTATTTCTAGGGATGGACGCGAGACGAAAAATAAGCGTCTGAAAAATTTAATCAGAAAAAAGAGGTACAAAAACTGAGCTCTCATGCAAATTAAGCCTTGCTTAAAATGTCCGGGGAAAAAATAAATATTTACAATTTTTTTCCCCGGGTATTTTTTACTTTTCGAACATGTACTATGTAAGCAAAGTATTTTAATCATGAAAAAATTTGAATTTGAGATTCCGATGTATTGGCACGTTTTGGGATCTTCTGAATTCATTTATGCTATTTTTACGAGATGTATATATATATATGTATGTATGTGTGTGTGTGTGAACACATACCTAAACGATACATTCGGTTGACCTCAAATTTGGTTTATATATTATAGACCACCCACCAATTAATGACGCACGACCGGCATTAATTTTGGTGTTTATAGGACTTAATAGTTTTTTACAGGGCTACAAAAAAGAATTCTTTACATTATGGCCTATAGACGGAAATTTTTGAAAGTGCGCTAGCGTCTAAACGGTGCATTCGATTGAGCGCAAATTAAGTATGTATATTATAGGTAACCATGAAACAATCTGTATTTATTTTGGTGAGTGTAGAGCTCATAGTTTGTTTACAGGTTTGCAAGAAATAATTCTCATACATTACAGTCTATGGGTGACAATCATTTAAAGTGAGCTAGTGTCTAAATAATGTATCCGAATAAGCTCAAATTAGGTATGTATATCATAGGTCAGCGTCACACAGCCTGTATACATTTTGGTGTGTATAGGAATTAGTTTTTTATAGGACAACAAAGGAGAAATCTTTTACATTATGGCCTATGGGCGGCAATTCTTGAGAGTGTACTAGCGTGTAAACGATGCATTCAATTGAGCTCAAATTGCATGTGTGTATTATGGGTCACGGTCACATGACCTGCATAGATTTTAGTATGTGTAAAGCTGATAATTTGTTTTAGGGGTGGCAAAGGATAATTCTTATATGTTACGGTTTACGGACATTCAAAGTGAGCTATTGTCTAAATGATGCATTCGATTGAACTGAAATTAGGTACACATATTATCATATGCGTACATGCTGCACTGTCTTACACACTGCATCAATTTTAGTATGTGCACGGCTTACAGTTTCTGTACAGGGCTACGGAAAAGAATTCTTACACTTTATGGCCTATAAACGCTACTTATTTGAAGTGTACTAGCGTCTGAACACTGCATTCAATTGAGATGAATGAAATTTATCTAAGGCTTGGTAAAGATCACGTGTTCGGAAAGTCGAGTTCAGTCATTCCAGATTTTTTCATTTAAGTTTACACTGAGATAGTCTCGTGCGTGAATCTCCTAATTTGACTTTTCTTTCCTGAAAAATATGTAAGAATAAATCAAATCGCATGTATTTTTCATTAGACTTAATTTCATGTTTTCCTACTTTCACTGTAGATATCAAAATTCCTTTTCACTATATTATTACCTTCCAATTTATCTTTTCTGTTTCGCTCATAGACTGGAAGAATGGAACCCTTAATATCGGCTTTGTCAGCTGATGAGGAAGAAATGTTCCGAAATATGATGAGGAGGCTGCATCACATCGCAAAAGTAATTTTTTTTTTTTTTTAATCGAGTTGTGCTTTATATGTGTGCGTGCAAAATCATTTGTTAGATCAATTAGATTTTCAGATACATCGGTTATGAATGGGCTGTATAAACGGCATGATTCTTTATAAATGACTAGCTGAAGTACCCGTTCTTCGCGCGTAATGGATATTGTTAACCAACAAATACAAATGGAAAAAATTTTGTCTCTAAAACAATTTATGTATTCATCTGGATCCGTGTTTCATGATCGAGTGTTTCATGATTTGAACATCTAATTGATCTAACAAATGATTTTGCACACACACATATAAAGCACGATCGAACAATCTTGATTATATTATATATTTTTTTCTTTTTTGTCAAATCTTGTTAGCATTTAAGTTACTAATGCAACTTTAAACGCAGAATGTAAAAATGGAGCCAAGAGTAATAATTTCATTTTCTATTTTTAACATAAGCATTTAGTGAACATAGTAACAGTGTCTGTTTATTTCACTCTCATATATGAACAAATCTTCCAAATTACCCAGAGCTGCAAATACTCAGTCTATTTTTACTCCTTATCAGATTCTGCTACATCAGGTATTATCGAAATAATCCGTAACGTTAAAAAAGTTTTAAACTCAAAAAATGATTTGCATCGCCTTATTTTAATCCATGAAATAACAGATTTTTATTTTTATTTTCAACATGGTAGTTGCCACATTTATAAGATGCTGTTTCTACACAATACTAAATTCAACAAATAAACGAAAACAAAGGTTTTATTCATTGTTCTTGGACAGAATAATTTATGTCATAGAAACTTACCAATTGGAAAATAAAAGTGCATAAATTCCAAACAAAAGGAACATTAACAACCTGGAAATTTAATATACTCGGATTTTAAGGTTATTACTGCTCTTTTACATTTTATTTTCTTCGCGCAGATCGTTCAAAGAACCAGAAACGAAAATGTGCACGAATCTTGCAATCTTAATCCACGTTTTCTAAACTAACTTACCCATTATGTTATTAACCGACGAAAAACGGAGGAGGTTCTCAAGTCGATGCGTATATATATATATATATATATATTTATGTATGACCACGCATAACTTTTTACAGAGTAATCCGATTTTGATAATTCTTTTTTTATTGTAAAGGGTATACCCCGAAGTTGGTCCCATATAGATTTGGAAAAAAAATTCCAACCCTAAGGGTAGGAAAACAGGGGATGATTGATTTTTCACTCACTTTTTGTAATGTATGAACACGCATAAAATATGACTTTTAAATAGCTTTTTTTTTTTTTTTTTTTTTTTTTTTTTTTTTTAAATGCCAGCTCGTTTAGTGATCTTTTACCTTTTCCTCGTGAAAATTCAATATTCCTTAAATTTTATAGTTTTCATAAAATAAAATAGAAGCTCTAACGAGGCATATAAGCTCTTGAATCGATATTTGTTAGATGCTATTACAAGAAGAGTTGATTTTTTTTAAATGGACGGTGTCCGTGTGACGCCATTTTTCAGCCAACACGTAACCTCCAACCAATCAACTTAAAATGTAGTTTCAGTTGACACTCGATGTTTCAATCTGATTAGTTCAAATTTGTATTTTCCACCGACACGTGATTGAAATAGCATCGTATCGATATCGTTCATTGCAAGGGATATTGGCGACGTTTTTACGTCACCGTTTAAAACTGCACATCAAACCATGGGCGTAACTTGGGCTTCGAAACTGGGGGGGCAAAAGTCATTTTAAATGAAAGTCCATGTATGCGTGCCCGTACACACACATGCATATATATATATATATATAGTGAAACCTCTCCAAGCGGTCACCCCTCTAAACGGCCAATTTTTCATGGCACGGATTTTTTGACTCATAGACTTGATGTTAAAATAACCTCTATCAGCGGCCACCCGACCCCCTTAAACGGCCACCTCATCGCCCATCTCATTTTTCAGGAAATTTTACTCACTCCATGCTGTAATTTTGAGCGGAAAAACTCAAGGTCAGGTTTATGTCGAATATAAGTCCCAGGAATACATGGAATTGAATCTGTTATATCTCTTTTGTATTCTCCCCACACTCTTAAGATGGGTAATCACTTGGACAATCAGGTATTGAAATTGTCCTACAAATGAATTTTTGTCCCCCTTTCAGGGGCTAATTCCGTGTCTGACGAGGAATTTCTCGATGTTTGTAATGGCGAGCAAGCTAAACTTTCAACACAAGCGACTTTAGGGAAAATCGATGAAATTATCGAAAATTCCGAAGCGGTTACAAACTAACCAGTTAGAGATCCGATTTTTAAAGTAAAAAACAAACTAGAAAAAATGGTTGTTTCAAAGAAAAGTAAAAACTTAAAACGGACACAAATTGTATCATTTTTTCAAAAAAATGTAAGAAAGCATTAAATAAAGTACTATTTTCTCCTTACATAAGTTTTATATTTCATTTTAAATAAGGAATATGTGCCAGACTTGTTTATATTACGCATTATAGCAATTATCTTATAATAGTAAATAAAACTCTTGAGAGCGGCCACCCCCTCCGAGCGGCCAAATATTCTCGGTACGGTGGGTGGCCGCTCAGAGAGGTTTCACTTATATATATATATATATATATATATATATATATATATATATATATATATATATATATATATATATATATATATATATATATAAACTATAAATTCGGTCTTTGAGCTTCGTCAAGGGAGACCCCCCCCCTGAACCCCCTTAATTTTTAGTTTCATTATTGCCATATTAAAACGATATTAATGGACTATGTCATTTTATCTCTCACCCCTTTTTCTTTTTCTTATATTCTTCCTTTACATTTATTTCATTGACTGGAAGTAGGAGGGTTTCCTGGTCTTTCCTTGCAAATGCAAAAGTGGGTCGATGATAACTGAAGTAACTTATATAATTTTTAGTATCTATCTTAACACACCAAAATTTTTGCTTTTCGTTATTGGATATTGTTGAGAGAGCTTTAGGCGCGTAGGGTTGCTGTATTTCGCATGGTAACTCTATTGGCGAGTCATCCGAGTGGATAAGAATCCGTGCTGTTAGGCTTATGTTTAAAATTATTCTTTTTCCCACTTTCACATTCGGTAGCCCAGTGCTCGATGCGTTTATACCTTTTACAAGTTATTCTTGATGTATCCTTAATTTTATGAGTCGGCTGGCCCGAGTATTTTCCATAATTTTTATTTTTAGACGCATGTTTTCTACGAGCAGCCACGAAAGCACCTGAGTCTTCTGCTTGTCTGTCATCGTTACGCCTGGCATTTGATTCTGAGTATTTCTGGCTTCGGAAGCTCATCTCTTGATTCCATAGCACATCGGAAATTGTCGAAAGTAGAAGGGAGGCTATATAACAGCATTACAGTCAGCAAGTCGTCGTCTATTTAGATATCCATTTCTGAAAGTCTGTCCCCTATGTCGAAGAATTTTCTCAAATGGTCGAGAATTCCATTAGACGAGTCGGGTATTTTATATTGAATTAAAGATTTCATCACGCAGCTTTACGAGCAGGTCCTTTAGACTGATAGATTTCTCCCAGTTTTTTCAACACATCTGATGAAGTGTCACAATTTTTTATTTGTTCGAGTTCAGATGGCGATTTACATAGAATTATATCTGCTTTTGCTTTTTCGTCCATTTGGAGACCCACGTATCGAACTCTTCTTGCGATTTTTTGTCATTTTCCAAAACTCAGGCTTTTAACCTGATGCATAAATCCAGGCATCATTCTTTATTAAAAGCGCTTTCATTTGCATTTTCCATGTTTCGTAATTATCTTTATTCAGCGTTTCAATTCGCCAAGTTCCAGTCGCCATTTTGAGGATGAATGATGCAGCCTTGAAACGAACGTTAAAAATCAGCAGATAAATAAATTAATCCATCTGGGGTCCATAACCTTTTAGAAATGTTAGCAGAGTTATGGCACAAACATAGTAAACGTGGGATTTTAACATAACATATTATTAGAACGGAAGAAACAGGCACATCACATAACAAGGTAACATCAAGAAGGGAAAAAGTATATTTGTTTGTGTTTGTGGGATTACGGCAGATTAGCTACGCGTGGGCTCTAGGCCTATGGGTGGGGTGCCCTCCGTGGAGGTCTTTCTAAGGGGTCTTAACCCGTATTTACGCTAAGTGAAAAAGGTATAGAAGAAGTAAAAAGAATGCGTGCGCAAGCACAGTTACAGTTAAATAGATAGGTGTTTATTGAGGGATACAGAATTCAGGAGGATAAGACATATATAAAAAAATAAACAATTCATTACTCAACAATTTATTCTTACTTTTATGTCGCATTTTTGGGACACATTTTTGGGACAATTTTCAATAAAGGGGGCGAGAGATAAAATGACATAGTCATTAATAAATCATAAAATATTTCTTCTATAACAATGGAAAAAATACTGTACTTAAACCGATGAAATTTGAGATCAGTTATTTTTAACTCTTGAAAACAAAAAGTAAATAGTGCAAAAATATAATTAATAAAATAGATAAAAGGGATTACTTTTTTCCCCTTTTATAAAACCAACTCCACAGCCACTGGTACACTGGGGACCGAATCAGCTTTTAGCGGTAGAGTCTGTGTGTACGTCCAAAACAAAGTTCATTGGAAGGATTGGAAATTGCAAATCTATGTGTTCACTAAAAAAAAAAACTCCACAGCCACTGGACATTAGCAGGACTTGACTGTCAAGAAACATTTGACGGTCAAAAACTGAAGCGGTCGACTTTGATTTTCAAAGGGTTTTTCCAATATGTAAGAAGAGGCATCATTTTTAATTTAAACAAAACTACATTTTCCCCCTCAAAACGCAACTATAATGGATGTCTTCTCCTTAACGAATTCCTGACAAAAAAACCAAATGATCAGTACATTGTAGTATTTTCTCCAGACTAATACTCAATCTTTATTTAAAATTTACCGATTTGACACAAAAATTACGAAAACTACTTACCTGTACTCATACACAAAACAAGTTAATATTTCACTGCAAGATACAGATATTCGGCTGGTAAAATTCATTTAACTTAACCAAACTTGACACACAGACATCATTTACCTATTTAGCTTAGCTCTTTGTAATCCATTCTTTGCAGCTCATTCAATAATCCCTCCAACCCTCTTGGACATCTCCCGAGTTTTTTGTCGGTATTTTCCCCCCAACCAGGTAGCGAAAGATTAACAACAGACTTGAAATATAAAACATCATGTTACATACAAAAATTTTTAAAGCTCCCTTCTCTCACAAAGTCGATATGCTTGCGGGAAAAACTGGTCCTAGTCTATTTAAGTGAACACAGATGTGGCTGATTTTTGAGTTAACGGGAGATAAAAGGGCCGCGTTCGGCATTTAAATCACTCCAAATTTTCACAGAATCTTAATGGTCATTTAGTGATGACATGTTCTTAAGTTTAGTTTGTAGGTAAAAAAAAAAAAAAAAAAAAAAAAAAAAAAAAAAAAACGATTATTTTATGCCTTGTTAAAAAGCCTCCTCTTGCGAGGTTTGAAATACATTACAATGAAACTGATTGCACTGCACATTTTCTATTTTCTGTAACCTCTCTTCCCGTGGCACTTTATTTAATGTTAGCAACCTGTTAAATTTACAGCATTCTGAGCTCAATGTTCGTGTTTTTCCTCGACTCGGACAGAAAATTTTAAATTTTTAAGAGTCCAGTACGTTATTTTTATTTATTTATTTTTTATTTTATTTTATCTTTTATTTTTATTTATTTATTTATTTGGGGGGGGGGGGTTGTAAATATGCTTAGAAAAGTAATGTGGAAAAATATATTTAATAATTTGAGGAGCTGGAACGACTTTTAGCGTGATTTCATTAACCAAAAGCTCGGCATATGCGGGAGACAGGGATCGATACAAACAAAAATTGGGTCCGTTTTGTGGCTCTTTCACAAAATTACAATCGATTTAAATGGAACCACGTCACAAAAATACAGTCATTAAAAATGTCCTTCATTGGCATTTTACCCTACATTTTAATGTGTTTCATCAATTAACAAAAAGAAAAAGTGACTTTTATTAAAATTTGGTTTGAAAATTCACAAAAATAAGTGCTGAAATTCACAAAATTAAGCATTGAAATTCACAAAAATATGCAGTTTTTACAAAAATTGGACCCTCGAAAATATTCCTGGACCGACCCCTGATAAATTATGAAGGTTTTGAGTTGAAGACGTTTTCACGAAAAAAAAAATCTGATGTGTCCAACACATGACTTCCTTGCACGTCCATTAGATCAAAAATATTTTCGACGCACTTCCTCTAAATTTATTTGTTTGAAAGAGATAAAATATCAATAATAGTAAGGTTTAGCGATTTCTAGCCAAATATTTCGATATCACCAAGCTGAGTTCAATTTGTAAGATTTCCTTCTGACACTTTATTTGGCGATATTTCACCAAAAGCCGACAAACTTGAGATAGTCGCGAGATTTTGGGGATAGCCAAAGTATTCATTGACCACAGACTTTCAATGAATTGAATGCATCTATACGCCTCAATGTATTCAAAGTCATTTGGCTCACAATGTAAATAAATTCTCAGTCGATTGCTGTCAAAAAAGATATTGAAAACAGTTAGATATTACAATAGTTCTAAATACAAAGTTAAAAAATCTACGGGTTAAAGTTTTAGAGTTATACAAAATAGGAAATAATTTTTGGCGCCAAATTTGGCGATATTTCGGCGAAACTCGTCAATGTCGACGACATTTGGCGAGATTTTAAGCATACACCAAACAATGACAGATTATCGCCAAATTTGGCGATATTTCGCCAAAACTCGCCAAGAACGATGACAAATCGCGATACTTTGGGCATGGACCAAATGACTGACTATCGCCAAATTTGGCGATATTTCGCCAAAACTCGCCAAGGTCGAGGACAGACGGCGAGATTTTGGGCATGTACCAAATAATGACTGTCTACAGTTGTATTATAATGAAGATGTCCGTAGACATTAAGGTACTGAAATTCTTTTCGGTGGTCCTGTAAATAAACTCTCCAGTAGATTGGAACCAAAAATCGAGATGCACAACTAGATGTTACAACATTCTTATATATGAAATTTCATAATAGTTTTTGAGATTTGAGAGTTAAATATGCACACACGTACACCAAAAGTCGCCAAGCTTGGCGACTTTTGGCATAGTTCTTGAGGGAGGCACGTGACCGTGGTCGGACCATTACCTAACTTATGTGGTAGGACGGTATTGTGCTTGAAATGGATGAATGCCCCTAAAATTGCTATTGACCGTAATGTATTGGAAATCTTTTGAGTGTTCCTGTAGCAGAACTATAAATGATAAAGACACTTTTTTTAATGGAGAAATTCATTTTCTAACTCTTTACAGCATATATCACTTCTGAGTCGTTTGAAATAGCCCAATACCTCTAAAAAACGCTTTGATGAATTTCGGCCCATAGAGCGTAATGTATTTCGAATCTTTTGGGCGGTCCTGTAGATAAACTATTCAGTCGAATGGAACCGAAAGGGGAGGTGCACAACTAGATGTTACAACAATCCTAAATATAAAGTTTCAACATTCAACGCCTAACAGTTTTTGAGATATGCGAGTTTAATGAATTTCGGCCCATTGAGTGTAATGTATTTCGAATGTTTTGGGCAGTCCTGTAGATAAACTATCCAGTCGAATGGAACCAAAAGGGGAGGTGCACAACTAGATGTTACAACTATCCAAAATATGAAGTTTCGACATTATACGCCTAATAGCTTTTGAGTTAGGCGAGTTTAATGAATTTGGGCCCATAGAGCGTAATGTATTTCGAATCTTTTGGGCGGTCCTGTACATAAACTATTCATTCGATTGCCACCAAAAGGGGAGGTGCACAACTAGATCATAGAACAATCCTAAATATCAAATCTCAACATTCTACGACCAATAGTTTTTGAGATATGCGAGTTACATACATACGTACGTACGTACAGACGGCATGGAAAAACTGGCCACAGTAGACTCGCCACTGGTCAAAATGAGTTGCAGACGCGTTAATATGATCGTGCATGCTAGCCTACGATGAGATGCATCGAAAAAATTTTTAAAATTCAATTTAGAGGTAGTCAAAATCGGTTTTTATGTCGAAATTTGGCCCCCAAAATTTTTCGGGATCACATTACTTCCTTATACTACGTACAAGGAAGTAAAAAGTTTGAAATTTGCCCCCCCCCTCTAGAAAAATTTTTTGAAGTTCCCCCCCCCTTTAGGAAAATTACTATGGGTGCCCATGTACGCACATCAGCAGATCGTTATAAACAATAGCTGTGAAGGTTCCCCTTCTGTGTCGAACATTGCTTCTCAGTATTGCTGGGAGCAACGCTGTTAGCAGGAAGTAATGAGGTGATTTGTTGCTATATTTTTCTAATGCATGAAAATCTAAAAGGGTTAAAGGTATCGAAATACTGACTTAGATAGTACTGCAACTAGAGTTTATCTGTCACGACGAACCAAATAGAACGGCCTCCTCCCATGGAACCGTATAACTTATTTTGGAGCCCTCTACCAAGTCTGGGGCACGTGCCCCTAGTTTCCCTTGGCAGCAGATATAAATAATAAAATGGCAGACCGTTTCTTGTTCTCTTAAACTGCGTCGCATTTGAATACGCAATTAGTCGTCCGTCAAGTAAGTTGTGCACGATCACACGATAACGTTGTTGTCTCTCTGCTACTGACCTTCAAACACCAAAATTAGGTTCACTAAAATATAAATGAGAAACTGGCCCCAATCTGTGACAGGGCGGCAACTAAAGGGGGGATAAGCGGAGACAAGCACCGGGAGACATTCTAAAAGGAATGCCAAAATCAGTTATAGTTTCTTGGGATGGGACGCGGCTCCATGCGAGGGGGCACACGACCATGGACGCCCATAAGGGGGGGGGGCAAGGTAGGGAACTTGCCCCCCCTAAAGTTCTAGGTTAATGTCACATAATGTTAACAAATGGCAAAAACAGAACTAAATTTGTTAAAAGTTTAAAATTTGCCCCCCTCTAGAAAAAATTTTTGAAGTTTGCCCCCTTGGAAAATACTATGGGCGCCCATGCACACGACACTAATTATGGTTTGCCCCGGATGACATAAACTCTAATTGCGTCATCGCCTGTGAAAATGACCTCTTTTTGATCACTTTTTACAGCAACAGGTCTTTTTACTTCCTTGTACGTAGTATAAGGAAGTAATGTGATCCCGAAAAATTTTCGGGCCAAATTTCGACAAAAAAACCGATTTTGACTACCTCTAAATTTAATTTTAAGAATTTTTTTGATGCATCTCATCGTAGGCTAGCATGCACGATCATATTAACGCGTCTGCAACTCATTTTGACCAGCGGCGAGTCTATTGTGGTCAGTTTTTCCATGCCGTCTGTACGTACGTACGTATGTTCGTACGTACGTACGTACGTATGTATGTAACTCGCATATCTCAAAAACTATTGGTCGTAGAATGTTGAGATTTGATATTTAGGATTGTTCTATGATCTAGTTGTGCACCTCCCCTTTTGGTCGCAATCGAATGTATAGTTTATGTACAGGACCGCCCAAAAGATTCGAAATACATTACGCTCTATGGGCCGAAATTCATTAAACTCGCTTAACTCAAAAACTATTAGGCGTAGAATGTCGAAACTTCATATTTTGGATAGTTGTAACATCTAGTTGTGCACCTCACCTATTGGTTCCATTCGACTGGATAATTTATCTACAGGACCGCCCAAAACATTCGAAATACATTACGCTCAATGGGCCGAAATTCATTAAACTCGCATATCTCAAAAACTATTAGGAGTAGAATGTTGAAACTTTATATTTAGGATTGTTGTAACATCTAGTTGTGCACCTCCCCTTTCGGCTCCATTCGACTGGATAGTTTATCTACAGAACAGCCTAAAAGATTCGAAATACATTACGCTCTATGGGCCGACATTCATCAAAGCGTTTTTTAGAGGTTTTGGGCTATTTCAAACGACTCAGGAGTGATATATGCTGTAAAGAGTTAGAAAATGAATTTCTCCATTAAAAAAAGTGTCTTTATCATTTACAGTTCTGCTACAGGAACACTCAAAAGATTTCCAATACATTATGGTAAATGGCAATTTTAGGGGCATTCATCCATTTCAAGCACAATACCGTCCTACCACATAAGTTAGTTAATGGTCCGACCACGGTCACGCGCCTCCCTCAAGAACTATGCCAAAAGTCGCCAAGCATGGCGACTTTTGGTGTACGTGTGTGCATATTTAACTCTCAAATCTCAAAAACTATTATGAAATTTCATATGTAAGATTGTTGTATCATCTAGTTGTGCATCTCGATTTTTGGTTCCAATCTGCTGGAGTTTCTTTACAGGACCACCAAAAAGAATTTCAGTACTTTAATGTCTATGGACATCTTCAATATAATACAATTGTAGTCAGTCATTGTTTGGTACATGCCCAAAATCGCGCCGTCTGTCCTCGACCTTGGCGAGTTTTGCCGAAATGTCGCCAAATTTGGCGATAGTCAGTCATTTGGTCCATGCCCAAAGTATCGCCATTTGTCATCGTTCTTGGCGAGTTTTGGCGAAATATCGCCAAATTTGGCGATAATCTGTCATTGTTGGTCCATGCTTAAAATCTCGCCAAATGTCGTCGACATTGACGAGTTTCGCCGAAATATCGCCAAATTTGGCGCCAAAAATTATTTCGTATTTTGTATAACTCTAAAACTTTAACCCGTACAATTTTGAACTTTTGTATTTAGAACTATATTATAATATCTAACTGTTTTCAATATCTTTTTTGACAGCAATCGACTGGGAATTTATTTACAGGGTGAGCCAAATGACTTTAAATACATTAAGGTGTATGGATGCATTCAATTCATTGAAAGTCAGTGGTCAATGACTACTTTGGCTATCCCCAAAATCTCGCAAACTATCTCAAGTTTGTCGGCTTTTGGTGAAATATCGCCAAATAAAGTGTCAGAAGGAAATCTTTCAAATTGAACTCAGCTTGGCGATATCGAAATATTTGGCTAGAAATCGCTATACCTTACTATTATTGATATTTTATCTCTTTCAAACAAATAAGTTTAGAGGAAGTGCGTAAAAAACATTTTTGAATTAATAGACGTGCAAGGAAGTCATGTGTTGGACACATCAGTTTTTTTTTCTAACGCTGAACAATTGATTTCAGACAAGTTTAAAATCGCTGCCCCTTGATTTTTGCTTTCCTGAGAAATTATCTAGCTTGGTCATTTGGTAGAATCTGCCATCGTTCCTGTTGAGTTGAAAAGCTTCTGTGACTCTATTCTTTTGTTGATTTTTGCAGGGGATTTTTTTTTCTTTTTTTTTTTTAGAATCTGATAGTATATATGGGTTCTAAATGCATGATTTGTGTTCAAAATCATAACTTTGCCCCCTGACTTTTTAGACTAGGGGGGCAACTTTTACAACTACAGGGGCAATTGCCCCCCCTTGCCCCCCCAGATTACGCCTATGCATCAAACCACCTATACACCTTCGTTCACAGTACACAGCACATATGTGTACATTTTGTTTTCGCTTGTTAAAACGATTCTTTTAAGATTTTTTGTAGTTCTGAATTTACGTACATATGCGTCGATGCTTTAATTTTGAATAAATCATGTTAACGCATGCGAATGTGTAAATCCCACGCACACATTTTGTTTTTGTTTGCCATTTCGCAAAAGAGTATTTGAATGTTATTAAAATTTCCGAAGTTAAATTTGTTAATTTTTTTCGAAATTCATACAACTAAAAAGAACTGGTCTATGTTCCGTATCCGGTGCTGTTTACATTTTGATGTTCATTTAGTGTTGGTTCTGGCGGCATCGTGGGCGATTTTCAGCGGGAGTGAAATACCTTGCCGGTGGTAGTTTTGACTGGCAACCATAAAGAAATGTGTACCGCTTAGCGACGTTTTTTTTTTTTTTTTTTTTTTTTTTTTTTGGGGAGGTATGATAATGCGTCAAATATTGCAAATTGGAAATTTCAGAACTGTTGAAAGATCCGAAATTTCTTGAATTTTTGAACATGCGTAATAGTTATTTTTTAATTCTAGCTACTGTGTGACGTACCAAAGGCGTAGCCAGGATTTTCATTAGGGGGGGAGGGGGGCAGGACATGGAGTGTAACCGGAGAATGCCAGGTTTGTCATAATCAGACCCTATGACTAGCTCATTTTAGGGGAGGCAGCTGCCCCACCCTGCCCCTCGCTGGCTACGCCCATGTGACGTACGCATATGAATGTATAGAATTCGCTTGCTCAATTTGACGTCACTAAGCTGTTAATTTGCGTTTATAGCCACAAAAAATTATAAAATAAAAACTAACAAAAAAATTAAACCGCCGAAAAATTCAAAAGCAAAAAATAATAAACCTTTTCTTAACCTTAATAACTAAGTTCTTAAACTAATGTAAGTATACCTAAGTAATTTTGAGTCGGTGCCAAACAACCAATAAACAAAGATCACTAAATTACCTTAAATTTAAAGAAATAACCAAATCAAATTGACAGTGCAACGTGAAATCTCCGGCGATAAACATTAACATTCCAAAAATGCGCTCTCCTCACGTCTCTCACGATCAACGAGCTTTCGCACAGAAATGCAGAGAGGTCTACTTTGTAATACACAACTCAAAATCTGTGTGTGAACAATAAATTACTCCTATTAATAATATAGATTTAGGCAATTTAGTGACCTTTGTTCATTGATTGTTTGGCACCGACTCAAAATTACTTAGGTATACTTACATTAGTTTAAGAACTTAGTTATTAAGGTTAATTAAGAAAAGGTTTATTATTTTTTGCTTTTGAGTTTTTCGGCGGTTTAATTTTTTTATTAAAAAGTTTTTATTTTATCTCCAAAGCTTTTCAGCATTTAACTCTGCAATTTGAGATACATGATGCCAATTTTACCTGAAAAACAAATACTACCTTATAATCCTTAATGAATGTATTAATCCTTGAGGGCTATTCCCTGAAAGTGTAAATGTTTTCGCGAGATTTTACCACCTCGATCTTGGCTTTCTTGCTTGTTTAGCCATGGCTCCCTAAGATCTAGTAGCTAAGAAGTACTTGGGATCTTAGGGAGCCATGGTTTAGCGATTGAATTTCTGAGGCTGCTATAACCCACTAACACCATTTATTTTATAACAAACAAATTTTAGTAAGTTTTTCTTTTTTAAACAAATATGCAACCTTTTTAAAATCTTCTGTTCGCTCTGGTGGCTTTCTTCAAAATTCACCATGAGTAGTCCTTTTCAGTGTCGGATGCAGAGAAGTCTGGAGGAAGTGCAAAATTATTTTGTCTCCTTTTTTCTGATAAATTCATTTGAATTTATAAAATAAGTCAATTTTCCGTAGTGTAAACTTAGTTCGTTATGGCAGAGGGAACACATCTTCTAGATCTGAAAATAGTTCCTTTTATCTTAAAAGAATTACGGATTGGCAGATATGGCGCATATTGTATCCCAAAAGCAAAACACCCCAGCGAACTCACTCAGCTTTTGTTGAATTTTAAAGCAACTGCTTTAAGCCTGCCATGAATGTTAGTTTTGGCGACAAATGGAAAATCATTTTCATTGTCAGTCTTATTTGTTTTCCTTGTTTTATGGAACACTTTTTTTTTTTGAATAAACATCTATATTAAAACGTCTACAAGCACAGCTTTACATATTCGTCTAGCGTACTCCTAACTATACTTGACTTTTATAAATACTGTTTGGAATGTGCATCATAATCCGTGAATGTGTCGTATTTGTCTTTCTCGTCTCATAAAACGCATCTTCAAAATTAAAATCTATAGTAAAAGTGCCAACTAAAACTTTTTAAAATCCTCGTTTGGCATATTCCAACTATACTTCACCTTTATTTGCACAAGTATACTGTATTGGCCCGAATACAACGCGGTATTTTTTGACTGATTTTTTGACTCGCGCTAAATTTGAGGCCTAAATATAGGATTTTTCTAATTATCTTGATGAAAAATTTCGGCGTAGCTTTATATTAGGGCTAATACGGTATCACTACGGTATCTATATATGAAGGCTAATATGAAATACAAGTTTTGGTACCCTTACACCAGGTTCAACACGAACTATAAAAAACCCTGAAACTAATTTTTAGGCATTTGCTCTCGTTATATTTTATGGAATGGATGTTACGATATCCCTTTTTCCCATTGAGCATGAAGAGGAATATGAAAAGAACGTTTTGGCCTCTTGCCTCCGTTCGTGTTCGAATTCTAAAAAACCGTGAAATGGTTTTTAGGTATTTGTAGTAGTTACATTTTAAAGCAAGAATTTTGCGCCTATCTCTTTTTTCCTTCATAATTTCTGAAAAACGAAAGGTAATTTAAAAAGAAGGTTAAAGAACGGTTTGGTCCCTTACCCCGTTCGGGTGCGACTAGAAACAGGGCCGGCCCAAGGGGGGTGCGAATGTAGGCGATCGCCTAAGGCCCCGCGCTTATAGAGGCTCCGCTCCTAGGCTATTTTATTGCTATCTCATAAGACATGATAGAGAAGAGGCCCCGCTCTTGCGCTTCGCCTGGGGCCCCGCACGCCCCTCGGGCCGTCTCTGCTAGAAAACCCTGAAAATGATTTTTAAGTATTTCTGTTAGTTACATTTTAAAGCAAGAATTTTACGGCTACCTCTTTTATCCTCTGAGATATGAAGTGCAATGTGAAAAGTACGTTAAATAACGTTTTGACTCCTTACTCCCGTTTAGGTGCGAATTAGGTCCCGTTTAGGTCTAAAAAACGTCTCCCGTTTAGGTCTAAAAAACCCTGAAAATGGTTAGTTACAGTTTAAAGCAAAAATATTATGGCTATGTCTTTTTTCCTCTGAGATATGAAGGGAAACGTGAAAACCACGTTTTGAGCCGCCACTCCCGAGTGGGTACGATTTTTTTTAAATCGCTTCTTAAGTGATGCTGTGGGCACAAAAGCTATAATCTCCTGAAATTTCATGTCTGTATCACCAGTAAATTTGACTGGGCGTTGACCGTCAGTCAGTCAGGACATCTTCCTGTATGCATAGGGATATTCTTTTTTTATTTTTTAACCTCCAATATTTCAGGTAGCACGTGATAAAGATGTGCGGGTGATGATTGATGCCGAACAAAGCTATTTCCAACCGGCTATCAGCAGAATCACGATGGAGCTGATGCGAAAATACAACAAAGAAAAAGCCATCATATTCAACACGTACCAGTGCTACTTAAAGGTAAATTGATTGATCGTATTTCTTTTCTTTTTTTTTTAATTTTGTCTCTTTCAAAATATTTCGATTTATGAATACTTAAATATTTCTTGACGACAGAAATTATGACCCGTTTAAATTTTTCTTTCTCTCTTTTAAGAAAAAATGTTAGAAATATTATCAAATCACAATTTGCTTTGATTACTGCCATCAAATTTATTCATATTCTGTGTTATGGTAAGCCTATACCTGGGGCATCTGCCCATGGGGTCGGAGTGTGCCTTGGGTGGAGGACTTTTTAAGGGGTTCAAAAGCGTATTCATGTTACATCTGGAGAAAACGACCAAAACTTCCAGACCGTTAAGGAGTTATCCCACTAATGTAAATTCCGACTAACTTTTTGCTGGAACAATTTTTTTGCCAGATTTTAGAGGCAGAGTTATCGGGTTGAAATTCATTAAAAAAAATTAAATTAAAAAAAATATATTTATGTGTGCTATATTTTACAAAGTTCTTAATTAATTTCGATTCTGCTATATTGTAGATTGCTATGTATGCAACACATCTATTTTCAGCAAGAGAAATAACATTTAATATTTTCATTAACTACAGGATAGTTACAATTAAAGTGACCGTATTCAGACCCCTCTACAGCCCGTTCTGCCCATCGGATTTTGATGAAATTTGATATATATGGACCATGGGGAAAAGATTTCTGACAAATATATATATATATATATATATATATATATATATATATATATATATATATATATATATAGTTCGAATTTTGACCACCAGATGGCGCTTTTCAAAAATTCCTTTTAAAAAATTAATCAAGCCTATTAAGACGTTTGCAGTCAGAACTGGGAAAACATTCATGCGTGCCTTTGTCATCGTTAATCATGCCCTTACAGAAGAAAGAGGGAGCTTTACTGGTTAAACTGTTTTATTGGAAAAGCAGCAATAGCTTATCTGCACTGTTTGCCTCGTGTAGGATGTTTAACCTCCAAATGTTCTGCAACAACAACCACTTCATTCTGATTACATGAGTGCATGTTGTCGATTTTATCCACGGACCGTTTTGAAATTTTCACTCTTAAAGTCCTAAAACGTCATGAGTACACGGTACAGGGAACTCCTTCGACAGCAGATGTCATCAGAGCCCGTTTATCGGCAGGGCAACCGGGGCATCTGCCCTGGGCCCACGCATTTCAAGGGCCCAAAAATTTTGTACCTTTCAACAAATTTTTATTTATTAAAAAATTAAATTCTTAAAAAAACTTTGTACGAATATTTAATTTGCCATTTTCTCGAAAATACTCAAGAGCTGGCAGCTAATTCTCTGGCATTTTACTCCACTAAGGCCCTCTAAAACCCATCAGCATTAGGTCAAAGTTCGTGAGCCAACGTCTGAGTCTCTTTTTGTAAGTTTTTTATTTAAAAAAATCGTATCAGTTTTAAGATAAGTACTGTAATTTTTGCAATTCTTTTCATTTATATCGTAAAGAAGTTTAGTATAGAAGTGTATGTAGTATGTGTCTAGATATTCATTATTTGTGAAAATAATTGTTATTCATATTTACTAAAGTCCTTTAATATTCTTTACTGCAATATATTCATATATTTGGTATTTAAACTCAATATATATATCTGCAGATACATGTGCCCAAAACAACTTAAATGCGTAATATGTAATTTCTCGTAAGTGCAAAGGCCCAAAAATTTGTATTTGCCCAGGGCCCAATTTCGTGATGATCGGGCCCTGGATGTCATTCCTGATTTACAGGAGTGGCAATATTTGCAGACCACTGTCTTATGCAAGGTGGAGCAACTTCGCACATTGGCCGCTAAGTCAAAAAACTACCGTGCTAACCTTGGCGAGGATCGTGCAATGGCCAGAGCTTTTCCTGATGTCCCAAACAGACCGTGCTTATGAAGGAGGAATTAGGACTTTGCCTGAGTTGAAAGCCGTCTTAAAGTATAAAAGAGTAGGATCGTTCCAGAGTTCAGACAGCTGTTGCGAGCAAACGTTGAGTCTGCTGAGAACATAAGGCTCTGATTGTGTGCTTTTGTAAGCGATCTATCGATTATTTTGAGGAGCTTAAATTATGAAAGCTCTTTGGTTTTTCTTAATTGCTGAATCCTGAGGAATTGGTGATAATTTTTCTCGAGATTTTCCATTGAATTTTAGCCAGTTGAAGAATTTTTATTGCGTTTGAAATACAGCATCTGAGGAAGCTTCTAAGGAAGCTTCTGTGTTAAGCTGGCTGTTATAAATCGTGTTATTGCTTATTTATTCATGTGATTTGTGTATAGCAGATTGTTCATCAACTTTCTAATAAAATTTGTGTTTCGTCCTGTTAACTGGACTGTTTATTAAAACTTCCCATCTACACAGTATACTTTTAAGATTCGAACCCGGAAACTAACTAGAGTTTTCTGCAACCATAATTTTGAATGTACTTTCAAAATCACTGCGATTAGATATGAAATTTTTTAATTTATCAAAATGCTCTGTAACAGCAAATAGATGTCATCTGGTTCGGGCTGCAGAGTGTTGGCTAAGCAGTACAATTGATAGGCCTTCATTTTCGCGTATTACACAGGCCCACATTAGTACATATACACACCTGTACGAATGTACTATTATAACGTATGTGTATGCCCACAAACGTGTGTCACTTTCCAATTTTGCCCACCCTTGAAAAAAATCCTGGCGGCGCCCTTGTCTTTCAGTTTCTTAAAGATGTCTCTATAAAAATACTTCTTGAAATTCTGGTTAAATTTGTTTCTGTCCAATATTCACGTGTTTTGCACTCTTTGCTAGTAAATCTGCCGCTTCGTTTCCTTTATTACTTTCTACGTGGGAAGGTATTCGCTGGAATACGATTTGCTTATCTTTATTTCTTAAATAATTACTATCTTTCTTGATTTGAGTTATTGGGGTTTCAGAGGGATGATTTAACGAGACAGCTTGCATGACTTGCTTTGGAGTCCACGAATATTGTCAGAGCCGTACCCAGAAAAAAAGTTTCGGGGGGGGGGGGGGAACGAAAGGTGAAAAAGACTCAATTTCTCACAAAAAGGCTTCATTATTATTGTTTTGTTAGCAAAATTTTAAATTCGGGGAGGGGGGTCCGGACCCCCTGCCCCCCCCTTGGGTACGGCCTTGAATATTTGAATATTGTCACATTTCAGTAGCAATCGTTATAATACTCTAAATTTTAAATTATAGCTATATATATTGTGTACATTTCAGCGTCAAAGTTCGTCATAAATATGGTATATCGCATTTTATATTTATATGTACCTATGAGTATGTAGAGAAAAAGTATCAGTTTCAGAAGACACAATCACAATCTTATGCATAGAAATATTAAATATTCTATATTTTTAATATGACAATATTTTTAGTTCAACGCTGTTGTCTAGTGAACGAATTTCCATATTGTTAAATTATTGAATATTATAAATTTTTGATACATTTAAGATTGGGTCATTTGAAACTTTGATAGTTTTTCTTTGCATACAAAGCAGAATCAAAGTTGGCGTTCTGAGAAGGAAAAAAGTTTTAAATAATAATAATAATAACATGGGAGTCAATAGAACTATGTCTAAATTCTCCACTTACTCTTAAAGAAGTTTCCATTCGTTAAAAAATAAATAAAATAAAATAAAGGAAATTCCTGGTGAATGATTTATGAACACACCCTGTAATATGTAAAGACAATTGTACATTAAAGTGTTTCATACTCGATGCGTCAGAAATGTATTTTTGTATTTCTTGTCCTAAATTTAGGAAGCCTACAACAATCTAATTGTTGATCTAGAACTTACTGAACGTCAAAATATATACTTCGGAGCAAAACTTGTCAGAGGAGCGTACATGGAACAGGTATGTAAAAAAAAAAAAAGAGTTTTGATTTAATACAGGGTGACCAGAAATAACATAGCAGTCTAATCTGATTTAGTTAATAGGGAGTTTGTGCATGCCGGTTTCACTCACGGTAATGTTAACGTTAAATTCCATTGGACAATATAGCGCATGCGTACATCTAAAATCCGAAACGTGGTTGGTCAAAATACTCGGAGCCAGGATAGCCAGGGGCGTAGCCAAGGGGGGGGGGTCACAACCCCTCCATGAAGAATTTTTTGCCATACGAAATGTATGTTCTTCACTCCCTTATCAAACACACGTATACAAATATGTGAGTTGCAGTAGTCGTAACCCCCCCCCCCATGAAAAATTTCTGACTACGCCACTGCGGATAGCGTTAGCATTAACGTAGGATGAAACGGTATGCACAAACTCCCTAATGAAAACACAAAGACTTAGCCCAGAAAAATATTTCATTTAATAACAACAAAGAGTGTGAGATATATAAAAAAAAAATCACTTTACCTCAGAGTGCCTTTCTTTTGCTGTGATGTAGAGCAGTGGTGCGCAAACTATTTTCATCTGCGACCCCCTAATTTGTGTAAAATTTTGTTGCGACCCCCTATTTTGAGTATAATTTTGTCGCGACCCCTGGATAGACAGTAGACATTTTCTTTAATTGAAAACGAAGTTACATTGAAATTCTTTCTGGGAGTTGCTCTTACAGGGTGTTTTTAAAAGAGTGTCGTGACGTCATCGATTGAAATAATGCCTTTTTAAAGTAGCGCACAAAACTTATAAACCACCATAAAAATGTTATAAAAGTTGTAAAATCATAAAAATCAGTTAATGAATCAACACATAATTTTAGTAAACAATGCTTTATTTATGCATATGGATATAAATATTTTTTAATGAAAAATATTTTTAAAAAATACTTTCCATCATAAAAAGTCAATGTGAAATATGTGCTTGCAAAGAGCTCATGATTGTTTCAATGTTCGGATCTGTATTGGAAATCGCAAGTCGTAAGTCATCCTCTGGATCCAATCGAGATCGATGTTTTGTTTTAATGGAAAATAATTTTGAAGATCATTATGCATGAACACTATCCATGATCAATTTGCAGATCACTATACATGATAACGTGATTTTGAAGCCCCGTGATAGCGATCGCGAATATCACGCTCGTAAAATAATAATTGTCAGTTTCTTCTCTTGCATTATTTTAGTTCTTTGAAATGAATAATTGTAGGTTTTTCATAAATTTGAATCTCTTTGAATTTGGCGACCCCCAAAAATTATCTTGCGACCCCCGGTTTGCGCACCGCTGATGTAGAGTACCAAACGTTTGGTGAAATTTTTGAGAACAGAAGCCAGAGTAATTCGCTTCTGTTCTCAAATCGACGGAAGTTTCAGAGCTTCCGAACTTCTGTGAGGTTTTGCACGCATAAACCCTCAGCTCCAAAACTTACCACAAACTATGTTCGAGGTCACTTGAGTATGACGGCCATTCTTAAACCAAGATGAAGTCTGGAAAATTTGCTCGATACCAGTATTGAGTGGATTTCGCTCGTTTTGCAGGCGCCGCAGAATCTTGTTTGAACTTTGTATTTTTGAGCCCCGAGCAGTGGCGTAGCTAGGGGGGGGGCTGTCCGCTCCGGCTGTCACCCTCAAAGGAGTGACACCCTGATGGCTTGTTTAGTAAAAATTCCAAAAACATACTATTTCATGAGATTTTGAAAAAAACATTTCTAACGTAAAGTGAGAGACTTTTTTTTTTGAGGGGGGAGGTGTCCTTAGCGATTCTGAAATTTTGCGCCAAAACGTGCGTTTAAATTAGACGTGCACCAGTGAACAAAAACTTTTTTCAGTGATATTGGAAGAGGACCCGAAAGAATCAGTGGGAAGAAAAATCATTTAAAGAGTGGCGGGAGGAGAAGGGTGACACCACTTACATCCTAAGTGCACCCCTCCCCAATAATCTTAAGAACTTATCCGTTCTGGATAACCTTGTGCATCTGATTAAAAAAAAAAAAAAAAAAAAAAATCACGTGTATTTTTTCCTTTAATCTTCCCAATACTATGTGACATGTACTTTGAAGATATTTAATTAACAATGCAACACTGATACAACTCAAAATTATCCAAAATTATACATTAATATCTACTTAAGACGACTTAAGTAGAAAAATTCTATATTTTGAACCAACTTTATTCCAAAAACCAGAATTTTGGAAGATTTTCTTCTAGTGACGTCTGTGTTAATTTAATATTTTGTTAGCAATGTGCAGAAAATTTTAATATTGTGATCAACCTTATTCCAAAGAGCAGAGTTTCGAAAAAAAATTTTGAGCGGTGCCTGTGTTATTTTAATATTGTGTCTACATCGTGTATAATATTTTTAATCTGTCACCAACCTTATATGCAAAACGGCAGAGTTTTGGAAGATTCTCTCTAAGTCATCTTTGTTATTTTAATATTGTATTTCCATCAGGGGCGTAGCCAGGGGGGGGGGGATATCGGGATATATACCCACCCCCCGAAATTTTTGGATTAGTGATGAAATTCGGTCTATTTATACACATATAAGTTCATATCTCAATTTTCCAGGCGCATATCCCCCCCCCCCGAAAAATTTTCCTGGCTACGCGCCTGATTTGCATTGTGTAGAGTATTTTAATATTGTGGTCAACTTTATTGCAGAAATCAGAGTTTTTGAAGATTTTCTTCAAGCTATATTTTTACTTCCCGAACGTGTACCATGTAAAGAAAGTATTGTAGTAATGAAAAAATTCGACTTTGAGATTTTGGTGTATTTACATGTTTTGAGGTCTTCTGAATTCATTTATGCTGTTTTTACTAGATGTATGTATGTATGTGTGTGAGTGAACACGATAGCTCCTAAACGGGGCATTCGATTGAGCTCAAATTGGGTATACATGCTATAAACCACCGTCGCAAGACCGGTATTGATTTGGGTGTGTATAAGAATTATAGTTTTTCTACAGGGCTACGACAAAGATTTCTTTTATATTATGGTCTATGAGGAGGTGGGGAATTCTTGAAAGTGCGCTAGCGTTTAAATGGCGCATTTGATTGAGCTTCAATTTAGTATATATGTTTGAAGTATTCATCGATTAAAATTTATTTAAATGCTTGGTAATGATCTCAATCGTAAGTGTACGGAAAGTCGAGTGGAGTCACTCCAGATTTTTATTTTAACATTGTGTTTGCATTATTTGGAATATTTTAAGTTTGTGAGCGGCATTATATTAAAAAAAAATCTGGAGTGACTCCACTCGACTTTCCGAACACTTAAGATTAAGATCATTACCAAGGATTTAAATAAATTTTAATCGATGAATAATTCAAACATATATACCAAATGGAAGCTCAATCGGAAGTGCCGTTTAAACGCTAGCGCAATTTCAAGAATTTCTCCCATGCCATAGGCCATAATGTAAAAGAAATCTTTGTCGTAGCCCTGTAGAAAACCTATAAGTCCTATACACACCAAAATCAATAGCGATATTACGATGGTGGTTTATAACATATATACCTAATTTGAGCACAGTCGAATGTACCGTTTAAACGCTAGCGCACTTTCAAGAATTTCCCCCCATAGGCCATAATGTAAAAGAAATCTTTGTCGTAGCCCTGTAAGAAAACTATAAGTCCTATACACACCAAAATCAATACCGGTCTTGCGACGGTGGTTTATAACATATATACCAATTTGAGCTCAATCGAATGCCCCGTTTAGGAGCTATCGTGTTCACTCACATACACACAAACATACATACACCTCGTAAAAATAGCATAAATGAATTCAGAAGACCTCAAAACGTGTAAATACTAGAGATGAGTTCGGGCTCATTTTTTGAAGCCCGAGCCCGAAGACTTTTAATCCGAGCCCGCCCGAGCCCGAGCAATATTATTAAAGTTGGAGCCCGAGCCCGCCCGAGCCCGAAATTTCAGCTAAAGACAAAAAAAATTAACTACTTCATTAATAGGATACAATAAATTTTGGAGCTTCACACACCTTCTAGTCCCCCGTGCCGCTATTTTGTGAAATAAGTACGTTTATTTATCCCATGAATCACTTCTTAAAATCTGTTTCAAGGAGTATGTTCAACAAAGGAGAAATTTTTCACGAGTCCGAGCCCGCCCGAGCCCGAACGCAATCGTGAATTACAGAGCCCGAGCCCGAGTCGGGCCCGGGCTCGGGCTCGGGCTTTCGGGCTCGGGCTGAGCCCGTCTCATCTCTAGTAAATACACCAAAATCTCGAAGTCGAATTTTTTCATGATTACAATATTTTCCTTACATGGTACATGTTTGGAAAGTAACAAGCGTTTTGAAAAAAAAAAAAAAAAATCTAGTCAAGATTTTCTGAGGGAATTATGTGTTACTGCATAAAACCGTACATTTTGACTAATTAATTGCAATAAGAAACTGTGTTAGTATAGCCTGTGCTTTATAAATGATGTTATTCTTTTTACTTTCCGAACATGTACCATGTAAGGAAAGTATTGTAATCATGAAAAAATTCGATTTCGAGATTTTGGTGTATTTACAAGTTTTGAGGTCGTCTGAATTCATTTATGCTATTTTTACGAGATGTATGTATGTATGTATGTGTGTATGTGAGTGAACACGATAGCTTCTAAACGGGGCATTCGATTGAGCTCAAATTGGGTATATATGTTATAAACCGCCGTCGCAAGACTGGTATTGATTTTGGTGTGTATAGGACCTACAGGTTTTCTACAGGGCTACGACAAAGATTTTTTTTACATTATGGCCTGAGGGGAAATTCTTGAAAGTGCGCTAGCATTTAAACGGTATATTCGATTTAATGAGCCCCAATGGGAAGTCCGACTTAGCTCGGGGTCCCCTAATTTTCAACAAATTCCAGATGAGAGATCAATCATCTGAAATCGGCATCCCCAGCATGGGCGCCAGCAGAATATTTCCCAGGGGGGGGGCAAAGACTACTTTAACGTATGGTTACCATGGTGGAAAGAGCAAAAAAGCAAGAGAAAACACTGCTTAGAAAAATCCAGGGGGGCATTGCCCCCCCTTGCCCTATGCTGCCGGCGCCCATGACCCCCAGAGGTAGCGTTAAACATGGAGGACATTGGAGCCACGACGAATTTTACGTGCACCAGCTTCCATTAGCCTACACGGTCCCACAGCAGCCCAGCCGAGAGAGGAGTACACTCTCCCAAGCACTTGCCAAGCCAGGTGCACCTTCATTTTCCGTGTTCTTACGGGAACGGAGTTTAGTGACTAGACCACCGCAGGACTGCCACCAGTCATTGACATCGTGGAATTTTTCGTAGTTTTAGAATTAAAGTATTTGATAAGTGCCCATTCTTAACAAGGGCGTATTTACGAGGGGAGGGAGCGGCCCCCCTCCGAAAGTGCGAATGAATTGTTGAAAAACAGCTAATTCGAAACATTTATATTAATTCTACTAGCAGTAAGATTTAAATACCGGATTGCCCCCCCCCCCCAAAAAAAAATGAAAACCTATATATGCTACTGATCTTAAAGTAGTAAACAATTAAAACTTTGTAAGCACACATTTAAATTACTTATCTTCTGTACGCAGCTTTCAGGTGAAAAATGTTCACCCTCGGAAAAAAGCTGCACCAACTATATTACCGTAATTTATGGAAGAAACGCCGCGGCGTTTATGAGTTTAAAAGTTCAAAAATAGTAAGTGCGGCGTTTACAATATTTTTAATTTTTTTTTTAGCCGATCTTCAACGAAAAATCGAAAATTTCGTTTAGTGATAATTTTCTCAAAAGATGGCGCCACCACCGACACGTACTCTTTAGCGTGCACAGATCACAGCGTAGCGAATCAAAATGCGAACCTATCCCCATAGAAAAGAGGTTTAATCTTTGATTCAGTTTTGGAGAAAGTCAGAGCGCCCTGAGATGGGTCCATGTCCGGTGCTCTGAAGTGGATGGCTTCATACATCCAACCGATGTCTCCTCAATTAAGTAAAAAGAAAAAAAAAACAGAAGTAAATCTTTTACATCTACATTTTAGAACTATAATTAAATTTTAATGAAGTTTTGAATATATATTTTGAAGGGTTAAAGTTTTGTAAAATACCGCAGAAGTGCACTACCCTCTATTAAATGCACCCGTTTTTCACATGAACCTCTATTGTTCTTAAAATACTGAATTTCAGCCAAAATTAGTCTATGTTGCGCCCGGTGCGAGTTTAACCCTTCCCCCCCCCCAAAAAAAAAATAAATAAAGTTAATCTAAAAGTTATTTTTTTTTTTATCGCCGTGCGGCTTTGCGCCTTGTGTAGGAAAACTCTATCGAATAAACACTGCCAACTAATTGGTATGCTCAAGAAATGCTGAGTGCTTTTAAAATAAATCCCAATGTTATAAATATCAAAAATAATAAATAAATAGAATGATCAAGTGTTGTTACACAACATTCAGTTTAAAACAACTATTTGCTGAAGCAAGCTCATTACGTAATCAACAGCTGGCCATCCGCGGAATGTTTACTTTTAACTGGAGCCTCTTCTCACACATCCATTGCTGTTTTCATTTTAATGGCGCCTTGTAGTCTGTCCGAACTTTGTGCGGATACAAGAAGGTTTTTAGAACTTATTTTTTTATTTCTATTATTTCGCCTTTGTGAATATGAACATTGATATCTGATTATTTGAAAATAGAAATCGTAAGCTTCGTAAAATAGCGGTAAATACTTTAAAACATTCTATGGGAAGGGGGAGAAAACAGGAAATTTTTTTTTACCGTTTATCCAATTTCTCCCGAAATATATCCGATCAACTTAATAGCTATTCTAATAAATTAGGTCTAATAAGTAATGCAACATATTTTTTATTTATTTATTTTTTGTCAATTAAGAAATTATTTTAAAAATTGAATTTTATCTGGCATTGACTTCTGACCACGATCACCCCCCCTCCTCCCCCCCACCAACGATCGCGGCTGCGGCGTTTCTGATGATTTTCTAGCTAACTAAGCTCATTTTCGTGGGTGCGGCGTTTCTTCCATAAATTACGGTAATAATATTGAAGAAGAATGAAGACTGAAAAAGTAAAACAGTAGAAAAAACAAACAACGAGTCGAGTCGGAAAGTTGGCCACTTTTTGACTGGTTATATCATTTTTTCGTCTTTTGCTTTATCAGTTCTCATTCTTCAGCTTTTGTAATTGGTAGAGCTTTTCTCCAGCTGATGAAAGGTGAGCATTTTTCACCCGAAACGTGCGTACTGAAAATAAGTTATTTTTACGACTGTTACTTTACAAAGCTTTAATCACTTCATCTTTTACACACCAGTTTTCTGTTAAATGTTTTTTTTAATCATTCTTAAACAACCTGTGTGGATGCTCATGCTTATACACTGACATTTGATTTAGTATTATGATAACTGACAAAATATTAGTATTTAAATACACAACCTTCAATTTGCAGGAGAGGCTGAGAGCTAAGGAAGTCGGCTATGAAGATCCCATCAATCCCTCGTTTGAAGCCACGACTGAAATGTACTATAAGTGCTTGACAGAGTTACTTCGCAGGATCGATCTCAAGAGAGATCGGAAACTTGCTGCCATGGTGGCTTCTCACAATGAAGATACCGTCAGGTTCACTGTTAATAAGTACGTCTCACGTTGTCCTCAATTCTAGACAACAAATATAGTGACAGAAAATGTTTCATTTAGATCTCAGTCTGAAATGACACGTTTTGAGGTCTAAATTTATTTATGAAATTTTGCGGTGATATATGAATATATGTGTGTGTATATGTGAGTGACCACGATAGCTCCGCAACTGTTCATTTGATGCAGCTCAAATTTTTTTACAGGTCTACAAGAAAGAATTCTTTTACATTATGGCTGATGGACGAAAATTCTTCGAAGTGCGCTAGTGTCTAAACCAGGGGTTCTTAACCTTTTTTTCCCCCATGACCCAAAATCAACAATATTATTTGCTTCGCGACCCTTAGGCCTATATTACAATTATAAGCGCTTCTTAATATTCCTTACTAACAAAATGTCTCATTATCGAAATTAGCCGAACAAGGCAGCATCATATGTATTTGTTAGCTATCCTGTTCTGTTTTTGAAGAAGTCACGTGGGAGATGTATGGCTTAGAGAACAGCGCCAAACTATCTGGCATCGTCTGCAAGTCGTGACAGAAAGGCAACTGAAAGGGAAGCAAAATTAACACTACACTTTAAATATATGCATATATTTATATATATCGAAGAACTGTTTTAGACTTTAATTTATGTTTCACTTTTTTAACTGATTTCTAATTTTCTGTTACGTGTTAAAGACACATAAAAAAAATTAACACGTAAAAGTTTTATTAGTGTTAAAAACACATTAAAATGAGAAGAAAAAGAATTGTCTCTATGAACACTCGGCGACCCATCTCGAAAACCCTCACGACCCAAACTTGATTCGCAACCCATTGGTTAAGAAACCCTGGTCTAAACACTGCATTCGATTGAATGCAAACTGGGTAATTATAATAAATCAAAATCTATGAGGTCATGGTCACGTGACCGCATAGATTATTTTGTGTGTAGAGGTGATAGTTTGTTCACAGGGTTGCAAAAATAATTCTTATACATTACGGCCTATGGATGCAAGTCTTTTAAAGTGTGCTAGTGTCTAAATACTCTAAATGCTGCATTCAAATAAGTTCAAATTCGATTTGTATATTATAGGTCACCAGGGGTAATAGTTTTTGTACAGGGCCTTTAAAAAAAAAGTGTTATAT
The DNA here is from genome assembly GCA_038373885.1 of Cheiracanthium punctorium. Lineage (NCBI taxonomy): Eukaryota > Metazoa > Arthropoda > Arachnida > Araneae > Cheiracanthiidae > Cheiracanthium > Cheiracanthium punctorium. The sequence goes on along the minus strand of JAWZYV010001411.1, from coordinate 698,145 downwards.
ATTAATAGGGTGCATTCGATTGAGCTCAAATTAGGTATGCATATTATAGGTCACTGTCTTACAGATTAGATTTTGGTGTGTGTAGGGCTTACAGTTTTTTACAAGGAGAGTATTCTTATACATTGCAGCAACCTATACACTCAAATTATTTGAAGTGCACTATAGTCTGAACACTAAATCCGATTAAATTGGATCAAATTTATTTAAATGCTTGGTTAATATTAAAGTGTTCGGAAAGTTGAGTGTAGTCACAGCAGATCTTTTGTAATTGGGGCAGAAGACTACTGAAAATAATAATTCAGAAAAGTTTAATAAAATTTAGATAATATTTATGTGTGACAAATTACACTATTAAACTTGTAAATTGAAGTTATTTTGGAAGAGAGACGAATCGAAATTTGAAAATCGCAGAATTTCTGGTTTTCCTAAGTTGAAGTATTACTGTATTCCTTAGATGGGTGATTCATTTAAAAAAAAAAAAAAAAAAAAAAAATGGTTTGCATAATATGGAAAATATGCATAAAAATTGAAAGATGTACTTGGAAATTATAGGCGAGGCTTAATTTAAAAAATGTGATTGTATTGCAGTGAAAAAAATATTACGTGTCATTCACAATCTGTAGGTTAATTATACTAAACAGTTAAAAATATGTCACTTGTATGCACTGATTGAACATTTTTTTGCAGGATGAAAGAGCTGGGAATCAAGCCAGAACATAAAGTGGTCTGTTTCGGTCAATTATTTGGCATGTGCGACCAAGTCAGCTTCCTCTTAGGTATGAAATGTTGAACCCATGTTTGAAAATTTTTCATTGAAGCATGAAAATTGATGTTGGGTGCTGTATGTTTCAAAAAATAAGTTGCAATTTTTTAAATCTTATTTATTTGTAAATAATTCTTAAAAAGTCTCAATTCTAAATTTTACTCTTCAGTTTGCATTGTTAATGTTATGTTCAAAATTTTAGGACTGAAATTGCTATGCCCGATTACAAATAACACCTCTATCTGCATACTTCAGCATTTATGATCAAACAAAATCGAGATTTTGCAGTGTAAATTTGAATATTGTACCAACTTTTTAGTATATCGTTAAATGTTATTTTTTTTAAATGAATTTTTTTGCCAACGATTTTTTAAAGGCCAGACCTCATTTTTCTCGTTGGACTTTTGTGTACACAGGGTTACCCTAAAAAGTTATATTTTCTATGGTTCCAAATATATGGCTGATTAAAAAATTTAAGGAATGAAAATTAACTGCATGTCATTAGAAAACTATCTTTAATTGTCAATTATTGCAACACTGATAAAAGTGCAACACAGATCAAACAATGTACAGAACTGATTAAACATTGTATGACAGTGTGTTGAAAAACTCACAAAGGAGGTATAAAATTGCACACAACATTCAACGAATAGTAGTGAGTGGGGCAATTCTGTCCTGGAATGCCGCATGAATTCTCTATTAGATGATTGATTTAACTGAAGTGTTGGGTACTTATGTAAATATACTGTTGATCATTTTGGCCAATAATTTTTTTCCTTGGTCAGTGCAATTAATTGTCATTAACATTAAAAATACGTGATTCACTTACGAGTGTTGATAACCCTATTTCATTATACAGTCGAATATGAAGAACTTCAACCTCACCTGCTCGCAAGTTACTCAATGGATTTTGAGAGTGCGGAAACACTTCTAATTTTTTTCGAAGTCAGGTATGCAAATGACGATGTTTTCGGGCCACAAGTCTTCTCCAAAGAACAATAACAGAACAAAGCGACAATAAGGCAGGTCAAAGCAAATTAACCAACTTTTTTTGTAGCACACAGAAATTTGTAAAAAATTAAAAAAGTAGCATGGCAAATATGTATGAATTTTTATGATATTTTTCATAAACCCATTTTAAGCATGCACTCTTTTATGATGCGTACATATCACAGTCTCTTTGCATTCATTATATGTGAGTTCAGCAGTATTAGACAACTGTTAACTCATCATCACTTTTTACCAAGTTTTTTTACTGTAAAAATTATTAAGGTTAATTTGGTGGGATTGGAAGTATGTAACAAGTATGTAACAGTATACCACCCTATAACACGGTAGATACACTCTGTGCTATATGAATTTGTGTTGTATGGGGGATTGAGTTATGCTCCACCTGGTGTGCAAACTGCATGTTATAATTGCTGCAAAATTTATTTGCACACTTTAGAAACACAATGATGTTTAGTGTTTGCCATTCAAATGTTATATCAATTACAGGAGCTAAAGTGTGATAAAATCTGAACATATGTCTCATTTTACCGTGCTGTACGAATCTCTTTACACGTGTTATACAAAAATGATTACAATTTTGTCGCTGTGCGTCTTACATGAACCCATGTTATGGGCAGGGGTGTGTGTGTGTCTATTTTACTCAGTATTATGATATTTCAGATTTTCATTCACTTGTGCTTTTTAGGCCAGTCGGGTTATTCTGTGTACAAGTATGTGCCATACGGTCCCATCGAGGAAGTCCTCCCATACCTGTCCCGCCGAGCGCAGGAGAACAATGGGATGCTCAAGAAATCTGCCCGAGAGAGGAAGCTCCTCATGAAGGAGATACGGCGGAGGGTCTTCACCGGTAACTTCATACATACGCCCGTAGGAAACTACAGACCCATATAAATAAAGTAAGTTAAATAAATTAAAAATATCACAAAAGCAGACTGTGGAAACAAACATGCTGGTGTCCAAAATTAAGGTTATAAACACAAAACCTGTTATAGTTTTAAAAATACTCTGTTTATTGTAACAAATTTCACACAGAAATATTTGTATTATTATGCGAGAAAGCATATAGAATCTAACAATAAAAAACAGGTAAACTGTTAGTTAATATACAGGTTTATATCAAAAACAGTCTACTCAAGACGACATTATCTAAATAATATATACATTTTTAGAAAGTGGTTTTATCAACCTTTCAAGTAAATTAGGCAAGTTGGAGTGTTTAGGCTGATTAATTTTACCAACGATGCGAAAAATTACAGAGCTGGGGATCAAACCCAGGATTGCCACTTAACGTGTGGGTGCTCTACCACTGAGCTACTTTGGGACGATTCCCAGATGAAATTTCTCGCATAAGAACCATTGGCACTTATCATCTTTTTCTGCAAACCACAGACTGAACAGATGAAACAATTAATTCGCGACAACTCCGTTACGCCACAGAAATTATACATATACTAGAAAGTCATTCTATCAACGGAAGTTTGCTATCGGAAAGTTTACTATCACTTGAACACTTCTTCTAAAGTTATTATTAACAGGTACATGAAGACGACGTTTCAAGTTTCCAACCTAGCGTTGCTATGTGATTCCGAACCGTCTCTGTTCCCCTTAAACCCTCTGCAGGTTTGTCAGTGTGGTAGCGAATCACCTTGTATGCATTGCCAGTACAGTGTTGACTTTATGAAACACAATAACAATAGAAAATTCCATAGCTAATTTTGAAGGCACAAAATAAAATAATTTTCAGCCAAGATCAAGTTAGCATTATAATTTTGTTACATATACAATGTATATACTTATAAGACAGGATATAAAGAAATAGGAAAAGAATTTTGGGTTGTCCAAGTCCAACAATAACAATGAATTAATGAATAATAAATAAAAGTTTTGAATGCCCAATATGCTGTATTTAGTGTAGTATAATGCTAAATAAATATTTTTTTCGGGGGGGGGGGGGGCGTAAAACAAACAAAATGTAATTTGTTTGTTTACTTACACAAAATTCTGACGGTTCAGAATCAGTTTACTTACACAAAATAAGTAAATTTGTTTTCAATTGTCAATCTGAAACTATGCCCTCCTCCAAAAAGTGTTTAGGTTTTCACTTTTTCGACCCATACAAGAAATGAAGAGCTGAGTCAACCTAAGTCGGACCAGGAATCGAACCCTGGATCTGTGGCATGGCAGTGCATCTGTTAATATAACAATACCTAAAATAATGTTTCGGTAACACACTACAAAAGTATTACGTAGTCAATAGAATAAAAACAGTAAGTAGATTTTGCACTTATTTTATAATCACCTGTGTGCTGATCTTGCACAATCACATAAGTGCATTAGGACACCATTCATTACATTCCCTTAATCATTCCATAACAAAGATTTTACATAAAATAAGGAATGAAACAATCCAAAATAAATTATTTCGCAGGAATGATTTTAAAGCTGTTGTCACACACTTGAAGGTTATGAAACCATTATTTACATACTTTAATAACTGTTTGTTTGCAGGTATTAATCTTAAATGCTTTTTTTTTTAGCAGGGTGAATATGTTCTGGCCAGTACCATGCAAAGAAAAAAATGCACTGAAATATATTTAAAAAATAATGTTAGATAATTTTTCTTGCATAGAAATCAATTCAGGTTATCAAAAAAATAAAATTAATCATTGTTTATTGTATTCTTTTAGTTTAATATATTTAATTAATGAAATTTCCTGGTTGTTTTTCAGCTCTGTGTATTCAATTGCATACCCAAGATCTGAAAAGCCTAAGTACTGTGTGTTTGAACTTGCGCAAGCCAGTTTGTAAATTGTACATAGCTAAAAACTGAAAAATATTTATGTATGTAATGCTGCAATTGTAATTAATGCTTTAAAGATGCTTCTCAGAAGAAACTATGTTTCTGGAACAGAATTATGTCAGTAACACAAAAAATAGTAAAAGAACATTCGAATATTTTTTGTGTCACTGACATAATTCTGTTCCCAAAATACTGTTTTCTTCTAAGAAACATCTAAGCATTAATTACAATTAAAGCACTGCGTACATCGATATCTTATGCTGTATTATATCTGAAGTTGTATTATGCATTTCTCACCAATGGTAAAATCTGACTTACGAAACTTAAAAACACAAAATTGTATTGTTAAATCAGCTCACGTCTGAATCCATTTAGTGTATATTTAAGAATTTATTTCCAAAACTCTCACAGACCTTTTGTTAGTAAGAGTTGACAGGACAGCTTGTGAAAAATCACTCTTAGTTTTCTTCAATCTCTCTTGTAACTTGTTTATATTTAGCTGTTTGTAATGGATTTGTACTTTTTTTTCCCTCCTTGGCTTTTACAAACATTTAAAGGTCATCACAAAAAATTAATGTCTGTATATAATTGTTAAAATTTTCATAGATGTTTTTAAAAAGTAAATGTGAAATTATTCTTGTACCTATTGATGATTTTCTGCACCAATAAATAATAATAAGAATTTGTGTTTGAAAAATCTCTTTTGCTTTATCTGCTTTTAAATTGTCATAATCAGTTTCATTGGGAAACAAATATGTAGTCTTTTTAATTTCAATGAACAACTCTTGTAACTTACATAGATTTGGAGGTGAGTGGGGTCAATAATTTGAACCTTTATTTTGATTGCTGGTTTAAACTGTTTGTCCATCTACAGTCGATTGTTGTTAAACTGCCACTTTCATTATTTGCCAGTTCGAGTCAAAAATAAATATGCTAAATTACATTACAATGTAAAATTTAACACAAACATTTTTTGATTTTACAAACATTTAACACAAGAAAGACTGCACCTGTTCTTTTGATTATTTCTGTTATACTATTGAGAACTATGTCTTTATTGGCTCAGGCTTCTGAAATTTTATGATTTTTCCTAAATTTATGTGAAATACGCACATCATTTAACAAAACTTAATTATTTGGCAGTAAAGATAGGGAGAAAATGTGTTTTATACCTATAAGATCAAGATCCACCATTTTGACAGCACTATAGGAAAACCTTTAAAACAAGACTAAAAATGTAAATTATGCAAAGATTATGATTTTATAAAAACTAGTGATCTATAAAAAGTCCCCCCCCCTCCTCTCTCCAAGCTGCTTCCCTAAGAAAACTCTGAAATCCTGCCTTTGCATCTTTTCACTTTCCAGTTACATATTTTGTATTACTTATGTATTCAGACTTTTATTATGATAAAAATATACATTTTATTTATACCCATCAAATAGACAATGTTGACTTTTTAGTAAGAAAAAAGGCTCAATCTTTCTAGTGTTAAAGGTCATTACAAAAATATAACATTTGTACGTAAATGAGTGATTATTCTTACACTTATGATTTTTTGCACCAATAAATACTTGATTTGCATCATAACCATGACATTCATATTATGCTATATCAATCACAGCAACATAATACACTAACTTGAACTAAACCAGCATTTACTGACAGACTTTCCAAAGCCTTCACCTAAAGATTTTCAAAAACATAATGTGAAACATTTGTGAGTGTAACGTGTTAAGACTAAATCTTCCTCATTTTACAAACTCAGATGGTTTTCTTTCAATGCCACAAAGGCATGCAATCACATCTAGCTAACACCCTTTTTGCAGAGGATCTGATATTAGAAATTGGAAAGACTTCAGCCATGTCATAACAAGATTGTAAAGTCCTCCCTACCATAAACTTTTGCAGCTTTGTGTAGCTCAGTCTGTAAAAAAGGGGAAAGGAAGCAAGACTGAGCACTTTTGAATTGAGAATAATCTCTCTATTCTAAAAAAAAGTAACGGCTGCTGTCGCCGCCGCCGCAGTCAAGAGCTAGTTCAGCTATCTTCTCCAAAACTGTGGGATTTGAATTTCGCATCCACGTGTGAAACATGTCCATGGACTTGGAAAATTCTGAGGAACCTTAAAAACTGACTTAAATTTTGAAAATCAAATTATTTTAGAAGAAATTAATAAAAAACTGAAATAAAACATAATGGTTGCCAGATTTGGCAAAAAATCATTCATTCCTCTGCAACAAAGCAATTCCAAGTATGTAGAATCGCGTGAAATTGACTAACATGAAGTAGAATTACACCCATTTTATGCCAAATTAAAAAGTATATGAAATAAATAACTCAAAGTGTGTTACACAAAGTTGACAATTTTCAAATAGTAAGTTCGCTTAGACAACAGGAGTTTAGAATTAGCGATTATTCTTTTTCCAAAGCAGAATAACTAATTCTAACTGATTTTAAAAGCGACATCTTAGCATTAGGTATGATCTGGCAAAATGGTATCTTTCCAAGCACGGTGAATCTAAACCGCGAGTTCAAAAATGTTAGAAACCAATATCTTGGAAATGAAAAATAATTAAAATGCAGATTATTTTAAAGCCGGTTTGGTCCAGCTGGATTATTTGCAACCAGTGGAAATATTTGGTTGCGATTTTCGATAATTGCCAGCACGGAGAGATGATATAACACGTGGTGCTAAATACGCCAATCTGCAAAGGATTATGTATATGAAAATATGGATAACGGTTTTCCGGGAACCTTAAATGAGCAGTAATTATAGGTTGTGAGTGTGTAAATCACCAAATAATGAAAAGTCGCCATGGGTGGCAAGCTATCCTAGCTGTTCCGTAGTTTTTATCAAAGTAAACATAAGAAGTACTGTTTTCTTAGAGCTAATTATTAACTATACATATATGTAAGTCACCAAATTATGAAAATTCACCATAACTGGCTAATATGCAAGGTGTTTCATGGGTTTCACATAATTAAAAATAGTGTGAAGTTTAAATTTTCTGTTCCAAGCAACATGCAAGAACCAAGTAATGTGTAGCTCGGTAACATTCTATCTGATCCAACCTTTGGGTTTTGTTTGTTGAAATTATGCCTTTTAACGAATAAGCCTTATTAGGGGGCGAATGCCTCATACGAAAAGTGAGTGCAGCGAGTCTAGGGGCCTTGGCCCCTAGCTGTGTACAGCAGAGACGGCCCGAGGGGCGTGCGGGGCCCCAGGCGAAGCGCAAGAGCGGGGCCTCTTCTCTATCATGTCTTATGAGATTGCAATAAAATAGCCCAGGAGTGGGGCCTCTATAAGTGCGGGGCCTCGGGCGATCGCCTACATTCGCACCCCCCTTGGGCCGGCCCTGTGTACAGTATACCTGAGTTTATTGAACGAAAAACCAAGTGCATTGCAACTAGGAGTAATATTCAGTGGACAAAAATTTTACAATTCAGTTGCTTAGAGGATTAATCAAAATGTAAAACTTTTGGAAAACTTTAAAAAAATATATTTTGGTACAGTAAGACCACTGCATGACGAACTAAAACATTTGCACAAACTTGACAGATTAATATTTCCTGACGGAATGAAAGGCTAATATAGAAATACAAGCATCAATCATATCACAAGCGATTGGGGAAAAAATGAAAACATTTATTATTATTTACATAACAACAGTTGAATACTGTATTTCAATGTCAGTACAAAATCTGTAGTGAATAATGAAATAAAACTTTTATGCAGAGCTTGACAGATTAGATTTTCCTGATGAAATTAAAGGTTGAAATATAAACACAGGCATCAATCATATTGCCAATGTTTACTTTAAAAAAGTGAAAATGGAAACATTTATTATTTACACAAGTTTATCACTGTACTTTTTTTCAGTACAAAGTCCGGTCCTGAGTGAGGGTGTAGCACAGGTCAATGAAGGCCTTCTGTATGGCATAGCACAGGTCGTCATCAGAATCCAATCGATTAATCATGCTCTCAAGTTTGCCATAGTCAACTCCCTGCCTGACTTCTTCAATGGGAATCAGAAGGTCTGCCCAAAATGGGAAAAGAAAACTTTTAGAACCCATCTGGTTTATTAGCTTATTACACTTGTTTAATAACATTTAATATGCAGTTTAAATATAATTTTGTATTAGGTGTACAATTTTACTTCAGCTATTTTCTTATAGATGGCTTTAGTGGTGAGTAGTAGTTGAAATAAACAGATCATAGAAGTCATGCAATAAACTTCTATCAACATAACCTCATAGAAACAGGAGTCGATTTGTATCTGCATCATAAAGTTATTAGTGGTTGAAAATTTTATAAGTCATATTCTTGTCATTTTCAGGTGTTTCGATTTTCTGCTTCAGTATGAAAGAATCTGCAGCTGAAGCTCATCAAATGCTCTCAAATACCAATGGTTAGGCCACTATTAGCGAAAAATGTATAGTGGGTGGTTTCAATGCTACCAGAAAAGTATTTTCATGTTAAAGACTAGCAAAATGGTCAAAGAAGGCGATTTGTATCAAAGCCAAGAAGATTTGGCACTATCATTGTGACTCAACAAGCAATTTCAAATTTAAATCATAATTGTATAGCTAATTTTTTAGTTTTTTAACCATGAAACTTCGAATTTCAGGAAAAAAATGGCATAAGCAAAGTTGTACACCTAATATAATTTTGTAGATTAGAAACTACAAATTTAATTCAAACTAAATACAGTGAAATATCCAGAAGTTGGACAGTTTTCTGGGCAACAGAACAGGCCCATAAGATTTACATATATCTCTAAGTTTGGAACTTTTTTGTTGGAATGTAAAGTGTCCAATTTTTGGAGGCTTTACTGTTAGTCAATTTAACTTCTACTGGCATTACAGCTATTAGTATTGAGTCTGCAGATCTAATCTCTGTCTAAAAGAAGTATCCCTGGTTTAAAAACAGTAATCTTCCCTTCTTTGTACAAGAAAACACCACAGCATCAAATTAAAAGACTAGTCTTGTGGTATGGAGGCATCTTATACACAAAATAATAATAATAATAATAATAATCTTAAGAATGCATAGATTCAAAATATTTTAAATCATTTACATACTGTTGTCATTTTTCATAGTAAGGGACACTAAGTAGCCTCAAATTTTACTAAGATTTATCAAGACTAAAATAACAAAAAGTTTAAAGCACGTGATAAAACAAAGGAACGCTTAATCAAATCAAGAGCTTTACAGTGTATTTTTGAAAAAAAGGTGGAACTGGTGCACTGATGCCACCAGTTGCACAGTTTTGGTCACCACAACAAAAATTCAGGGGCCAAATGGGGTTCTTCTTTCTTGAAAGAGTTCCTAAGATGAGAGACTGAAGTGAACGCTATCGTGTATTTGTAAAAATATGTACAGCTACCGAAGAAAAAAAAAAAAAAAAAAAAAAAAAAGATCATTTGTACTTTATTTGGCTGCCATTCATTGTACAGCAAAGTTACATATACCAACCATTAACAGTTGACATACACTTTAATTTGCGATACATAATAATTGCATAAGGTGCCATCTCCATTTTAAATTTCCCCCCCCCCCCCCCGCCCGCATAGCAACCCCTAGATTTCACTTCATATTTCAAAAATTTAGCTCATTTTAACCCCAGATATTAATTTTCAATAAATTTGAACTGAAAATGAGTGAGTTATGATCTTTCAAAATCCTCCACCCCCTATGTTAAAATATTTTTTCATACTTCCATTCATACCTCATATAATATTGATATTAAGAAGCTGGTTTTTATTCATACTATTAAAACTAAATGACCCGAACATAATTTACTATTATAATTTTTAATAAAATATTAATATGAAGTATGGATTATTAAATTAATATTCAAAAAATTATGAATACTGACCTAGTGAAATTACGATGGAAATAGATGCAGAAAGTGATTTTACATGGCTGTGCAAAATTTCAAATTTTTACGTTCAGTAGTTTAATTTATATTAAATAAAATGTGTTATTTTCCTGTGTTAAGGGACCATATATAGATTAGATTTCTTTTGTGCAAAAACAGTAAAAGATAGCGGTATTTAAAAATATCAAATTTTGAAGCAAATAAATAAGAGGTTTTTACAGTTTGATGGTGATTCTATAAAGCGTCTATTGTTGCGTGAGCTACCATGCCCCACCAAATAAAATGTTTTCAATGTATAGAATTAGATGAAGTAGATGTATGTCTTCCACTAAAACATCCTATTTCTGAAAAACTCAACATTCCAGGCATGAATTTGATCTTTTTAAATATTTGTAACATGAGGTTTTTGGATTTGCCCATATTTCATCAAATATTCAAAATCACATTTTTCTATCTAGATTTTCATCAGATTATAAATTAAAATACTGCCAAAAATTTTATAAAAATATTGCACACTGCAAACAATAATATTAAATTAAGAAAGTGAATAAACACAGAGATAATATTGGGTCGGCAAAAAAGTAATTGCCTTTATTTACAAATTCAAACAAATAAATTTTCAATCTTAAAACCATTCTTCAAGTTCGACCATAGTTGAGTAACATTCATGATTGTAGACAGAACAGCAGAGAACAGCCTCTCACTCCTGACAACATTTTACCAGACCAAAAATACCTTCAAATACTCAATAACAATTTCAAAATTAGAATAATTTTCAAAATTATAAGCAGTCATTTTGCATTTAAAAAAAAAAAAAAAAAAATCATGCATACGGACAAGTGATAAATGTTACGGACTAGAGACATTATGGAGTCACTGGTCCTTGGACCACAGACTAAATGTTCTAATTTCTACCCAATATTCTTCGTATAAAAAACTTTAAGACTAGAAACAGTATTTTCATTGTAACTAATATTTATTTCTTTTAACTATCATGGGCGAAATTAATGAAAGCTGAAAAGTACGAAATCTACATATAGCATTTTTCAATTTTCAGAAAACCCCTTAAAATCGTGCAAAAAAGAATTTGCAGTATCTCTGGAAATTATTGTAGAAAATTGTTTAAAATTTATAATTAGGGTAATTTGAAGGGTTTTTTTTAATTTAATAAAGTCAAAATAGTGTTGCCATTGAGAAAAATAAAATTAATGCAGAAGTAAATATGAAGATGACCCCTTATGCAAATTAAATTAATAATAAATTAAAGTACACATTATTTGCAAACATATGGTATACATAATTTTTTTTAAACACTGGCAGAAAGACTTGTTAGAATTGTCATATGGCCACATACATATACTGCCACAAATTTATGGCAGGTAACCTTTCTAGAGTAAAAAACATGTAACTTATTTGATGTGTGAGCTAGAACACATTTAAGGGTACTTAAGGTGTGTAAAACCAGTAAGGAGCAAGTTTAGATAAATATAAAGGTCTCTCAAAATAATGCATAACAGTAGCATTTTAATTTTTATCTGAATAATTACAGAGGTAAAAGTGTAATCTAGTGATTCCTTACTACAACTTAAGGAATTTACAAGACTACACACATGAAAAAAGTGGACATTATAAATGCAAGAAATATGAGAAGCAATTTATTATGAAAACTATACTCATATGATTTCATTTTATATCCATTTATGCTTTTGCTCATGGAAAATTTATAAAATGTCAATGTTTTTACTAGTCAAACAATAAAGATTAAAATTTAAACAAGTTTATTTAACAACCCTCTTTTTAAAAATTTATTACGAAGACTGACAGCTTAACTGTACTGGACTACAGGGCTTAAAATAAGCCATGACAAACACAACATAAGCCCAAATAGCCGCAATGATCAACAGTTCTTGTGGCAAAAACATTATTACTTGACTGGTTCTTTCCAGGTCAGATGTATTTTTAATAATATAAGTACTGTTCCAGATCTTTGGCCACCAGTATGCAATTATTGGTCACCATGTATTTATTATTGGGCCGAGTATTTATTATTTCCAGTAAACAACAAAAATAGTCATATAGTATGAAAATAAAATTTTTCTTATGGAACAACAAAGGAAAAGCACATATAGAGAAGAATTATATTATTTTACATGAAATATGTTTGGCGAGCTTTATTGAGCATCGATATTTAGGAAAATATAACTATGCATTAATATATAAAATAACTTAATTAGTAATGTTTAAGTGATGTAGTACAAAGTGATATAGTGAATTGAATATAAACAGAGTAAATTTCGCCTGTCTTGTGTGCGGTGCACACCTTATACACAAAGTAGAACCGGCCCTGATGGTATTTTACCTGCAGTGGTGGGTGGCACACTGAATGTAGCACAAATGCGAGACATGCATACTCTACCCAGTTGACACAATAGAAATGCTACGTCTTCACAGAGGGGTGGAAATGCCTCACACATGCGGACAAGTGCTGGGAGTGCTGGCAGGAACAACTTTCTGTGCTGACTGCTTGGCAACACTGGAAAAAGAAAAATCTTTTATATTTCAGTAGCTACATTTGTGAAAAATAAACTTATTTCAGAGACTAAATTTTATTTTTCCATATTGAACCGATTTGAACAATATTTTCATATTATAAAAATAAAACTCGCAGAAAATCATATAAAAACTAACTTTTTTTAAAAATACAGAATGCCCCCAAAAGATTGCAACATGTTTCAATTCTTTAAGAATAAGAAATAAATGGGTTACGTAAAGTGAAAAAATGTTCAAAATAAAGTAGGAAAAAAGACTATATTTAAAAAAAAAAATTCCTCTAGTTAGTTTTCAAAAAGTGACGCTTCTTAAATTTGCATGGAACCTTTCCCCCATACAAAAATATACTCTATAATTAAAATGTGCCCCATACACCAATTAGGTGATGACAAAATTTCAGCCTTTCATCATAAAATCTCTCAGAGATAGTTTTAAACAAAAACTGCCAGGGCTAAATATGAATTTGAATGTAAACTTTCTTACTAGATTGAAAAAAAAAATTACTTTCCTTTATTATTTCCATACAATCTATGAAAAATGATCATCCAATGTGATTTTCCCCTCCTCAAAAGCCATTGAAATCAGGATACACTTATCTCACAAAAATTACATTAAATTACCCACTTACCTCTAATGCAGCAGTTCTCAACCTTTTAACATTGCCCCCCCCCCCAACAAAGGCTAACTTACGGTGGTGCGACCCGCCACACATTTTTCAGCATACATACAGTTTTTTAATCTTTAACAACGAACATTTAGTCGAATTTTGTACAAAATACTATTATCAGTAAAGTTTGAATGAACATTTTAAGCGAAAATTGATATATTTTTGAGCAAAAATGAGAACAAATAAGATGATTTATTATAAATATGCATCACTACTTGCTCTTTGGTTTTTCTCGCGCATTGTAATTTGTTTTGGGAGGGGGCTAATTAAAAAAAAGCTTATTTTACCCATGTGAAATACACATAAAAGCAAAATTACCAATGCCCTTTACCAATAGGCCATTCCATGGTGATGGGTGTGACATTTTGACTCATTTCAAGGTATTATAATAATTTTTTTTAAATGCAGAATTAAGTAATCTTTTTCAAAAAAATTAATATGATAAATTAGCTTCTAACTTACAAATCTAAAGCAGTAGCAAAAATTTTGCTTTGTTCAATTTTGTAATATAATTTTTTTTAATTGTGTGATGGGTGTGACAGCAGTCTAAAACAGTAGTAAAAATTTTGCTTTGTTCAATTTTCCAATATAAATTTTTTAAATTGTGTGATGGGTGTGACAGTTTCGTTACATGACTTCACTAGCATCTATATTTGTAAAAATACCAGCGAGATTTACCATAATACAGACTTGATTGATTTTTTTTTAATAGTTAAAACAGATTCAACTGAACAAAATAATACCATTTTCAAAATAAATTTCACTCATTGAAACAGGGAAAAAAAAAATCATGTGACTAGTATGGATGGGTGTAGCATTGTGCAAATTTTTTTTTTTATATTTAGACACTTAAATAACTGAAATGAAATGTAAAATTGATGACAATAATTGTTTATTTAAAAAAAAAAATGTAAATAAGGACAGATATTCGATAGTCAAAATTTATAATAATAGCCTCTATTATTAAAAGGGATGGTAGTGGAACTTTTTTTATTATCACAGATTGATTTTTCACAAATGTGTCTTGTTTCTGGCCAATACCAAAAAATGCCGCTTGCATGCATATATTTTAAAGTAATTTCAAATTTTTGCATCATTTATAGCAAATACAGTAGCATAGTAGTACATTTTGCTACTTGATTTTTTACTAGTGCTAGCAACAACTAATGAAGTCAAAACGAAATTCCCAACAAAAAGATATTTTAGTTTAATTTCAATTTGAGCATTAATGGACATTTCTTCACAATTTTCTAGGAAGTTCACCACTTCTTAATTTCTTTCGCATTTTGTGGAACTATTACTTGTTTTTCTAATGTTGATCTTGAGGATCTTCCTATTAGTAGAAACTTTGAAGAAACTGTTTTACATTTTCTAGCAAGCTTCACACATTTGGATTAATGTTAAGAAAAAAAAAAATAGGAAAACTTGCCTTAACGCTTGGAAAGACTTCAAAATACTTTGAATAAAAATTTTCACAATTTTTCACTCATCACCCACCGTCAATAAAAGCAATTTTCATAAAAAGAACAGGCAGAAAAAACTATTAACCTCGAAGTAGGTTACAGTTAATACATGTTAGGTTAATAAGTTCATGTTAGGAGAACAATGTGATTACAGTTAAGAAATAAAGATTGCCAAAACAAATGTGTATACTTTTTATTTTATTTTATCATGCCCACATAGGCTCTTTCGAGCATACGGCGTCTTGCAGTCCAATACAAATAAGATATTGCCCCAGTAGCTGGGAGAGTCATAAAAAAGTCCGCAGAAAGGACAACTTGTAGAGCAGGACAAGAATAGTTTCTCAATCATTGGTCTTCCAGAAGTGCACAAAATGCAATCTGGGGAGTCAACAAGATTAAATCTGAAGAGGTGGGCCTGTAGGTAGTCATGTCCAGTTTCAAGTCTAAAACAAGCCACATCAATAGCTCGTGGCAAAGACGTACATACTCTTTTGTTCAGAACAGTAGACCAAATCTTCCCAATAGACACTTCTCTGTAGTTACAGAGTCTGGTTTGATTTACATGCTCTCTAATCATTCGCTTGACATTTCTAAGAGGAGCATCTACGTTCGGATGGTCAAGATTGTTAGGAAAAGTAACTGTAAACCTTACCTATGACATGTGGTTGTGGTTTTCTTTATTATAACTGAATGCTGTATAACTTAACTTTAATTATTTGCCTTAAATCTAAAGGCACATATAGCTCTTATTTTTCTTAATTAAAGTTCGTACTAAACACTATTCTAATATTAACGCTTCAAACAAGCACCTAATTGCTGCAAAACGTTTTGCATAATGTGTTTCTGTGATTGGCCACTCGAGGCGCTGTATTCCCGGCGACTTGCCGCGGAGCTGTTCTCTTTTTTCTTTTCACGTCACAGGTCCGCAATAATTAGTGACATCGCTGCCTGGCCGACAGTATAAAAGTTCGCCGTTCGCCGCGATCGAGGGAGGAGAGGCGAAAAGGGTGATGAGATAAGATGTGTGTGGAAGGAAGCTCGTAGCCGGCCGTGTGACATGCTCGGAGCTGAGACAAGTGGTTAACCTGGAGCCTTCCCGCCGCCGTTTCCAGTAAAGCCCTTTTGATTACGCCCCTGCAAATTATTTCAAGTCGACCTGGTACCATAGGCTGGTTTGTAATCCGGAACATCCGACAACACATGGATACTGTACTACAGCAAATATCTGTTTCTTTCTTTGTTTATTCCCATCTGTATACAAGCTTCACACCTCATTACCAAAAATAAAAGAACTATCAAGGTAAACGCTTTTGTCATCCTTTACCTGGCAAGCCCTCAATTCATTTTCTTACTAGCTTTTACTGCTTTAAAATTTTGAAGTATAAAAATTCTAACTCTGCTAAACTAAGAAAGATCACACCCAGATTTAGCGAGTGTATCTGCCTGTTCATTTCCAGGAATATCACAGTGGCTGGGGATCCATTGTAAGGTGATATGCTTTCCTGATTCGATTAAGGAGCTAATCCTTAGTTTGCACTCATATTCAAGGGAGGTAAGAACAAGATTATGGCTCGTAATTGTATGAATAGCAGCCTGAGAATCCACAAACAGAACAATTTTCTTTTCAGCAGTATTTCAAATGCGTATACTATATATATTTATATTTACTGAAACATTAGTTTTGAATATTTCACATTTATATGTAATTTTTGAAAACACTAAATGAAATGAAAACTTATTCAATTTGCCCCACCCATCACACACATTTTGCCACACCCATTACTATAAAATTTGGCTATTAAAAAAAGGATTTTTTTTTCTTTTTAACATTTTATACTTACTTTGGTTGTTTATAAGTTCATCCACAGAAAATTTCAAGTTTCTCCAATAAAGGGTTTGTTCTGTATACAGTTATAAGCATCTTTTATGTGATGGGTGTGACAGAAAGATTCATTGATTTTGAATCAATAATATTTAGATTTAACCTTCTTTTTTTAGGAAAATGAGTCTACATATGTTAATTGGTATTACCTACATACAATATTTACACTCGCAATTTAAAAAGAGACCATTTAAATAGTTTTTCTGAGTAAATGTAAATACCATGTTTTTCAAACTTAATGATTACCAGATTTCTTCAATGTTAGGGATCAGATTCCTAGAACTATGATATTTTCACAAAGATTATTTTTTGAAATTCACATTCTACATTAAAATAGCTTTGATATGTCACAAGTGATTATACAATAAATTTGAAAATTTGATATCTTTGTCCACTTTCATATGGAATGGCCCCAATGTAAATTGTAGGGAGGCTGAAGCCCCTTGCCTCTCCCCTGGGTCCTGTCACTTGTGTAGGGGGTCCAGAAACCTTTTGAGAGGGACCTCAGACTTTTGTGGTACAGTACTGTTAATAGAGCCCTGTCCAATAAGTCCTGATAAACTCATACGAGCCCATACGAGTTGTACGTAACTCATACCATTTGGAAGTTCAAGGGCGGGGGACCTCCATTGAACCCCTCACCTCCAAAGGAGAGGGAGGGATTAAATCCTCAAATAGTTGCCTAAAATTTTTTAATGTTTAACATATAGATTAAGCCAGATTACATCTATAATTCCCCACACCCCCTCATAAAGGAAGTGTGAGTAAGCCACTGACTTCAGCCGACATGAAATTAATTTTGAAGAAAACAGGTGTAGCTTGAATTCCAACTTTTGCAAATACTATTTCATTTGCATATTAAATGTTGATGTTAAAGGTGTATCTACACCATATCAGACAATAGAAATGTACCAAAATCTATTGCTTTCAACAATCTCTCACATTTCATTTTAAATAGAACAGAAACTGGAAACAAAACATGATCAAACCAAAACTTTAAAGTGTTTACAGATGTTGGAAACGAAAGTTCATAATAAAGTACTTAGTTTAGAGGTTATTTTTATTAAAATTTTGAATTTAAAAGTGAATATTCCAATTACACAGATATATAAAAATACTTTGAACTTATTGAACTTCTAGGCAATTTTCGTTAACGACTCTGATTTTGATTAAAGTATTTCACTGATCACCCAGAATTTTGTAGGTTTTACAAAGGTAAATAAGGATCAGACTAAACTATACCCTGATGATTTTCATATAAAAAAAGAGTATTTTGCACTAGAATATGTTCTACTGATTAGAAAGCTATCAAAAGCAGCAGTTCAGCAAATTAAATTGAACAAAGGTCATCACATTCATACCTCCAAGAAGTGTGTTGCAAACATTAATGCACAACTTAGCTATGCTCAAGGATTTTGCTATTGCATACTGAGAACAGAGGTGAGAAGCCAGTTCAATTGCAAATATCTAGAAAAGAAAATAATAATAATGATCATCATAACTGGTTTACAAATCTCACACAGAAAGGATTCAAAGGTGAAAATATTTATAGGGGGAAATAATATTACCATTTTCCAGATCTATAACATAACCAGTTCAACTGTATAAATTTCATCATAGTGTATTAAAAAACTTAGGACTGAGTTCCTTTTATGCAATAGAATATCAATGAAATATTTTTGAAAAGCACTTAACTGCTTGTGCTGTTTCACTGATATTTTAAATCCTTGGGATGTAAAAAAACCACCTTAACAAATTTTGGGCCATTAGTAGTGTTATCTTTTTTTCTCCCATGGGAGGGGGGTTATTATTAAAATAATGCTAATGATTTTTTAAACGAGTTTATAAATCCTAAGTTGTTGTTCACAAGATTTCTGTAGCCCAATGGTGAAGATATCAGATGCCAATCAGAGTGTTACATATTTTTGATTCTTAAACAACTACTAAAGATCACTGTGCATAAATTCAATGAGCATGCATGTAAATCCTTATTCTAAAAGCCTTTTTGACAGTCATAAGGAGTTTACTTTGGCTACCAATATTTAAATATCCAGCACATTTTTATGGGGATTCTAATTATGTAGAGACATCCAGCAGGATTAAATAGGCCATACATCATACCAGACAGATATACCCAAGCTCACTCCAAGACAGATAGCTCTAGTCTGTAGGTATTTAAAAAAAAAACTGAAAAGCTTATTAATAAAGCCATTCATAAAGTAAATTTAAAAATGTATCTGTCCAATACAAAAGTAAAAAATGTTTTATTGGACACTATAATGAACACATTTTAGTCAACAAACTTTTACTTATTTAATATAATTAAAAAAATAATGGTAATAATTTTCGATAACCTTATGCAGCTCCCAAAAACAACTTATTTCTATTTTGAAAAACTTTGCCATTACTTATGAAACCAAACAGACTCGGTTAGCAATGATTATACTCAATAACAGGAAAAAATTAAAAGTTGAAATAATTAGACCAATGATAAGTTTTCTTTTTTTTTGTTTTTTGTGGAGGAATGGAGAAAGTTAAAAACGACATAGCGATGGAAGTATTACCTGCTTGTCCAAGTCAGCTTGACTCAACAGCTCTGGAAGGAAATCCAAACAAATATGCAATGAAGGCACTGAAGACACAATCACAGGCAGCAGTTCACTTGCGTAGGTCTGTAAGAAAGAAAATTAAATACTTTTCCAAATGAAATATATTTCAGTAATTGAACAGAATTGCTAAAACATGCCAAAATGCATGAACTATAAAATACACTAGTGCCCAAAATTAGGATTACTAACATAAAGAGATTTTTCGACAAAGTGGGTTTGATGCACGGGAATATATCAATTTGATATTTGGTATACCAATACCTCATGCTATAAAGCAGGAAAAGGTAACAAAATATTTGCACAGGATTTTAATATAGGCTGATATGCAGCCTACTCTTAAGCAGAGACTATACGCTGAGTTAATGAAAGCAACATTCGTCAAAATAGGATATGTAATAACTCTTAAGTTACATCTAAGCTCTCACACCGTTAAGGAAGCTATTGATCAACAATTGTGGCAGTCATTCCCATTCTTTCAAAAGCAATTTTAACAATTGAAGGGACCTTGGAAGAGATTGTCAACATGCAATGGCTCTTCCTACAGCATCCCACTAATGCTTTACGGAATTGATATCTAAAAATTTTGCTGACCACACCATATGGTGACCCTCTTCTACCAGATAATCATAGACTTTGAAACTTTAATTTTGTAGTTAAAAGTACACTGGTTACACCAATGTACTTTCTGGATGCCAAAATTAAAGGCAGCCAGGGTTAAAATTTGAATTACAATAAAAAATATTGTAACAATAAATACTAAAAACTTTATTGATGAGGATGCATTGTCCATCTTACAACAAACACTGTAAACTGTTGGTTGCCTTTCATTAAAAAAAATAATAATTTCAAATAAAATAGGTGTATTTTAGTATGTTTAAAAAAAAGGTTGATTAACTTGGTTGGAACATAACTTGGTTGGAAAAATAAATGAACTAGTAAGAGGATATAACTATTGTTAGTCTAGTAATAAATATAATCATTTGCCTAGCAAAATTAAATAAACAACATTAGTTAAAACTGTTTATATATAGCTAATATAACTGTGTATTACGATAATATTAGTCCAACAATAGCCTAATAGCTGACTTCGAATATGTTTAATTGTAACTTGCTTAAAATGTTCAGCAAAATTAAAAATCTGGCATTTAATTCTCATAAATGTGATAATTATATAAACTAGCTACTAACATTTACATAAAACAAAACACAAAAGTATTTAAGAAGGAAATGGTTAGGGACAGTGCTGGAGAAGCCTATAACTATTGATAAAGTTGCTGAAAAGAATTTTTGAGTTGATTTGTGTATGTTTTAGAGCATTGAGCAGATTATCTCAAAATCTAATTATCTACAGTTGCCACACCAGATAATTATTCTGCAAATAATTAAAAGTTTGTTGTAGGGAAAGGGAAATTACAGGTTCTGAACTAATGGGAACTATGCTAAGATTAATTCTTCACATTTTGAGTTTTTTGAAGTTTCCTCTGTATATGAGGGATATAAGAAATAAAATAAAAAAAGATAAATGATGAAATAAATATTAAAAAAAATAACTTTACTTGAAAGTGGACTAGTTTTGCTAAACTTGGTTCAGATATGAACACTTGGTGTAAATGGGAACATATTAAACTCTGTACTTCTCTCAGGTTAGTCAAAAGGCCTTTTGATTTCTGAAAAAAAGTAGCATGAATATATATATAAATAGATATATTGCACTGCGTACACACACACACACAAATTCCAGAAATATATATTTTTTAATCACACAAATAACTATCATCATCCAGTATCAGGGCAAAGAAAATATACAAGAATCTTGTCTAAGAAAATGTCGTGCCTATAGTTGGACAAACAATGAAGTTTAAAGCAATTTTAGTGTACAAGCCATTTTCTTCAAATACGGCAGTCTTAACATGTGTAGGTCATCCCTAACTTACAATTGTTTGCCATTTAGGGCACTATGTTCTTTCTATAACTTGGTATTTTAAAAGTAAAGAGCTTAAAATTTAATGTTAATATAGCATAATTACATGCCTTTAATTTAAATATGTAGTTTTCAAGAGCTTTCACATTAAACATTAATTCAATGTATGCACACAAGCTCATGTAAAGCACATGCTAAAGTTCCAACCATTACTGATTCATTATAACTCAACTCACCAAAGTTAGGTGTAACAGTATCTCACTTATTAAATGCAGCGCATAGTCTCTCAATCACAGATACAAACTTCTTTAATAAGACAAATTTGATTCATACAAATCAGTTGTGTAATTTGATTTAGTGGGTCATGATATGGCAGCCTATATATACAAATAGAGCTGTGTTGGCAGGAGAAAGTGTAGCATTAGCACTGTAAAAAATGATGCATATTGTAAGCTTTTCTTTTTCTTTCTCTCTCACTCTCTTTCTTTCTTTTCTGCTTCTTCTTCTTTTTTTTTTTTTTTCAATTAAGTTTATTTCGTTAAAATTTTTTTATTTGGGAATACCTTATTCCCCCGTACACGATATATATTTCGGTTACACACATAACCATCTTCAGTCGTTTCTGGATCTCTCACTAATGGCGGCTTCTTTTTATATCTTCCTCGTTCTTCTTCTTGAAAGTTCGATGCATGACGTCATCCCATGATTGGTCGATTGTATGAAGCGAATCGTTGATGCTGCCCTCTGTCGTCAATATTTCTAAGCTCTCACGAATGTAGGCATATATACTATTTTTAAAGTTGGCTATTTTTTTAATATTTTTAAAATCAATGGTAATGGGCTCTTTCAAAGCAAGACGGGCTAGAGCGGTACTTTGTTTCTGGAGGTTAATGTCTTTAAAATGTTCGTTTTTTCGTTCTTTAATTTTCCTTTTTGTAACGCCGATGTAGCAATTTTCTTTATTAGTATCGTTTGACATAAAATTAATTTTATAGATCCCTGCGGTTTCGATGGGGTTGATTGGGTCTTTTTCCGATCTAATGCGCTGAAAGATTGTTTTATTAGGTTTAATTGGAATACGGAAGTTCTTTTTACTGGCGATATTAGAAAGTTTATTGGCTATCCCTCGGCTAAAGGGGATAGCGGTAGTAAAACGTGGTTTATCTTTTTGACGGTTGTCTATAACATTTAATTTACGTTGCCTAGCTTTGAAAACTTTGTCGAAAATTTCTCGAGGGTAGTGGGCGTCTTGACATTGTTTCTTTATGAAAGCTATTTCTTTTTGAAGGAGGTCGTTGTTAGAACACACTTTGAAAGTGCGGTCGATATAGGAACGAATAGCAGCAATTTTATAGTTGAAAGGGGTTTTAGATTTAAAATTTACTATATTAGTATTACAAGTAGGTTTTCGAAAAATGGTGGTCTCAATGAGATTATTGTTTCTGGTTATGTTCACATCTAAGTAATTGAGGCTATTATTGATTTCTTTTTCGTATGTAAATTTAATGTTTGGGTCTATGGCATTAAGTTGATTGATCAAATTATTTTCTTCATTATTGTGGGTGGTGAGGATAGCGAAGATATCGTCGACATAGCGAAGCCAAAGTTTGATGGTATTATTGTGTGTCTGTTTAATCTGTTCTTCAAGGATTCTCATTTTCCAGTCGGCAATTATTCCGGATATGGGGGAGCCCATGGGGACTCCTTTTATTTGTTGGTAGAAGTGATTATTATATTGAAAATATGAGTTATTTAAAATTAGATTTATTGCACTAGTTAGGGTGTTAATTATGTCTATATCTTTAAAACTACTTTGAATTTGTTTGTTAATAATTTGGTTCATTTCCTTAATATCTATTGACGGGTATAGATTTACAACATCGAAACTTACCATAATATCGTTTTCATCAAGTTTATAATCGCGGATGTTTTTAATGAAATCGTCGGTGGAAGTTAGAGTGCTGTTAGATGGGGGTATAATTTCTTGCAGAATATCTTTCATATATTTTTCAAGAGTGTAGGTGGGGCCTTCACATTTGCTCACGATTGGGCGAAGGGAGGGGGGATTTTTATGATCTTTAAATTTAGCGAAAATCCGTGGGGCGAAATTAGCGGTATTGTTATAGTTCGGACCTTTCTGATCCGGCCAGGTACCATTTTGTGGTACTTTTTTGTTCATCAGTGCCTTCATTGCATATTTGTTTGGATTTCCTTCCAGAGCTGTTGAGTCAAGCTGACTTGGACAAGCAGGTAATACTTCCATCGCTATGTCGTTTTTAACTTTCTCCTGCACAATTCCTCCACAAAAAAAAAAAAAAAAAGGAAAACTTATCATTGGTCTAATTATTTCAACTTTTAATTTTTTCCTGTTATTGAGTATAATCATTGCTAACCGAGTCTGTTTGGTTTCATAAGTAATGGCAAAGTTTTTCAAAATAGAAATAAGTTGTTTTTTGGGAGCTGCATAAGGTTATCGAAAATTATTACCATTATTTTTTTAATTATATTAAATAAGTAAAAGTTTGTTGACTAAAATGTGTTCATTATAGTGTCCAATAAAACATTTTTTACTTTTGTATTGGACAGATACATTTTTAAATTTACTTTATGAATGGCTTTATTAATAAGCTTTTCAGTTTTTTTTTTTTTTTTTTAAATACCTACAGACTAGAGCTATCTGTCTTGGAGTGACCAATCATGGGATGACGTCATGCATCGAACTTTCAAGAAGAAGAACGAGGAAGATATAAAAAGAAGCCGCCATTAGTGAGAGATCCAGAAACGACTGAAGATGGTTATGTGTGTAACCGAAATATATATCGTGTACGGGGGAATAAGGTATTCCCAAATAAAAAAAATTTAACTAATTAATCCGCCGTATTAAATAATGTTTTATGTGTTTTTATTAAGTTTATTTCATTCTTTAAACCCTTCCAATAAAATAACAAGAATAGCTAATCATTAATTTTTCATGTCTTACAGTGCAATGATGAGCTGACTTGCCATGCGACTAAAGTCACTGTTGAATATGATAATAAATTTGGTTAAAAGTTCTAGTGTACTGAATCTGGCAGCACTTTTGTTACTTATGTCAATATCACAGATCACTATCACATATTGTTTACCATTAGAGTTTCTTGGTACAGGTCACAGTTAAATGTAAGAAGTATAAAATGACACCAGCTTTTTTACATAAAAATTAAAGGGTTATTTCATACACAACTTTACTTTATTAAATCTTACCAGAAGGGGTTAAAATGACTTTTTACAATTAAAATAAGTTTCTTTCTCAATCTCAAGATGCACAAGGACCACACTGACAAACATGATTGTTCTACATATCATTACCTTATCCTCCTCGGTAGGCAGGCAGCATTCAATGAGGATCTGCACGGCAGCCGATTCTTGTGCTGCCCCCAGGGCTGTTCTCAAGTCTTCTCTGTCCTTGTCGCTCTCGAGCAAGCCTGTCCTCTCAAGCATGGGACTTTCGAGGGTGTGGTGGAGGAGGTGGGTACGAGAGGCAGCCAAGAATGCCTGAAGCATGTGCAAGACGATCTCCATAAAAGGAGGACACCTGCAAGAAGAATAAAGGGAATAAGATGACATTTGCTAAAAATGAAGATTACCATCATGCAAATCTCATTCGCAGGGTTCTACTCAGTTTTTGAAACAAATTTTCCAGGTTTTTCAGAACTTTTTTTTGTTTTTAATTCCAAATATTATTGCTAGGATGTATATATAATTTATAACTGCCATATCAATATTAACCCTTTGCACACCTAAATCAAATCATATCAGGGGCATTTCTGCCTTATAACAAGCCAAAAATTATTTATAAATGTGGACTTCTGATAATTTTCAAGGTCACATTCTGATAATTTTCTAGGTTCTGAGACATAACTTGCAACATTCCCAGACTTTTCCATCATTTTTTCTATCAAAATAAAATTCTCTGACAATTCTAGGTTTTCCATATTTTTCCTCACTAGTGGCAACATTGTATGATGCAATGAATGACTGCTAGATGCAGCCTTTCATCTACCTATACATGCACTTGTGAAGTGAAGCCAGCAACCTTTGATTGCCCATTACAATAGCATACTCTTGCTGATGTCACTGTTCAGGAACAGATCAAAGTCGAAGCGAATTCAACAATTCTTTACTCCCTTTCTTCTTGCAAGGTTAGATTAGTTTAGTTATATGTGTTGCCATAATGCCAAAAGTAAGGCATTCCGGCATTCCCCCCCCCCCCCCTGAATTGAAACAATGAATTTTTCTTTAATTCTTTAGTGACAATCTTTTCCACATTTTTTGAAATAAGAGTGATGTACTGTATAACACACATTTATGAGGAAATCGACTTTCAAGGGTAAAGTCAGAAAAGTTTGGGGTTAAGATTATTGAAAGCAAAGGAAAAGTTTTTATATATAACAAAGACTGAAGCAAAATTCTTTTGTAGCAGGTAAAACAATATATATATATATATATATATATATATTTAATTTGCAAAGTATCCAAGTAAAACTCAGGATGATTGATTCCTGGTTTAGCTCACTGCTTGGCCTGATTTTTAAAAAACTGACATTTTGGCCTTTGTGTGTGTGTGTGTGTGTCTTGTTTTAAGTGTATATGTGTTGTGGCAAGTCTATACGAGGGGCACCAGGCTTAGACAATAGGGACTTTTTAAATCTTACTTCTATGACCCATAATTTTTTGAAAGACACTACTAGAGAAAGCATATGAAATAGCAAACAGCACACAAATTTAAAATTTCGAAAGTACTACTAAATTAGGAAATTATATAAAAATACAAAGAATTAAAATATGATAAATACAAACATTCTAAAATAAAAAGAGAAACAAAAAAAATTACTTATATGATTTATTACTTTTAAACCACAGCATTAATGTTAGCTGATCACAAGGATTATCACATGAGCACAAAGACTGCCACGTTTGACTATTTATTGCCCTATCAGCAGAAGGAGGGTTAAACCAGGATTCATCTCTGGACTCTTTGGTAACAGATAATTGCATGAAATGGAACTGAATTAAGTATAAAGTTTTGAAAAGCCCCTATATATGTTTTACCCAAGGCAGCTAAAACCCCAAGCTCACCCCTGGATATGAAAATGTGGAATTAATTTTTAAAAAATTTAGCAAGTGATATTGTTGGGATTAAAAAATATTTTTGTGTTGTTGACTTATTTTAATGTTTCAAATATTTGACTTCATTTTAAATAAATTAACTTTTAAAATTCTTTGACCGTTTCAAAAAGAGGTGCCGTAAAATAAACCATTTCCTTAAATTTCCAAAATACAAATAGATTCAATAAAGCAACAAAATAAACTTAATATGGCTTAGTGATCGTATAGATTTAAAAAGCTGTACAAAACCGTTGATGTTATATCTAAATTTCTGCAAAAACCCTATGAAGTTCGAGTGAAAAAGAAAATGCACACAAACAAAAGAGATAAACTCTAGATATGTTGAACAGTTCATTTATTAACACTAACATTAACAACTATAATAGATTTAAACACCTGAAGCACCAGCTATCTCTTAACAATGTATTTACAAGCGATCTTAAGGAACTATAATCTTAAATCTGCCCAACTTTTTCACATATTTTGATAATTTCTAGATTATAATGCACTAACATAACAATTAGCTTGACAAATTTTACCAAATTACAATTATCTTACAACATAAAACTTATTGCTGAACATACCAAAACAATTCACATGAGGCACTCTAGAACCTAATCTTTAAACATCTACTTCATTTAATCCAAAGACTACAAAAATTTATTTTAATTGATCTTAATAAACCCCATATTAATCAAATTAAACAATATTACCAGAAAATATCACATATTAATGCCTCTTATTAGCCTTTAAAAATTAGCTTACGTTTCCAGCTTAACCCCACGTCACCAAAAAAAAAATTTAAAGTGGCTGACCAAAAAATATATTAGTAAAAGGAAGCATGCATAAAAAAAAATACTTATCCATGGGTTAATGATGGGAGGGCCCTCCTAGGAATTTTTTTCACTCAAGTCTCATTGTCCAAAATCCTTCCAAAGACGCCGTCCATTCGTGCCATCGCCCCAGTCGTCTATCAGGGAAAAGGCTGCAGCAGGGGTAGTCTAGACCACAGTAGGAACAGGAGAGAGAGACGCCGCTTCTCGTGCAGATCTTTATAGCCATCATCATACTCTCGTACTCAGACTTCGATTGCTGCAGCGAAATGTTGGCCATGGAGTTGATGTTTAAGTCAGCACTCTTTATTGACTTCGTAATTACGGCCTCGAAAAATTACTTTGTAAATAACGATGTGTATATTTTAGTAAACGAATATTCCCTGCACTTCCACTTGAATTTAATAACTCCTTATTAATTATTTGCAAGATGTAAAACACATCGTGAACGGCCGTAAAAATTCTTGTTCCTTGAATCTGGCAACGTCAAAGACGCGGGAACGCATGTATCTGCCGGGATCGCACTGACTCCAAAAGAAAATGGCTACCAGTAGTGATTGTTGGAAATCAAAGAAAATTAGTAAAAATTACAATTGTTAAAATTTATTAATGTTAATATATTAATTAAGGGAACTAGAAGATCGTTATACAAAAAAAATTTTGTCAGCCACAAAAAAAAATGTCAGCCACCAAAAAAACACAAAAAAATACAAATGTAAAATTCATTATCAAAATCATTAAGGTAGTTTTCAACATATGTGCAATCCATTATGAAAGAAACTATATCAGGTATTTCACTTAGAAAAATATGTATTTGTCATTTAGCGCGCAATTAATGACAAGCACATGGATCTCTAAATTACAAATCCAACTGACACAAAACCCCCCATAATGTCCTCACATACCCCAAAAACTTAATTTCTCTGGGCAAAATTATCCTAAATAGAACTTTCTTTAATTATTTTCATTTTTCAAAAAAAAAACTTTTAAATACAATAAAAACCCGTTAATTTTCCACTTAGTCTAAATGTTATTTATTCCCTACGACATAACAATATTAGCTCAGTGACAATACAAAAATTTTTTGTAAGTACTATAGAGAGCTCTTCTCTATATACCTGAATATGCGCCTGTCACACCTGAGCACATGCAGAGGGTCGAGTATGATGTCATCAAGGGTAAGACGTCTGGCCTTCTCAGAGAATGCATTCACCGTCATGACCCAGAGGTTGCGGGGAAACACTGAGTTCAGTTTCCACCACACTTTCTTTGCCTTGATCAGAATCTGAAGGTAAGAAGTGTGGTCTAGGAGTCCTGGCATGTGTGACACAAACCCGGAGGCATAAGGCCACAACTGCTGCAGTGGCAGGGCTAGCAAGTGGTCAAGATGGGAGAGCAGCTGAAAGGGACAACTCTCTACCTGTTGAAAAGCTGTGAAAGAAAGAGGTGAGCTCTATTACATCCACACCCAGATAATATAGACAAACAAGTGAACACCAATTGAAGAAAATTTTTAAAGTTCGCAGACAAGTTTGATATTTTTTCATTAACTTTCTTTATTATTAAGCTTTTAAAAGTTGGTAGAAAGGGATAAAAATATATTGCAATACTTTAAGCTTACGTTACACTAAAAAAAATGTGTTTTGCTGTTGGTGGTACTGGCAATATACGACTCAAAAGGCAGATAGCAATTTTTAACAGAATATTTTTGTGAAATTATTTGAGTTTGTAGATAGCATTACATTTTATCTAGGTCTGGATACAAGAACACAGAATACCAGCATGTTGATTAGTGAAACTCAAGTATAAAATAACAAGATAAATTATACCAAATGCATAAGTTGTAAAACATTTTCCAACACAACTGTCTTTTTTGTGCAAACTTTGGCAATGCATTGTGTCAAACTTGGCAAGATTTTGAAGATAATCTCAAAAAAGCTGTATACCACTATTAATGTAATTTTGTAAAACTCTGTAAAAGAACTTTAAATGTTATTTCAATCCTTTAAAGAGAAGAGAATCCTTTATTTAAAGAATCCTTTGAAAAGTAAGCTGTTATAAAAATGGATGAATACCTGTAAATTGCCATAGAAGCATAAGGTATTGGAGTTATTTTGAGTGCAACTGTAGATGAACTAAAAACACTGCATACATTATTTTTGATGGGGAGTATTATTTCTAATCTTTAATAACATACATACATTTCGCTTTGCATGAAATTGACAAATATTGCTAAAATAGGCTTTAA
Source organism: Cheiracanthium punctorium (assembly GCA_038373885.1). NCBI lineage: Eukaryota > Metazoa > Arthropoda > Arachnida > Araneae > Cheiracanthiidae > Cheiracanthium > Cheiracanthium punctorium. Next base: position 668,368 of record JAWZYV010001411.1, on the reverse strand, counting down.
AGAAGGAATTCAATAGAATGTAACATATTGAAATTATTTTCGGTGTTCCTGCAACAGAATTATAAATGCTACATAAACCATTCTTAATAGGGTGCATGATACAGTACATAGTTATACCAAATATAAATATAATTTTTAAGTAATCAATGGAAATCATGGCAGTTTAGAGACACGGACAGACAAACAAAATCATTAACACTTTCCAATTTTGTTGCAAGGTGCTGAAAAATTCCTTTGGCTAGAATAATGCTAAAAATTTACTTCAATACTCAATATTATAAGTCAACTGAATATAAGTCAATAAGAAACAATCATTTAATGCCTGCGATGGGTACTGAACCTATGACAATTTGAGTAGTCACACTATTATCAAAGCAGAAAGTAGCAGAAGCAGAAAAATAGCACAAGTATATAGCTTACTAAGCTATACTGTAATATCATCTTAATGTTACCCTATTGGATGGAAATGCTGCGACTAATTTAAAATTGTGAGAGTACTCAATATTAATATAAAAAAAATTTAATATAAGAAAAGTTGCCTATAGTTTTTTTTTTTTTTTTAAATAAAAAACAACAACTTTTAGGCAGTCTCTACCATTGAAACTACTGCAGGATTTATTAATGTAGGATTATTTACCATTGCTAACTTTTTTTTAAAACAACCTTTGCACTGTACCTGCTTAAAGTTGCAAAACTTGGTAAACTGGCCACTTTATTTTTTCACTAAACTCTAAAAATTATGTATATTTTGTTGTATTGAAACTTTACTATTTTACTTAAAGCAATTAATTCCCGATCTGTTTTGCATGAAGCCGATACCTTGATTAAAAATTATGATGCAAGATTATTCAATTATTTTTACAAAGGGCATTTCTATCTATTGCTTAGATCTGAGAACTTAAATCATTTTATGGGGCCAAAAATCATAATGGGGCTGTGGCAACTGTGATATATAGATGTATTATATACATATATATACACATGTAAGCAAACGAGAACATAATGGTTGGCACGGCGTAATATTGTTGTTCGTGTGCTGGAGGAAGTTGAGGCTTTGCTGAGACCCATACTTGGCGTTGGGTCCTAGCATACATGTTGGACAGGAGGCTAGGTGGAGCGGCTCGGTGGGAACCTGGCGTAGAGCCCTCTCCAGCTGCCCGTGGCTAGTATTCGTAGTCGGGCCAAGCAAAAGGGATATCTTGCGGGTTTACGATTCCATATTTCTATTTAGTTTTCACTCAATTTTACATGACGACTGAAGTCACAAAAAAAAGCTCCGCTCCGAGCTGCATTTCAAACTATATAACCTTGGATCACGTGTTCTATAAAGTATCACATATTTCAAAAGAGGTGCATTTCAGTTATTTTTTAACATCTTCTAAAATACTTCAAGTTTTAAAATTTAAATCAGCTGACTGGCATTCCTGCGTTTTTCCTGACTTTTTTTATACTTATGTGTTTGCATGTGGCCTGGTTCCTTAGTAAATTGTGCAAAAACATGCTTTGAAGTAACCCTATAACTTACAACGATGTTGAAAAAAAAAAAAAATTTTTTTCTTTACATAGGGCTGTTATAAAGGAGCATAATCCAATATTAAAAATAAAATTCACTGATAATTTTAAGTGTTTTCCAGACTATTTAAAATCTTGCAGAGTTAAATAGATCAAGAAATGTAGCTTTTCAAACATAAAATTTGATGCTTGCAATTGCATACCTTTGTCGAGGCTCTGCCTTGTGAAGCCCTGTCCGGGCCAGTTGAGCAACTTGACCCTACAGCTGGTGAGATTGTGGTCTTCCTCCTCATCGGTCAACCAGGACTGCACAAGGCACAGGTGGGGATAGTGGGTGGTAAGGAGGCGGAGAAGTGGGGAAAAGAGGCCCGCAAACTGTTGCTGGTCTTTCTGTGCCCTCTGCAGGAGGTAGAATACAGGAATTTTGGCAATGAACTGAGGCGAATACCTGATGAAGAAATAGAGAGAATAACAATACAGTTAATTCCCTGAAAACCACATATCTATAATCCACAACTCTCTATCAGACGTGCCAAGTTAAATAAAAACTCTTTAACAAAAATTTAAACTGCCGAAAAACTCAAAAGCAAAAAATAATAAACCTTTTTTTAATTAATCTTAATAACTAAGTTCTTAAACTAATGTAAGTATACCTAAGTAAGTTTGAGTCGGTGCCAAACAACCAATGAACAAAGATCACTAAATTGCCTAAATCTCCATTATTAATAGGAGTAATTTCTTGTTCAGACACAGATTTTAATGCTGAGTTGTATATTACAAAGTAAACCTCTCTGCATTTCTGGGAAAGCTCATTGATCATGAGCGACGTACGGAGAGTGCATTTTTTGGAATGTTAATGTTTATTGCCGGAGATTTCACATTGCATTGTTAATTTTATTTGATTATTTCTTTAAATTTATGGTAATTTAGTGATCTTTGTTCATTGGTTGTTTGGCACCGACTCAAAATTATTTAGGTATACTTACATTAGTTTGAGAACTTAGTTATTAAGGTTAATTAAAAAAAGGTTTATTATTTTTTGCTTTTGAGTTTTTTGGCAGTTTAATTTTTTTGTTAAAAAGTTTTTATTTTATAATTTTTTGTGGCTATAAATGCAAATTAACAGCTTAGTGACATCAAATTGAGCAAGCGAATTCTTTAAATTCATCTGTATACATCACACAGGAGCTAGAATTAAAAAATAACTATTACGCATGCGCGAAAATTCAAGAAATTTTGGATCTTTCAACAGTTCTGAAATATCCAATTTGCAATATTTAACGCATTATCATACCTCCATAAAAAGCATCGCCTAGCAGTACACATTTCTTTATGGTTGCCAGTCAAAACTACCACCAGCAGGGTACTTCACTCCCACTGAACATCGCCCACGATGGCGCCAGAACCAACAGTAAATAAACATCAAAATGTAAACCGCACCGGATACCACCGGCAGGGTACTTCACTCCCACTGAACATCACCCACGATGGCGCCAGAACCAACAGTAAATAAACATCAAAATGTAAACCGCACCGGATACTGAACATAGACCAGATCTTTTTAGCTGTATGAATTTCGAAAAAAAATTAACAAATTGAATTTCGGAAATTTTAATAACATTCAAATACTTTTTTGCGAAACGGCAAACAAAAACAAAATGTGTGCATGGGATTTACACATTCGCATGTGTTAAAATCATTTATTCAAAATTAAAGCATCACCGCATATGTACCTAAATTCAGAACTACAAAAAATCTTAAAGAATTGTTTTAACAAGCGAAAACAAAATGTACACATATGTGCTGTGTACTGTGAACGAAGATGTATAGGTGGTTGATGTGCAGTTTTAAACGGTGACATCGCCAATATCACTTGCAAAGGACGATATCAATACGAGGCTATTTCAATCACGTGTCGGTGGAAAATACAAATTTGAACTAATCAGATTGAAACATTGAGTGTCAACTGAAACTACATTTTAAGTTGATTGGTGGAGGTCACGTGTTGGCTGAAAAATGACGTCACACGGACACCATCCATTTAAAAAAAATAAACTCTTCTTGTAATAGTATCTAACAAATATCGATTCAAGAGCTTATATGCCTCGTTAGAGCTTCTATTTTATTTTATGAAAACTATAAAATTTAAGGAATATTACATTTTCACGAGGAAAAGGAAAAAGATCACTAAACGAGCTGGCATTAAAAAAAAAAACTATTTAAAAGTCATATTTTATGCGTGTTCATACATTATAATCAGTGAGTAAAAAATCAATCCCCCCTGTTTCCCTACCCTTAGGGTTGGAATATTTTTTCCAAATCTGTATGGGACCAACTTCAGGGTATACCCTTTCCAATAAAAAAAGAATTATCAAAATTGGATTACTCTGTCAAAAGTTATGCGTGATCATACATAAAATTATATATATATATATATATATACACGCGTCGACTTGAGAACCGCCTCCGTTTTTCGTCGGTTAAAAATTAAAATGCCTGAAATCTCCTGCTTTTAAAAGTCAAAAAGCCTGAGATTTCTTATGTATTTATTTTCAGCATAAAATGCACATATAATCAATGCGGACATAATAATAGTTTCTTTTTTTTAATGCTACATGTGTCTATATAAACTTAGCACTATTCAGTTACTTGATTTTTATAATGAAATGAATTCAGTTTCAAAAGTTTGCCAAAGAAATATTGGAAAATACAAAACATAAAAAAATATACATATGGGATAAACATTCATACCTAAAATTATATAAAGATATCTTATAAGAATAAAATTTGTGATATTTAATTTTATAGTAAAAAAAGAAAAATCTTTTTAAATTTTTTCTACAGCTTTGAAATTTTTACTATATTTGTACATAAATAATGAATGTGACATAATGAACATTCATTTATGCAATAATTTTTTTAAACAATTTCAGATGCATTATTATTAATCAAATGCCCTCAGGTTGGTGAACTTGATGCAGCAACATGAAAGAAACATGAACTGATTTTGCAAACTTGAAAAAAATTGGGGAAAGTTTTAATTTTTGTATAAACTCTTAAAAATCCTGAGAAAATTAAGAATAATCCTGAGGTCCAAAATAGAATTAAAAAAAACCAAAGACTTGGCATGTCTACTCTATATTGCACGGTAATTTTTAGGTGAAGCACACTATTAAGCACTGAAATTCATGATTGATAGTTAAATTATACTATGAGATTCAAGTTGAGTTATGCTGTAAAATTCAAGATGGTAAAAGAAGTCTTATGCTCTCTATGTAGTTTTCATATTTACTGCACATTTCTAATTAAAACTGTCCTTTTATAACCCTGACTAAGTCTGAACAGTAAAAAATGGAAAGCATGAATTAAATCACATTTGACAAATTTATGAAAGACGCGCTTAAACCATATTTAGAAGGGAGGTGGCTCCAGAATGGCTTACTTCTTGGAATGAGATTCCAGTAACTCACATAAGCAGATGAAAAAATAGTCTCACATGTTTGTAAATATTTAAGTTTTGGTTTTCAACTCTAAAACTGAATCAAATTAACTATTATTAAAAATTCTCTCGAGGAAAGTTTTATTTTAAGGCTTCAAATAGCATTCATTGGCAGGAAATAAGAAATTATTTCAGCAGGAAATAATAACAGTTAATAGACTCCAAGATTAAATATTTAAACTCAAATCAAAATCCCTAAAGCACTGATTCCATGCTTGCAAAGCTGAAAAAGTTGTAAATACATAAAATTTAAGTAAATAATTTTGTTTTCCATGTATTTTACATACATTTTCATTAATTAAACAAGTGTAAAAACATAATTAAATTTTTACCTTTTATTTATTCATTAGTAACATTGTATTACTTCATAATTAAAATAAGGAAATAAGTAAACAAAACAACAATATCTGCAAAATTCTACACTCTAAATTTTCAAGAAATACCTTTGTATATATATAAAAATACCTCAAGAAATACCAATTGTTTTGAAAGGTTTTCAAAGGTATTTTATCATCAAGATAGAATAAGATACTTCTGTATAATAAAAAAAATCACATATAATTCATAGCACACAGTGTTGTGCAAGCAGTAAGGCCTAGTGATTTGATAAAAATACATACACACCACCAAAAAAGAAAGAAAGAAAGAAAGAAAAAGGAGGTAAATGGTTAAAGCAATAAAGACCTTGTAAGTAACACAAGAATAAACTGCATGGAATATTTTGGGTAGAACAAAGGGTTCCCTCTTTCTTCAGCACTGAAAAGTTCCTCCTTTCACAAAAGCATAAAGTTCTTTTGCTTGTGGAAGGAGGAGCGTTTCACTGCTGAAGAAGTGTGAACCTTAGTACCACTTGATATTATACAACAGAGATTTGGTCAAATACAATGGCAGACAAATATCAATTTTTAAAATTCTATTGTAAATAAAATGTTCAGTATTTGCTTGTTACAGTACCTCCCAAGCTTGTTTGGTGGCATTAGTATTATGCTAAAGTTGCAGCTATGATTTTGCCAACCTTGTGATGCATGAATGTGGAAATAATTAATAGCATTAACTCTGATATGATTAAGAAACTTTTTAATAATTAATTTGGTGAAATGTCACTACATTATCTCATCAATGTATCTCAGTTGCTTCGCAATTGTATTTTAGTAGCTGCTACAACAACAACAGTCACAAAAAAAGTTGTTTTAAAACGGTAAATTAAAAATGAAGGTTAATTAAATTTGATTTTTCACTACTTGTGTTTAAAAATAACTCTTTAGTTCAGTGTATTCAAGGTAGCATTCTTTTACAGTAAATAAAACAACTTTAACAAAGCTAAATTATTTATAGAAGCAATTTTATTTAGATATTTGTAATCTATACATACAGTAAAGCATAATTTAAACATTTCTCATTTATATAATTTTTACACAAATACATCATTTTCCTAAAGTCCTGATTCATTTCTATTTATTTTAATGCAAAAATGCTTCATTTATAAGATGCAGACTATGGATTATATGTCGTTTTTCATCAATTCTTTATTGATATTTTATGTCATTGTGTGTAATTTCAGATGCTGCACAAAAATTTTAAAAATGAATTTTTCTTTCATTATACAATAATGCACATATAAGTTGAAGAGGCGAATTCTCAGGATAGGCTCAAAATAGAGTGCCACTAAAAAAACATGCACTAAATTACCTCTTTACTTTTCGATCACTCATCAGGATAGTCTTCATGTTAGAAAGCCGCGTATCCTCGTACAACAGCAAATAATAGAGCAACAACAGCTGCGATGTCAGTGAGGATGGCTTGTCATCTGTTTCCATGACACTTTCCTGCTGGGACATGAAAACAGACTTTGAGAAAACAGCCAGGATCTCCTCATCTGTTATGGGCTCGTTGGTTGTGTCAACAGAACCTTTTGAACTTGGTGTGAGTACAGAGTTCACATACACCTCGATCAATGCTGGCAAGACAGGGTGCAGGGGTGGTACTGTACAACACACCTGCTTGTATATCCAATCTTTGATGGGCACCTGTCAAGAAGAAAACACAATCATCAACCCATTCATTATCCTTAAATTTTCCTGTTACTAATACAGTAAAAAAGTCCAAAATGGAATCATAAGTTGCAATTTCCCTGCCCTCCCATGATTTAATACTCTAAACAACTGAGATGAGAAATTCTATTTAATGTAACATATATACAGGGTATCTAGTGCTAACGGTGCCTAATTGCCATTTCCTAAACTGTTAGTCAGAGACACATAGTTCCAATTGTAAAAATGATTTAAATTGTATAATCTATTATATCTGAAGAAGTCAATGATCAATTCCGATAAAAATTACAAAATTTTAATTTTTATACGGTCCCTTGGTCCTGTCAGTTATATTTAGAAAATTTTCCTTTATACAATTTCATGTACAGTTAAAAAAACAAACAAAAAATCACCCTTCTATGACCAAAATTCACCAAGTTACAACTGCTTAGAGCGCTTTTCAAGCTGTGAAATAGGGGTGGTATACAAAATGAATTTGAGAAAAATTAATGTACATGGTTTTGAGCTTTGTAACATTTATTAGCAATTTCATTAGCTATTTTGTGAATAAAGATTGCAATGAAGAGGATTAACGTTTAACTATATGCATCGAATAAATAACATAAAAATACAGCTTAGACTGAAAATAGAAGTTTTTTAGGAGTTTTTAAATAAACTGGTATTAAATAACTTAAAGTAAAAAAAATAATAATAATAATAAGGGAATAAACATTTCATTAACATTAAATTAGAAAATGAAACATTTTAAAATATGAATGTATCCATTTTAGAAACCTAAAATAATATCACAAATCCTGTTAGCGTAACATTTGCTCAAAGTAGCTTCCTACGACAGGAATGTAAATATGCACCTGTGTAGAAAACTCTTCCTGTACTTTGTGTAGCATACTCAGTGTTACACATCTGCATGCTACATATATATACGATTTAGTAAGTCTGACCCTGGATAGATCTTTATAGAACCCTGACTGTAACCCTCTGCTTAAAGACCAGTATTGTAAAATTAGTTTTGCTTCTTTCTCCACATTATACTAGAAAATGAAATTAAAACTTATAATTTAAAATTTGAATATTTATATTTATCTTTTCAATATAAAACGGTTTATTATAATGGGGCATTTTTAAACGTTGAAAAGTGACTTAAGTCAAAATGCTTGCTGCTTCATAACTCTGTGAATTTTGGTTGTAGAAGGATTATTTTTTATTTATTTATTTTTATTTATTTATTTATTTATTTATTTATTTATTTTTGCTGCATGAAATTACACAAAGATAATTTTTTTCTAAATATAACTGATAGGAGCAGGGGACTGTACAAAAATTTTAATTTTGTATTTTTTATATGTGTTGATTTACTGACTTCGATTGTTTCTGATATTATAGATTATACAATTTAAAGCATTTTTGTAACTGGAACTATGTGTCTGACTAACGATTTAGGAAATAGCCATTGGGCAATGTTAGCACTGGACACCCTGTACATTGTTTATTGCATATCATATGCTACTTTTGAACTTTAAGGCTTGAGAGTAGATATTAGAAGTAGAGTTCATTTTTTCTTAATTACTGTTAGTGGCCAGCAGGGGCAGAAGAATTTCCCAAAATTTATGTGCAAAGGCCACACATGCAACCTAAAATAATACATGCCCAAACCCAAAATTTTATTGCCCCCCAAAAAATACATTTTATTGCTCTGTAAAATTTACATTATTCATATTGTTTGCATTGAAAGAAAAATCGCAAAATCATTAAACACATGTGAATGTGGGGGTTTTATCTTTCCCAATTATAGTTGGGGTTCTGTATTCTGTTTACACTACAGTTAAAGTATTGAGATTGCCATAGGACATTGATAAAATCACTGAAATAGAAATGGAAATTTATTTTTTCCATATCAAAATTTTAGCAAAATGCTAAAAGGCTCAATTTTTCTCTCCAGGAGATAGTGTCTGATTTCCTTCCTCTATTGTTGTTGCAATGGTCTTGAAAGTCATAGGCTTACATGTTATAGATTTGAATTCAATATGAAAAATCGAAGATTATCCCCACAAGCATTCTATAATCACTCCATAACAGGATGTTTTTACTTTTATTTCTGTTTCTCTTATATATTTTAGTTCCGAATTTTCTCTGAATGTTTTTGCACATAAGCAAAAACCCATTCATTTCATTTTTGCATTTAGACAAGTCTTTGCATGATGCAAAAAATGCAACTGTATCTTAAACCTTGGTACAATGAACGTACAATTCAGTAGAAAGGTCATGCGTAAACAAATGTCAGGAAAAAAATGCCACAGCTGATGTGAGTGTAAGCAAAGCATGTGAGGTCAGCATGCACAACTCATGACTACAATAAAAGGAAGGAAGGAGAAGCAATTAAAGACATTCACTGCAAGTGCAAGTAAATTCTTTTGTGAAATATGGCTAAAAGAAATCACCTGGATGACTTAAAATGCGAAAGAATGATCGGAAAGCTGGAGGAGGAGCCTAGTGTGACCAGTGCAGCTGAAGAGTTATAAATCCAAAAAAGTGTCATTTTGCACTCTTGGAAAGCCTTCCAAACCATGGGTACAGCTGTTAGAAAAGTTGGTGGTGGCTGGCCTAGAAAAACAACTACAGTGGATGACCGATATATCATCCTGCAGGCGAAAAGAGCCTGAAACCAGTCAGCAAGCACCATTGCTCATCAACTGTGTACAGCAACAGGGCACAAGTGTCACAGTTTATTGTGCCCAGACGCTTTCACAAAGGTGGCCTATTCGGACACCATCCTAAATACTGCATTTCTTTGAAAGTCAGCCATTGGCGCTACTGTTTAGAGTGGTGCAAGGAGCAGAAAAATTGCACATCTCATTAATGGAGTCAGGTCCTCTTTATGGTTGAGAGTCGCTTCAGTGCCACAAGCGATTCTCAATGCCAGTTGATTTGGAGAGAGGTTGGGACAAGGTTTCATCCCAGTAACATACTGTATATATTGTATTCATTTTTGCACAACTACGTTTTTGTTATAGTTTAAATACAAAATAAATGCTGTCTCTCATTTCTGAATTTCAAGTCTTTCAGATGATTTCTCATGGAGTTATGGGGAAAAAAATTTCCGCAAAAATCATGGGAAAAGTGTAGATGAAATGATAATTTAAGACTTTCAGGGTAAAAATAAGGGGTTTTTTTAGGGTGCCTCATTATTATTTTTTTAATAAAGCCTTTTTAAGGTGTGTGAGAACCCCTTTATCATGCAAATAGACCATGTAACGTGGCAGCATACATGGTCTATTTGCTGCTAGACTATCAGAATAGGAAGTTTTTAACATTTTTTTCTTTTATAAGATTAGCCTTTGTAAATATAAACATTTATTTGACTTAATTAAATCACACACTACAAAAATAAAAATAATAAGATTCCTAAATAGTGATAAATGTTTTAAAACAATTTATGGGAAGAGATGTGATCTGAATTTTTCCAGTTAGTTGAATGTCAGTTGGCCAAGAGTTCACTGTATGAAGATCAATTAAATTATTTTTTAATCATTGCAACTTTAAAATATATAGTATATGTTTGTTTTAATTTCTTTTTTACAATGCTTAATTTTAGCAGAAAAATACTGGTCAATTTCTATAGTTTATTTTTCCATTTATTCATGCGCTCCCCAAATACATATCAATTTGGAGACTGAGGGAGTGTTTTTGTGGTATTTTACAGTAATAATGCATATTAGAGCTTGTAAAGAGACAGTCTGCATTTTTACAAGTTTCTAATGCAACTGGATTCTTTGAAAAGAAGTTCAAAAGTTACATGATTTCTTAAAAGAAGTTAAGACACTGTCATTCATGTGAAAACAATATAAATGGAAAGCACAAAAGAGAAGCACAAAAAAGAATGGGGGCAAACACATTACATATAAATAAGATTACAAAGAAGAAAAAATAAACTTTTTTCCCTTTGGTAAAATTCTCCAGATGCTACTGAGTTCAGGCAAGTTTTATAATAAATTTAGATAAAAGCAACCTTAGTGAAAGAATATAAGCTATCAATACTATATTCAAGCTGTAAAACTGAAAAATACTTAATGATGCATGTGAGTGTTTTAATAAACTAAGATTTATTGTAGTGAAAATTGGAGTTCACTGAAAAGAATTTTGCATCTCAACTATTTAGAGAGTTACAACAGGTTTCATTTATTTATTCGTTTAATTATGAATGACTGTTTGAAAACTCCTGGAAAATTTTGCTCTATATTCTATATGCAAAATTTGCAATTTCTATATGCAAAATTTGCTCTATATTCTATTTGCAATTTGCTCTATATGCAAAAAGAGAAAAATTCAACAACATACTTTATATTTTGTGAATGCTCTACTTTTCAACAATTGATGAATACAGTGAACAGGTAGGAAACCTGTTACGTTTCTACTCAGGTTTTTTGTCACGGGGACTTTGGCAGCATGTGTGGTCACAACCTATAAAAGTGAAAAAGAAGAAGAAAAAAAAAAAAGGTAATTCATTTTGAAGAGTTGACAAAAATAAGCGTTGATTATATTACAAAAAAAAAATAAAAAATTTGAACCATTTTTCTAAGGGAGGATATAAAGCATAGACATTATGAAGATCAAACCAAAGGGCTTTTAATTTAAATCTTAAAATTGCAAAATATAACCTTAAAATGTGACTTCATTGAAAGAGATTTTTAGACCCAAAAATTTAAAAATATCTTTTTGATTAATATTTTACATTCAAAATCACAATTCAAATTAGAGGAAGGTAAAATATTACTAAAATATTACTAAAAATGGTAGTTTTAAACTACTACTAGTTTTAAAACTACCTTTTAAAACTATTCAATCACCTACTTTTAATTCTAAGCTTACAAATTCATTTTAAAGTGAGCATCAAAAAAGGGGTTTCTTGATTTTATTATCATGACTAATTTAAAAAATCACAGCAAGCTTAGTTGAACAGAAAACAGTAGTGATAAGTATTTAATTCAATATATTAAATAATTAAGTCACATTTTAAGTAACTTAATAGGACATAATGTCTTGCTCAAGGAACAATTAGATATTTAACAAAAACCTAAAATGCATCTTGCATCAATCATCTTCTGATAAACTTACCCAGTAAGGAACAGCTCGTCAGTAGCTGCTTATATATAATTTAGCCATCCAAAGAAAAAGTAAAAATGCAACTGAATCTCACTGGTCACATTTATGCCAAATTGAGATTAAAGGTCATGCAAAACTGTATGCTGACTCGCAATAACATTCAGATACTGGTAAAAAATTTGCATGGCCTTTGAAGTATGACCTTTCTGAAAGAACAACTCAGCTACTTTTTAAGAAGATTGAACTAATATTCATTATTTACCATCCACTTTAAAAATCCCACATTTTATAACAAACACGCTTTAAAAGTGTTTGAATGAAAGACAAGAAACAGGACATTTAAATTCAGGATATAACTTTCTTATAATGGTAAATTTTAATAAAATTTGACTAAACTAATGAATTTTTATGATTGATGAAAATCTATGCCAACATTACGTAACTAGTTGATAAAGCCTGTTGTGGAGGCAATTACAACATTAAAATATATCTACAATAACTTTTCTTGTTGATATATTTTACAACACAATATTTTTTATGTATATGCGTTATGTCTCATGATTATATAAGGCATATATCGCATATTATGCGCATAATATATAGTTGCATATATAGTCACATATATTGCGATTATATAGGGTATATGATCGCAACGCGATCATATAATGTCGTTACTATACATTATATGATGTAACACCTATTAGGTATTACCTCAATCAGAGATATCGCTAGAAATTTTACCAAGGAGTGAAAATACTTGATTTATTATGGAAGAGTAAAACTAGAGGTTCAAAGAATAAAAAATAAAAACAGATATGAAAGGTACCAATGAGGGGGCAAAAGCTATGGAAGCTGTGGAAGTTAATTGGTAAAAAAAAAAAAAAAAAAAAAAAAAAAAGTAGTTTAATGTTAGCAAAAATTCTCATTTATTCATCATTTGTTACATATTAAAATTCTTTCCATCTCCTTTTATGCATTTCGCAGGACTAAATAGCATCCTTAAAATTTAAAGAACAAAAAGCATTCCAGTTTTTTTCAGCAATTTCAGGCCCTGCCTCTGATATGTGGTGCAAAGTAATGCTTTTGTAATTGCTCCGCCCTCAACTTAAACAATAAATGTCAAATTTTATTAAAGTTACAGAGCGTGAAAATACACATAGTTTAAAATTTAAAGAGTATTTTTGATTTTTTTAATGAGCAAAACACACTTCTAAATGTGTTGAAAATATCTCTGATCTCAATACTATATTACACGATTTAATATCTTTAGTACTATGATTTGAAAAAACTCCTTTGTTTTGAAGTGAATCATAACTTCTGGAAAATACTAAATGCTAAATGTACATCTATTAATTCTCATATCTATGATTCATGTAAAGAAACATTAGAGACTATTTTAACTTTAATGGAATCTGAGAATTTGTGAAATTATTTTGCCTGCGATGTGTACGCCAAAGCTTTTCAGTCTAATTGAGTTTCTAATGCATTTTTAAACTCATGACACATAGCTTGAATTCTTGAAATCAAAGAACAAACTCTCATAGTCCGGAAGCCAGCAACAGATTTTGGTCAGTTATTTCTTCCCGGCCGATAATTCCTGAGATGATTAAGATAGTCCATGGGTGGGTTGGGCGGCGGCCGTCCTCGAGACACGTAAAAAAAAAAAAAAAAAAAAAAAAAAAAATTCAGTCATTTCCTCCCGGTTGAAAATTTCTGAAATAATAGTTGGCATAGTACTTGTTTGAAAAAAAAAACATCAGCTGGCCAAGCGGCGGTGGATTATACGTCAGCTGCTCATACGAACATGTAAAAAAATTTTTTTTTTTCAATGATTTCCTCCCGGTTGAAAATTTGACAGATGTTAGCTTACATTCTACTTTAAATAAAAAAACAAGTCAGCTGGCTGTATGCCAGTGGAAAACCCGTCAGCTGGCACAGTGAAAGTGTGATGCAGAAAGGTAGTGTGGCTGCCGCTAACCTATTTCAATGCACCAGCAGCAGGGGTGGCTCCAATGGGGGGTCCCGGGGGGGGGGGGGGGCACGCCCCCCCCTGTCAGGGAACTTGTGACCCCCCATCGGGGCTATTTGATTAATTCGTCGGGGAATTTTCATAAGAAGAAATCTATATTTTAGCTGAGTTTTAATTTTGATTTTGCAATTTAAAAAAATTAGTTTTGTACTTTTTAAATACACATGAAAGGCAAATGAGTATTGGAGATTGAAGCGGAAATGTTTACATTTCTGGGAGATAGCTCATTGGGGGAATGGGGGGGGGGGTATATTCCTCAGAACTTCTGAATAATGGCTAAAACTACTTCCCGTTTTCATTCATCTCTTATCTCTGCGATCCTTTTCATGTCGAAAAACAGCCACTTCCTGCATCTTCCAATACTGTGATGTGTTGACGAACGGCGGGGGAGACTTCAAATTCGAATAGTGTATACTTGAAATCTGTGATCCCACTCTCAGGAGGCATTTTACTGGATTTGCAGCAAGACATCAATCTTAAGACATCAACAAAAGTGCCAGTCAATTCTTCAAACGACAAATTTATGAGACCACATGTGCGACCACTTTCTATTCGAGGCTCATTAATTGCTTAAAATTGCTTAAACGATTGTGCATTTTGTCGCCGACACCATAGAAAAGTAGAATATGGGTGTGGGTGGTCGGGATGGGGGAGACAGTGACCGTTAATTAGACCAGTCGGATAGATAAAAAATTTCGAGGGAAGGGAAGTATGGCTTTGCTAACACAAGCAAATGGAATGGGGGATGTTCTTTTTTCCAGAAATACGGTTTTTGTATTTTTATTGGTCCTCAATGACAGAATGATGAGAAAGAAATGGTTCCTCTAAACATCCCGTGTATTTTTATTTTTTCTTCACAAACCCATAGTACATCACTTTTCCAACACTTGTTATTGTGCACTGTGCCAGTGAGTTAGACAGAGTTTAGAATAATGGGCATTTTTTTTTTCTTGTTACGGCAGCATAGCATATCATTGTGAAGTTTATAAAATTTTAATTTCACTTTTGGCTTTATGTTTCCTAAAAAGAACATCGGTGGTGCCAAAAGCACAAGATATAAAGTACAGTGTGCTTTATGTCGTGATATTTTTGATAATGATTATGTAAAAAAAAAGCATAGGATAACTAAGCATTCAGATCTTCATAAACAAAATCGACTGGCGCCTGTTCAAGTAAGTTATATGTAAATTACATTCATATATATATTTTAAATGTGTTTAACCCTTTCCGGCGCAAGAACTTTTATTGTATTTTCTCGTTTATGCAGATGCCTGGAGTAATAGTTAAATTTCTGATGTCAATTTAATGAAGCATGGATAATTTTTCTGCAAAATATCTATAACATTTTTATAAATATGCATGACACTTTACCTCCTAATGTCATTTTCTGCAAATTTCATTATTATCTGGTAAATAGACATAGGAAAATTAACTAATGCTTCTGAAATTTGTCATGTACAGCATAAGTAGGTGGCTAGAACGTCTAGCCACCGCCCGCGAAAGGGTTAAAAGCTTTAATTAATATATGTTATTATTAAAAATATGGTCAGTTTATTTCTATAAAGCATTGAATTATATATTCTAGGCACTTGCTTTTTGTTATGTATTTGTACAAATATACCATGCCCAAGGGCGGATCCAGAAATATTTTTCAGGAAGGGTGCAAAGCTTGAAAACAAATTCAGAATTGCATGGACATGCAATTTTATTTGAAGCGTATTTTTACTAGTAATAAAGCGTATTTTTACTAGTAAATATTTTCCTCTCAGGGAATTCGCGCCCCTGTGCCCTCGCCCTAAACCACCCTTGCCCCTAACCCCCCCCTTTTAAAAAAGAATTTAAACTATTTTGAGCACAAATTTTGAATGACCACATTCTACGTTATTTAAAAATAAAAATAATTTAAAAATAAAGCTCATATTTCAAAAACTGAGTCACTTGTTCTGTCTCAGAAATTTTAAAATACTACTTTAAATTTATTAACAGCATTTTAATGATACATATATATCATTAAATGTCCTTAGACATGGAGGCTCGTAATGGTTTGGAGTGCACTTTTAATCATGGCTGCGGACCCAGAGTCATAACATTTTGAGTTGAAGCTGGAGTAGAAGTCGGACTTTTTGACCTCACATTCTGATTCTATGAAATGTTGTACAACATTATCGTATTTTAAATTATACTAACTGTCTGAGTACTCTATGAATTAATCTAAATTTTCTCCTAATTGGTCTTTTAAACACTATGAGTACTTTTAAATGTGCTCTTGCTTTTAAACCATTGATAAGTAACATGTTGTTCACCCCATTATATGTCATTCCCGCTAAATAACAGGACAGGATATACATTTTTTAAATATATTCTTTCGTTGCAGTTTCGATTTTTTTTGGGTATATTTATCAAATACGATTTAGTAATTGGAGTGAGGACGAAAGGTATGTCTTTATAAACTTTCAAATTGCATTAATGCAAATGTAAATTAAGCACAGATTTAATGTAATTGTATGTAAATTAACAGTATTTTAATTCACGAGTCAAAAGCTTTTGTGTCATAAATGTAAAATAAAATTTCCCATTGTATTACTTTTATTCATAGAGCTACAAAATTTATAAGTCTTAATTGATATTTTTTAAAGAGATTTACGACTCGGGCGATAAGAAATTTCAGATTTTGTTTACTACGGAAACTTTTTAAAATGTATATTTACTTGTATAATAATTTGACATGACAAAATATTTATAAAATTATTTTACAGTTCATCATCTTTGGCATTCAAAATATGTATAAACCTATGAATATTTAACTAAACTAACCGCTTTAACTAAAAATTTTCATTTTAATTAGAAATATTTTAAACTGTTCGTATTTTAGTTATTTATAAGTTAGTGTGTTATGCAATTTATAAAATAAGTATTCTGTGTCTTTAAAATTATTTTATCACAGTAATCCTTGCTTGAACTCTTATAACTGTTGAGAAAGTAAAAAGATATTTTTATAACTAAGTGGTTAATTAGATAATTTAACTTTCAACTTCTTCCGAATAATTTAAAAAAAAATTAATACTTTTCTGTTTCTTAGATGGCAAATTTGAATAAATATACTTTTTATTTATAAATAGATTCAATCGAACACAATATGCACGATTTAATCTTTAATTTTATAAAAATTTAGCAGTAAGATTTGTTTTTATTTTTTTGTAATTTAAGAAATAGTCAAATACATAGTTTGTTTATTTGGTAACATACTTATACATATACAACGAGTGAGAATTCGCACTATATAGAGAAATCTAACTGGATTAACCGGCCCTCTTTAGCTAATCGTTCATAGCTATGCACACCAAGAAGATTAACAGCTGCAAGGGAATTAGAATTTATTACATTTTGCTTGGGGTAAAAAAAGAAAAGTTTTTAAAAATTAAATAATAATAATAACCAGCCCCTCTGATAGACCAAAAAGCCCTCTCCAGTCTAGTATGAAGATGGCTGTGGATAGATCTAAAAATGGAATATAAGTTAAAGGAAACTGATTAATCTTGACTGACAATTTAATTTTTATATCGTTGTGGAAAAAATAACTAACTTTTATGAATTTTAATTCAGTTATTTCACTGAAGTAAATAAAAATTATGGTATACAGCGTCTATATCGTCTTTCTGAAAATTTCACTTTTATCCTGTAAAATAAGTAAATAAAATAAATACAATAAAAGTTTTATATTTGCGTGTATATTTGTATGTTATATACAGTGGCGTATCGTAAGCCACCGCAACTTACAAATCGCTATTGAATCCATGGACGGCACCAGCATTAATATAAACTATTAAAATAAACTAATAGTATGTGTTCTAAACTGATTTTTGAGTTACAGAATTATATGGATCAGAATTCAACTCTTTAACTTTTAAACAGATTAATATTATGTTTATTATTCGCCTTATTAATTAAACTCTTTTTTGTTAATGTTGAAATTTTAAAAGTGACACTTTCACTATGAATTATTAGTAAATGAGCTTGCTTTATAAAATTATTCATCACGTTTGTGGAAACCTCATTCAAAACTATCTTGGAGTATTACAAAAACGTGAATTTTTATCAAGGTTAGTTTCGCTAAAAATAATTATTTTTTTGTGTGTCTTGGCAAATTATAAGCTGACCGATTATATTTTTCTGACGATATTTTTTATTTTAGATTTTAAAAGAAAGTGGTTAATTTTCTTCATGAGTGCTTGACTTTATAAAAAAAATTTAATAGCACACATATTTACGTTCTCTTTCGAAGATTTTTATAATTTATTATTATTAACTGAAGCTTCCAGGGGTACACTTCACAACAATTCTTTTCGAAATTGAGATACGGTGCCATCTTTTAGCTTTCAATAAGTACTATCACTACATGAATTATTTGGAAGTAGAATCATTTTAAAGCCGTAGAAACAAGCGATAAAATTTGGGTATGCCACTTTACTGCGCGCCTTCAAAATCGTTTTTCTCAAAAGAAAATTTTTGTTGTAAAGTGGTTCTACCTATAAACATTTCAATTGCATTTTTCTCACTTTATTGTGATTTAAAATATTAATATTGCATAAAATAACAATTCGATTAATATTTTTACAGCAAAACATGTTGGCCAGAAACACTAGACTTTTTGAGATAACGAGTTGAAATAAAAGGGAATCAGTTTGTAAATGGAAATGTAGATTACAGCCAATTATCTACGCTAGGGATCTAGGCCGGGGGTAGGTTTGCCCTCCGTGGGGGACTTTCTAAGAGGTCCTAACCCGTATTTATGCAAAGTTTCGGAAAACTCCGATCGGTTAGGTCGGCGGACGGACCTAGTTTCGAACCAGGCACTTTCCGTCTCCCAGATGCCACTGGTGGCGCGGAATTCAATTTATAAGGGAAAACACATTTATTGAGATATAAAGAATTTCGATGTTCGAGATACCGAAGTTAAACTGTAATTAAATTTACATATATCCCTTAATTTTATAAAAATAACTGCAATTTGTGTAAAAGCGTGCAAATTTAGTCATGCTTAATTTATTAAAAAAATTTCAGTGAAATTACAGCAATATTCTTGCACAAAAAACTTTTGTCTCTGATATTTTTTCTGTGGGAAAAAAAAAAAAAATGCGTAGAACTTTCTTCGCTGCAATTTGTGTAAAAGCGTGCAAATTTAGTCATGCTTAATTTATTAAAAAAATTCCAGTGAATTTACAGCAATATTCTTGCACAAAAAACTTTTGTCTCTGATATTTTTTCTGCGGGAAAAAAAAAATGCGTAGAACTTTCTTCGCTGAACTTTTTTCAAAGAATTTCATTCATATGAAATATTTTAAGCGTTAACCTGAAGAACTCTTAAAAGTAGCTTTCGAGATTTTACAGAAACGTGCAATGCCGTTAACAGGGGAGAGGATCATGTGGGTTTGACCCCTCCCTCCCAAATTTCAGTAAATGCATTATCAGTTTATTTGCGTTGATTCTAGAGATCAGTTAATTTAATTTTAGCACTACAGATCCCCTCCACCCACCGAAATTTTTTGCTTGCTGAGGCCTTGGGGAAATATTTGTGTAATGTAAAAGAATTTCGAGATGCGTTAACTAGGGTCAGTTTAAATAATAATCAATTAGGAAAGATTGTGCAGTGGTTTTTGAAAATATCCGGGGCCTGGGTGTCCGTTTATGTATGTCGATCCGATTCCTGGAAATATTTCACAATACAAAACATTATATTGTCCTCCATCTACTCTAAACTTATCTGGATCCTGGATATTTTAGTTTAGAAAATGATTTATTGTGGACAAATCACTTTCTAAAGTAAAATATTTTCAAGTGGTGCAAATAGTTGCAAATTTCCATACTTGGTGACAAAAATGTCATCCAAGAGGGAGGTCAAACCCCCCCTCTTGGATACGCCACTTAGCATATATGTACATGTATATTTGTGCCCCCTCGTCGGGGAGTGGTGACCCCCCCGTCGGGGAAAGTCTAGCGCCACCACTGACCAGCTGACGGGTTTTCTCCCGGCATACGGCCAGCTGAATTTTTTTATTATGGCAAGAATTATGTCAACTATTATTTGGCAAATTTTCAACCGGGAGGAAATAACACACTTTATTTTATTGGACACAACGTGCTGATATCCTAAATAATCCTACTATTTTTCATAATTATGTATAGAAGTATAAAAAAAAACAATCTGCGCTACTTTAAAAACATGAAACCACCGGTTTCCTCATTTTTAGCGATTTTTTGGCATTTTCAGCTCCATTTTATTTCTCAGAGTCAAAAAAGTTTATCATTTGTGTGACAAAATTCGGCTCTGCAAGCGGAAAAGGACGTTATATTGACGTTATATCTGGCTTTGAAGGGAAAATTGTGATTCCTTCCTTTTAAATTGCTTTTCTAGATTACACAGTTCAATTTTTCTTC
Source organism: Cheiracanthium punctorium (assembly GCA_038373885.1). Lineage (NCBI taxonomy): Eukaryota > Metazoa > Arthropoda > Arachnida > Araneae > Cheiracanthiidae > Cheiracanthium > Cheiracanthium punctorium. Next base: position 647,742 of record JAWZYV010001411.1, on the reverse strand, counting down.
TCAAAAATAAATCGAGGATTTATAAGCGGACTTCGAGCCAAGCAAAGAAATCATCTGCCTGTATATAAGAATGTCTATGTATACTAAGGTGACCAAACGTCCCCATTTTCCGGGGACAGTCCCCATTTTCAGGACATTTTTCAAATTGTCCCCAGAATGTAAAAATGGAACTGGGGACAAATTTTTAATTTTTGCATTGTTTTTCAATTAAATTACTGTTAATTATTGGATTAATTATAAATGTCCCCAGTTTTGTTGTCAGAATCGGGGACATGTCCCCGATTCTGACTACAAAAATCTGGTCATCTTAATGTATACAAAATTAAATCTTTCGAATGCGAAAATTTTTCATGTTTCGGAGGACTATGAGAGTGCCACAAGTGAAGATGAAACATTATAGTATTTAAGAATTATAATAATTATTTACTGTAAATAAAAAATATATTGATATATTTATATTCAAACTTAATTTTTGTTATTCGGTCGCTTGATTATTTCCTGATTATGTTTGCAACTCACCTGCAGGGCGCGTTTTGTCCAATAAAATAAAGTGTGTTATTTCCTCCCGGTTGAAAATTTGTCAAATAATAGTTGACATAATTCTTGTCATAATAAAAAAATTCAGCTGGCCGTATGCTGGGAGAAAACCCGTCAGCTGGTGCATCGGAATAGGTTAGCGGCGGCCACACTACCTTTCCGCGTCACACTTTCACTGTGCCAGCTGACGGGTTTTCCACCGGCATACAGCCAGCTGACTTGTTTTTTTATTTAAAGTAGAATGTAAACTAACATCTGTCAAATTTCCAACCGGGAGGAAATCATTGAAAAAAAATTTTTTTTTTACATGTTCGTATGAGCAACTGACGTATAATCCACCGCCGCTTGGCCAGCTGACGGTTTTTTTCAAACAAGTACTATGCCAACTATTATTTCAGAAATTTTCAACCGGGAGGAAATGACTGAATTTTTTTTTTTTTTTTTTTTTTTTTTTTACGTGTGGAGGGCGGCCGCCGCCCAACTCACCCATGGTGCAGCAGCTGACGATCACCATGCTTCAACACACAACCGTCTTAATCATCTGACAAATTATGGGCTGAGAGGATTTTGGTCGCAATAATCTGTCGCTGGCTCCCGGACTATCACTTGGTAATGCATGCAGCAGGGCAATGAGTGGGTTTTCAGATTTTCATAGTAGCATAGATTGTTTTCTTTTTTTTACATAATTATGAAAAATTTCATGCAAAGCATACCAACGATATAGATTATTATTTTTTTAGCATAACTTTCTTATCTTTTTTGGAGTAATTGAAGTTTTATTTTAACATGGTACAACCCAGAATTTTTACATATAGGGTTTTATTTATAAGGTAATGGTGGTAAAAGTTTTGCTTTGAAGTGCTACAACCCAGAATTATTACACCTAGGCTTTTGTTTATAAGGTAACTAGTGAAGTAGTGCACAATACCTGGTCAGTGAACACTTCCTGAGTGAATATATTTTTCATGCGGACTAGGTTGTTGGAGCGTATGACAATCTTCATACCCAATGTGGAACATACCAAATCCGTGATAGAACTTATCTGGTTGCTGTGGAAGTGGATAGCTATCAGCAGGAGCATCTCACCAAAAGATGCATTCACGCCACTTGTGCTGAAAGAAAGAATACAGATAAAACTGTGCACAACAAAAATGTCTTTCCTTCTGACAGTTTGAATTATGTTGTAAATATTCTATAAAACATTATTTAAATTGTTAGAATAAAAGAGATTCTTGCTGTGCATAATTTTATCATTCTATAAAATGCTGCCCAGGTTATGTAGTGGCTAGAGAACCATTCTACAGCACCACCTATCTGGGTTTAATTCCCAAAATATACTGAGGTGTCATTTCGCCTATCCCTTCATAGGAGGCAACACTGGCATACCTATTAAGTACCTCCATAATAAAGTGGCCAGCATTTCGGCCTAGTAATAGCTAATGGCTATAAATGGCTAGTGCCCAGCATTAGAAAAATCTACAAAACTCATTTGTATTATATAAAAGTATTAGAATTTGTTCTGCATTTATTATAAATGTATTCTATTTCTTCATTATAACTATGGCCTGATTTTTACTTAGGTTCCTTTTATTTACTTTCAGTTCAATTTATTAGATCAACTACTAACATATTAAATAGCTTTTGTTATTTAGTTAAAATCATATACCGAGGTGCCTTAGTTTTAAAACATAATTAAAAGCATTAAAACTCAATTAAGAGGTTAAAAACACAAACCATTAGCTCTTACGGCAGCACTAGGCTGCTGCCATCTTCAGAACTGGCTAACTCGCTCCCAGCTTCAGCACATCAGATCATGCTCCATCAATCTGCATATGCGTTGTATCGTTGGCGCGCCCCCCTTGAGTTAGTATTTCTAAAGCTTCCCATTTCAAACTGTAATTATGGCTGTTGTAATCGGCTATTTTTTTTAACATTGGTGAAGTCAATATCAATATTTTCTTTTAAAGCAAGGCAGGAGAAGGCAGTACTTTGTCTATTATATTTAATGTCACTAATGTGCTCTTTAATCCTATCTTTAATTTTTCTTTTTGTGACACCAATGTAGTTGCCAGGAAGGTTAGAGTCTTTATGAGTAAAGTTTATTTTATAGACACCAGCTGTTTCTAAAGGGTTAATTTTGTCTTTATCGGAACGTATTCTTTTAAAGATATTACGATTGGGTTTTATGGGGATTCTGATATTCATTTTACGTGCTAGGTTAGAAAATTTCACGGCGAGATTCCCCTACTGTTGCAGTCTTGCCGTGAAATTTTCTAACCTAGCACATTATTTTACTTTGTTTAACCAAACATTTTGAAAATGAAATAAAGTTTTCAGAAAACATTTAACTGACAAGCATTATTATTCTGTTTTTATTTTACTAAGAATTTTATAATATGCTTTCTCGAATAAATTGCAAGTAACACAATTGACTATATTCTTTAAATTATTGATGCATTACAATGACCTCAACAGAAATCCGGTATTGAGATCCTCAAAATAGCAGGACAGTTTGTTTATGGGATTACGGCCAATTAGCTATGCATGGGCTCTAGGTCGAGGTATGGGGTGCTCTCCGTGGGGGCCTTTCTAAGGGGTCCTAACAAACATTTACATTGTTTTGGAGGAAACCACAGAAAACTCTGAACAGTTAGGTCGGTGGACATGACCTGGTTTTTAACCGGGCAGCTTCTGTCTCCCAGTTCAGAGCGCTATGCAGTATGCCACTGGTGGGGCTACTTAAAACTTGCTGGTAGATAAAGAATGGATGTCAGTACAACAATACTGAAATGGTATACAATACATTTATAGCTCCTTTACATGTAGTACATCTATAAGTCTTTTACAGGAGCACACAAAAGAATTCCAATATATTATGTTTTATGGGTAGGCATTGTTTAAAGAGTATTTTAGAGACATTCAGTTATTTCAAACAAAACAAAATTGATATATGCTTTAAGGATAACAAAATGAGGCCCTCCATTGAAAACAGTGCATGTAGTAAGCACTCAAAAAATACAAAACATTACGGACTATAATAGCAGTTTAGAGACATTAATCTATTTCAAGAGCAGAATACAATAAGTATATAGACATTTATAAAGGTTTACTCCCCATTTAAAGGATGGAAATAAAATTTACAGTTCTTTTACAGGATCTTGTAAAATTACATTAATAGTGATAGACTTTCTAAGAAATGTGTTCAAATTTCCATATAAGTTTGACAACAATATGTTTACAAATTTGCCATGTTTAAAAAGTGTGTTCCTTTAGTTTTTTTTTTTTTTTTTTTTTTTTTTTGTACTTATAATTTATCTTATTCGTTTAAATTTTCAGAGACAATTTCAAATTCTCTGAGGTTATAGCCTGTTCTCTTGATACATGGGTCATGCCACGGCTGAAGGATCTGGAATTGAAATGTGCATACAGACGGCTAACCTGCCAAAATGGCTCTCTTCCCTAAGAAGCCAATGGATCCAGTCAGTTGCTCTCTTCTCCTGTTCTGCTGTCTGCAAGAGCGAAGGACATGCAAGCAGCATACACAAGCCCAGGGACACAAACCTACGAACAAACAAGGGACAAAACAAAAAATCACTTATGAAGGCTTTTCACAGACCAAGGTTAGGAAATTTGCAGGAAAAAAAGTATTTTTGCAAAACAGTGACAAAAAATAAAAAGCAGATTCTAGCATGTAATAATTATGTTTGTAGTTTAATTAGTATATGTAGAATACTAGTTAAAATATTTAAGCTAATTAAACATACTTAAAATATTCTGGTATGCTTTAAATGCTCAAGCATTTCTTTTTATGCTTGATTTATTATTTTATTAGTAAACACTCAGATATAGTTACATTTAAACAGTTTACACTAACATATTAAATTAAAATTATTTTTAATAGTACAATACTTCATACTTTGATAACCTGCAGTCTTTTTAATAAATAAACTGATACACATATTAATTCTATTTCTCAAAAACTGCAACAGTGCAATAAAATGCAACAAACCGTTCAAATAGAATTATATATATATATGGGAAATTCTTTTTTCTGGGTAATTAATTTTAAGTGTTCTTAGGGAAAGGCTATGTTAGTGAGATTGTATTCTAATATTCAGTTGTGCTATGTCATTCTTAAATAAGGCCTGAAAAAACATGATTTGATGCAAATAGCATGGAAGTTAGACAACGAGATATCCTAAAATAGGACTAAAGGTGGTGGATTTAAGGAAAATTATCCTAGAATCAGAGCAATTTGAGGATTATTTTTCCACAAATTCCTATACTCAGTTACTAAAGAACAAGAGGAAAGGAATACAAGGCCTGAAGCTGATACGGCACATGAATTAAAATTAAAAGAGGTAGAATTATAAAAAATCAGTGCAAGAGACAGTTGATCTAGTTCAAGGTAAAGATTGGAGAGGCTAAAAATAATTTTGTGTACAATCTGCCTTTTGATTAGACTTTCCTTTATATATGTGAATGTTTGTTGCTTTTGAAGAACCTCTCACAGCACTCAAAAAACATAGATAATTTAAACATATATAATAATTTCATTTGCTGGGATTTTTTTTTTTTAATTATTATTCATTCTACAAACCTTATTCCAGCAGGGCTTGGGGGAGGGTGAGATGTCAAAAGTTGAAGTAGCAAGTTGATTTCATCCTCAGCAAACCTAAAAAACAAAACAAGAAAGATAAATCAATAGAAACTTTGATTCTAAAACACTTTTTAACACATCCTCATTACCACATTACACTTAATAATGAATGGCTAACCGGTTGACTCACATCAATGCTTCTCAACATGGGTTTTTGAATACAATACTGTAGCCCAGTAGGACATTCATTCTAGATAAATCAATCCAATAAAACTTTTATGTATGTATGGTGTGGTTGCAGTAAAGTTTAAAATCAATAACTTCTGTGATCATATTAGCAGTTAAATACAAAAGCGTTCAAATAATCCAGGCATGGAGAAATAGATGAGACAAAATATGAGTTTAAAGACTTTTATCTAAACAAAAGAATTATTAATCAACTTTCAGTAAATAATGGTGGCTAGCCACCAGGTAAGAGACAGTAACTAACATGCTTCTAAAACAGAGTTCAAAATTAAATTCCTAAGAAAAGCTAGTTGCCCAGGAAGCGAAATTGGCAAAAACTAAGGCAGAAGCATTAAATGGACGCCAAATAAAATGCCAACAACACTTCCATTTTTGACTGACGCCTTAGTCCAATAGCTATATCAAATAGAAAACATTTTAAAAAGCAGACGTTCCGAAAGGATGAAACAAAATTTATGTAACACCTAATTGTAACACAAAATGAAAAGCAATGTTTCTTATTAGAATCACCAACCTTATACGGTTATAAGCAAACGATTGAAGATGAAATAATCCGAAGTAAAAGCTGAAATGGAAATTTACATAACGGAAATTTACAAACATTGGGAAAAGATGTTATTTTTAGAACAAGACAGATGCCTTCAGCTAAATAAAATTACTGTACCAACAGGCACAGCAAGACTAATTTTTTTAGATAGAAGCTGTAAAGGAAAAAATTGGATATTAAAAAAATTGGTGAAATAAATTAAATTTAGAATAGAAAAGCAAAACACAAATTAAAATATATGATGAACTGCATCACAGCATGTGTCAGATTAAATTTTCTAAAAACATACACAACAGAGTTTTTGCTGTCCCCAATTTCTTAGGAGATTATTTGCTATTGTTACATTAAATTTAGAACAATATCTTATTTATATAAAAATGTAATAACATTTGTCTCCCCCCCCCCTTTTTTTTACCACTTTCTTAATTCCTAGACTTTTATAGATTTATAGATTAATGACATGAACTTTTAAGAACTGAGAAAACCCAGAAGAATAGCAATGGCAACTGTAAAAAGTTCCCACATTTTCACTGATTTGTAGGATATTTTGACAAAATTCCAACAGTGAGAAAGTAATGAAAGACTGCCTCAGAAAGTTAACTATAAATAAAATTCATACTACTAGAACTATTTTCAAATATATTATAATAAAACATACCTACTTTAAATCTTGTTTGTAATAGTATTTATTGGTTACTAATTCAAATACTGTAATTAGTGAAAACTTAAAAATAAGAACATGAATGCTATTCGAATTCATTAGGAAAAGGATAGATAGCATTTGTTATGAGCAAAATTGAGTTACAGTAGGTTGCCAAATTATTAGACAATCACAAAAAATTATAGTTCTGTACTTTACTTATGAAAAATAAATAGAAAAATGATGGTTGAACAGAATAAATGACTTTATTACTTGTTTTTTTTTTTTTTGTTTTTTTTGTGTGTGTGTGTGTGTGTACTTTCTTCATTACTTTTGCTAAAAAAGTACAAAATTAAAGTACTGTTGCGATTTAGAATAAGTGAAATTAAATTCTTAAGCCTAACTAAGTTTTTTTGTAATAAATAAATAATTATGAATACAAACAATCTATGTCCAACTAATAACAGTAATATTTTTATGTCACAAGAGAATGTTTTGTGTAATGGATTGCATTAATTTTTTTTAAACTCAGCTTTCTTTTGGTATTATCAGGTTGTAACGAAAGTTTTCCACCATATCTGCCTGAAATACTAACTTCTAACTCCTTAGATAACTGTTTTTGAACTTTCGGTACCAAACCTGCACAGTGTCACATGATACAACAATAGTACTTAAAGCTGTACTCATAATTCGTTGATATTATGTAGCTGACTTTTTGCAACACAACTGGAAGTAAATGATGGTCCTAATCCTCTAGAGTGATAGTTCTATTTGAGACACCTTATAATTAATGATAACTATATTTTTTACAGATTTCACAACACAGTGTTATAAAGTAAACCTCTTTCTTTCAAATGCCAAAAATCGTTTGACAAAATATGAGCAAATATGCCAACGAGAACTGTGTGCTGACGAAGTTTGCGGTGGCGGGAAACTTTCGTTACAACCTAATATATTTCCTCACACCACAATTTTTTGCTGAACACCATGTTTTGCACCAAAGCATGTTGCCATGCAGGAGAAACAAAACTTTTGGAATTAAGATGATATTTACTGTTAACAGTATTTACAAGTGTTTTTTATTGTAATGCAGCACTTTTTCTTTTCTAAATGCCAACATTTTTTTTTTTTTTAATTTCGTAAGCCGACATTGTATTATGTTTTGTAATGTAAGTGTAAGGCTAATTTCTCTGCCCTATTTTTTTTTTTCTTTTTCCCTTTTCTTTTTAAGATATCCTTTTCACTTCGAATTTTTTTTTAATTGATTGCTCCGTTAATACCGATACGTAAAAAAACATCGAAGATTACAGATGAACACAGCACAACATGAAATCTAATGTTTTTTGAAATCAAGTTTTGTAAAGCCGTCTCAACAGAATTAACATTTAACAAAATAATCAACTTACAACAGTTTAAAAGTCAGTAATTACAGTTAACTAGCCTGTAACTTAACTAGCCTAACTGAAAAAATAAAATTCACCCAAGAACTACTAATGATGTGGAAGGATTTTGTCGCTGTCCGGTGCATTTAAATATCAACAGCAGTGGTGTGAATGGCTCTCTTGATAAAAAGTTTTTGGTTGACTCATCTGGACTCTGGTGTGTGTTTCTTTGGAGCCAATCGACTGGTGATAAAAAAAAAAGTGCTGATGGCCATCCTTATAAGCCTGAAGATGTCGGCGTACAGATGAGCTGTTTGTTAGGGCCCCCCTCTTTTCTTTTCTCTATGGATACGCTTACTTTATCCCTTTTCCTTTCCTATCTTTTATTTTGATTTTTTGGCTGCATCTATAAACTAATTTTTTAATTACATGTATATTGATAATAAATTAATTCAGTAGTAATTTAGAATGTGGTTGAAATGATGTACGGATTATTTTATATATTGTGTATTTTTTCTAATGATAAAAATAAATTAATCGACATTAATATTTTTTTTTTCTTTTCTGATAATCAGAGTAATTCTTGACTTATCTTTCAACATGACATCCTTGCACCATTTGCTTTTTATTTTAACTGACAGAACCTGGGAAGATGTAACTTTGTGATGAAGTTAAGTTCACAATATTTTTGATCTGGCCCTTTGCCATTAATTAAATTATGTTTAGTAGAATATCTTTAATTGTACGGCAAAGAAATTTTTATTAACTTTGAATTTAGCAGTCAGTGTAGGATCAGTACATTACATTAAAAATAGGGAATAAAATAATGTCAGTCAGTATTTAATAACAGTTTCTTTGAATTCTGTACACGAAAAATTTTTAGTTCTGTATTTAATTTTTGTAAATACAGTGGAGTCTTAACCTACAAAAGAGATGCTTTCCAAGACCACTCGCGTAAGTGAAAATTTTATGTTGTGAAATAGGATATATACAGGACTTTAAGCACACACACGGTTACTTTAGACATTTATAAACACACCTCGAACCATTTCAAACTATTCCCTAACTATATATTACCATTTCTTACATAAAGTAATAAATAAAGTTTGGTTTAAACTGGGATGGTTCGGGTGCTTCTGCTTTCAGTGATGCTACAAAGGATAAAATACCATTCACAGATTGGCTCTCTTCTTCAGCAGATCACGAAGGTGATACTTTGTTTGAATTTTGAGGGCATGTTTGAATTTTGAGGGCAGATCTGCCACCTAATGTCCAAAATTTGAATGCTGCTTTACCAAATTGTATTTTCATAATGCTGAAATAAAAAAAAAACTTTCTGCTGTGGGAATGATATTTAAATGCAAGTTTGCTGAGGCTAACAACAGCCTTTATTTTTTATTGAAAAATTTAAATGACGCATTTCCATAAAGGGATCATAAGATCCAGAAAAATACAAAAAGGGATCATTAGGTTGAACGAACTAACATAAAAAAAATTAAAGTCGAAAAAGTCCAATGGGTTACATTAATTTTTTTTAACTGAGTTATCTTTTGGTATTATATTCCCTCAAAGCACAATTTTTTGCTAAACATTTGCTGATAGTCTTTTAATAATACAGAACACCAACTTAAAAAAAATTAGCGAACAGCATTTATGCGACCTTAAACAAAATTCTGAATTTAAATTTAGTGAGATTTAAAAAACAATTAAATTTATCATTCAAAAATTTAATGATAGTTTTAAATTAATTTGGACTATACTGTTAATGAAAATAGCTGGCCTCATAAGAGGAAAATAATACTAGCTTAAAAGAATTTAGAAAAGAAAATCATCTCACACATGGGGTATAACTTTACAGATCTGTCGCCGACCTTGACACGAGGTGTACAGCTTACATACGAGCCTTACCATTGTTATTTAGAATGCTAGAAAACACCCGGAATCCCATTGACTATGACTAGAACTTCACCACCAATGGGATTCAAAGGTAATGCCCATGAGCAAAAAATCTGTTTATTGACATGGCAACTTAGCCGGTTAAGAAATAAAATTTCATATCGAAAGCATGCAGAAATACGTTCCTGTGAAAGGAACAACTAAACTCCTTTGCTGAAGGATGAGACAATTAAGCATGTTTGTTTAGTTTTTGCACACACATTTGGAATGCAGTTTGTTTTATACAGTAAATGTTCAAAACAAATGTCAAAAAGAAAAATGATTCTTTTAGGGATGGAGAAACCAGGAAGTTTATACCTTTCGGAACTTTGTAAGCCAGTTTTCATTTTAATTCATTTATTTTCCATTTTAATATATTTAGAAAAACCAAGTGTTTTAGTAAGCTTCCAACAACCCCTCACACCCCACATTTCTGTTTGAGCTTCTCTTGTCGATGAAAAATCTTGGGTTGCGGGTAAGGTATCTGCGTTAGCTTCAAGACACGTTACTTGTGAAAAACTATAATTGCATATATAACTAATATCGCATTTGCATAAGATAGATTGCATTGTAGCTCGAGTCCACTGTACAAAAAGTATGTTAACCCAAAAGGATTCAATATATATATGTGTAAATTATTTTAGTACACTAAATAGCATTCATGTAGACCAGGTTATGATGCCACAGCGTCTTTATCACTCTGCAGCTGTTTATAATAATATAAATATATTTTAAAACATAAAAACAGCCCTAAAATTTCGTCAACTACTTAATACTTGAACTGCAGACATATATGTGTTGGAATACCTGTAATGTTATTCCACTACAAATTGCAGTCAAGTGCATCCATGCTAATTGCAAAAATGCATGACTGTCTGTAATAACTTGGCAAGCCAATATAAAATTAAAAAACAAATAGAGGAGTTCATGTACTTCAGACCAGCTATTCCTCTGAGAGCACAATACAGGCGCAGCAATGAACTGGCTTGGACAACCTTTGCTTCTGGCAAATTGTAGTGATCGATGCTGAACAGAACAAGGTTCTTCAACCTCTGGAGCAACTCCTCTCTCAAGAGGTACAGAGTCGAGTTTCCTTCCCCGTCTGGCTTCTACATAGTAAAATAAATATCATTTCAACAATATGGCTGGCTCTCAAGCATCATAAAAACAGTTTGGCTATATAATTCCAAAAATCCTCTTTTTTTTTATTCTTACATTTTTACTATCATAACAAACTAATTACAGGGTGATTACAAATATCCAACTTTGAAAGTTGTACATCTTTTAAACAATAGCAGAAAGCGTTCCATTTCACACATCATTTTGAATGTGACATAAAGTTTCAATAATACAGTTTAACTTTTTTTTTTTTTTTTAAATGCACAGTAGATTTTGACGATGCTCTTCATTAGTGACTTACCAGAATCCCAATTTAACTCCTTGAGATTATTTTCCTTAGAGCTGCATCAAGATGTGTATTTTGCAGTAATCCCCCCCCCCACCTCTACTGACTGTCATTGTGGAACTGAAAATGAAAAAAAACTTCAGTCATCAAAATTGTAGCATCAGATATGCTGAAAAAAGTGTAGAATGAGTTCAGCTACAGAATGGATATTGCTTGTGTTTCTGGTTTTAGTCATTGAACATATATAACTTTATGCCTATTAGTGTCTTTACAATGTCATGTTTTACTTCTTTTTTTGCAAATGCATGTATCTTCTTTAGTTTTGTAACTATAGCACTTCAAAGTTGGGGATCCATTTGTAATTACCCTGTATATGAAAACATGGGTATGATAGTCAGACAAAAATAAATAAATAAAAAAAATAACTATATACACACTTTGGTTAAAAAAATTTCCTTATCCATCAAATACCCTGATAATAGAATGTTACAGTATGTTAATAAAAAATTATTATAACACCGTGTTTTTAGAATTCACACAGTTTTTAGTCAAAACATGTTTTGAAAGATCAAGGTAAAGGAACCGAAATTTCTAGTACTTTAGAACAATGGGCGTAGCCACAACTGTCTCACAAGAATCGCCCATGAAAGGATATTTTAATCTTGTATGATTGATTACCATTAATCATGGATGCTTTGGGCCACTTTTTCATGTTTTCACTAACATTACTGTTATCACAAAATATAATATATGTGTTTTCCAAATCTAAATTGAGTGTTAACCAATTAACATGGAATAAGAAAGTAAACTGCATTTTTAAAAAAATATGTTTTCCCTTTTTCTATTAATTTACAATGTTTAAAGTTTTGGACTAAAGTAGCCCCTGCTTGGGGCTTCTTAGGTCCATTCATTTGATTTCCTACAAATTGAATATATTTCGTATTAGACTATTGTAACCCCCTAGCTTAAGAATCTGCTAATGAACTGACACCTCAATTTTTTATTATAGGCTTAACTCTTATTTGCTATTAAGAAAAAATTAAATTTACACACAAACTATTGTATTACCCTCAATAGACTACAGAATATTTTTCAAGCTGAAAAACTCTTATTTATCTGGCATTGTTTTTGTACAGCACCAAAACTAATAACTTGTTTCCATGTTAGAACAATGTAACCTTGCAAGGACCAAAGCAGCCCCAGAGTAAAAAGCTAAAAAAAAAAAAAACAACACAAACTTTTAGCCTACAAAAATTTTCCTGATTTTAAGAGTTCTTTGTTTTTCTTAACAAAAAAATTCCTGATTTCTGTTAGCTCCTAATAACTTCTTTTTATTAAATAAAATCCTGACAGCATCGTTTTAGTACAATTTAGTTCAAGGGGCTCTAATGGGGTGTCCAATGAGCCTTATGGTTGCCAATTTCCTGGATATACCTGTAATGACTGGAGAAAACTCTGGTGGCAATGTATTGATGCAAGAATATCATATTTTGAAAAGTATTAACTCACTGGACTGTATCTTCAATATTTTGTTATGACTTTAGTTCTGATACTTATTGGACAAATTCTGCAAATACATCATGCTGAAAGCAATGTATAAATTTTTAAAACATTATACAAGAGTAAAAGACATTATACAAAACCAAGCTTTATAATAAAAAAACTGATATGTGCAGTGAATAACATTAAATACAGTCCGACTTATTCTAATTAAAACAGCTACTAAACAAAACAAAACCTGTTAAAATGGACTTATTCATCTGAGAGATCTGATGTCAAAGACACAGGCTTAAGATTCATGTGTTAGGGGTCTCAATCTTGCATTAATTAAATGGTTGAACAGTTTTTCATCAAACATATTTAAAAACCATCCTGATTAAATTGGCTTTTGAATAACAGTAACAGCATAGAAATTCTACATAGCACTTGGGAGTTGCAGTACAACAGACAGATAAAAACTTCAAACTTATAACACTCCTCTTTTTTGTATCGAGGGTTAATAAGCTCACTACACCCTGCTATGATGGTACAATAAGGGTTACTCACCTTCTGGCAATTTCTGAAATACTGTCCAAACCAGTTACGGACTTTGTCATCAGGACCCAGCAGCAGTCCACTCACAAAGGCAACCAGGTCTCCTACAACAGAATCGTGGTCCACATAGTTACCATGCTCCAAACGGCAGTAGTCTAGGGTAAGGACCACAGCCAGGCCAGGCATGTGTGTTAATTCAACCTATGTAAAACAAAATTAACACTGAATAATAAAAAAGAAATGACTCATATGGTTCTCAGAGTTTAAAAAAAAAAAAAAAAAAAAAAAAAAAAGCTATTTCAGAGACCAGCAAAAATATGAAATCACTGTTAGAATATGAACTGGTTTCTAGGTCTATAAATAACACCAAGATGACTATACTTGTAATAACATTATTTAAAAACCCATAAGCTTACACCAGAACTTACTGGTAAACCACATCACATAGGAATATGAAACAAAAGGTGAGATAAGAGTAAATAGCTAAAGCCAAAGACTACTTAGCTAAAAAAATGCCGAGATGCCAACATTGGATATGTGATTTCAGTAATAATAAATATCATTCTAAGCAATTTTCAGTAGTGAATTCAGCAAATTTCAGTACTGAAATTTAGTGAATTTCATATATGAATTCAATTAAGATACTCACTCAGTAATCACTCTTAATGTAATATAAAATGAATAATACAAGAAGAATGAATTAAGTTAAAGATTGTATTCTTGTGTTTAAATGCTCACACTTTCACAATGCTACAAAAAATATTAAAATTGTTGAAAGTATGAATATTCAAGTACAAGAACAAATACATTAAATGCCTACCAATATTCTTGGGGAAAAATCCAGTAGGTGTACTGATGATTTGGGTTTTTCTAATATACTACAAAGAAAACAGGGATTTTTTTACATACAATTATAAAAAGAATAAAATAATATTAGGTAAAAATGCCCTTAAAATCAACCTTGCTAATATCAGGTTCGATATTAAATTAATAAAACTACATTTACCACAAACATTAATAAAAAATCATTACAAGGTTATTATGAATTGATTCTTGCCTTAATGTTCGAGTTTGTTTTTTATTCATTTTAATCGATAACAGTAAAATTATTATAACCAATTCTGCCATTTTAAATTTGAAAAATAGTACTTTCATCAGCTAATGCCAATAAACATTTCACGTACACATTTTCATGCAGATCTTTTAGGTAAATTTAACCTTAAAAATCAATTCCTAACTTGCAAAAACTCGTAAGTACATTTAACTCTATCATAAATCTGTAAAACACTAAATAAATAAAACATAAATGTCAGCTTTTAATCCTACAACATTGGAGATTTAAATAAAGGAAGAATCAAACAAAAATAATCATTCACAAGGATGAAAAAACATTGAAATAGGAATGCTTCAGTAGTTTTCTTTCTTTCTTTCTTTTTTTTTTTTTTTTTTTTTTTTTTTTTTTGGTGCAGAGTTGGCAAGTTTTTCAATGCATGACATTCTTAGGCAGTTTTAAACTGTCAATGCCAAAAACCTTTTTCCAAAAACTGTCAAAAACCTCAAAGATCGCTTGGAAAAAATGAGCCAAAGTACTAAGTGTTATTTTATCATAAAATAACTTGTACTTTAATATCTGCAATGAATTAATCAATTAATATTTAGAAAAATAAAGCACTACTATAACCAGCAAAAAAATGCTTACATTGTTTACATTTATCAGGGTTATTTTATTTTTAAGATAATAAGAACATCATGTGTTTAGTAAGAATGTGCTTACTCATTACATTTAAGTTCTGAAATTTTTTAACTAATTCTATTTTGATTGGGAAACTTTAGTATACTGACAACTAAAGATTCTGATCTTTATTTCTTTAATCTAGATGACTGAAATTACAACATTATTGGTTGTTGCTAAAAGCCTTTTCAATTTAGATACTTAGATTAAACAAAAAATAAGCTTAATGTTTGCCTCTAGGAAATGTTTAGCCATACCTAAGTTTGAAAATTTTGTAAAACTGCATAAAATCATTTATATAATTATATATACAATTACTATATATAATATTGCATACATTAAATTTGCATTCACAAAAAGTTTGAATAGTCTAAGAGCAAGCACCGCACCATTAAAACGAAAGAGTGAAGTGGGAAGAGGGGGGGGAGAAAGTAAAAGAGGCTCCAGTCAAAAGTAAACATTTTTTTCCCGGACGGACGGCTGTTGATTACATAATGAGCTTGCTTCTGCAAATTGTTTTAAACTTTGAATGTTATGTGATAAATCTTGATGTTTCTGTTTATTTATTGCAAACATTGGGGTTTATTTTAAAAGCACTCAGTGTTTCCTGTGCATGCCAATTACTCCTAGTTGAGTTTTTACTGGAATAATAGCATAAGGCAGCAGGTTCCCGCTAGAGTGCGAGAATCTCGCATAAATTTCTTAAATCTCGCGCAAAAAATATTACAGCGCGAGGTATTCTCGCACTGCAAAATATTCGCCACCTGCGCAAGATTCTCGCATGCTGTTTGAAAGTTTAAAAGCGCCAGTTTACAAATAGAGAAATTTGTTTTTACTCTACTATTGTCGGATAACGAGCGTGCCTCGGCTGCAATGAAGCGTCCCCCCCCCCTTTCTCTCTTGAGTTTCTGTTTAGAGATAACACTGTTAAATCATCGGAATGCAGAGGGGGAATATTAATTAATGCTATTGGCGCTGAGCTGACGTGTTGATTTTTCTCCTCCTGCTTGCCAGCTGTAAAATGATTTGTTTTTGTATATGTGTCCATCGTATATGACTTTTGAGAGCATTTCATCTGTTTTTTTTATATACCACCACGATTCATGGAATTATTGATTATTTCTGGCAGTTTGAAATTTGGACCCCCCCTTCCGTTCTAAGTTTAGTTGTCATTCACAGTAAGAGTTAATCAATCTTTTAAGAAGACCTCCCCCCCCCCCCACCAAAAAAAAAAAAAAAAAGAAGCTGAAATTTTCGGGTTAAATGCCAGATAATCTAGCTTATACTGTAGTAAGAATTTGAACTTAACTATATCTGTTTTAACTTTGTCACACATATTTGTATCTTACCAACTTTGTAGTATAATATAATTTAATATTTATATAAATATATTATATAAATATTAAGCTATTTTATATAATTTTATTATACTAGATAAAATATTATAGTTAATAATTCTTTTGCTTAGTTAAACTGGATGTGATTCTTTGAATAAATTTGAATATTCATTAACTTTGAATATCCATTAACAATTCAAGTGCAAATTTCAGTGCACTTTCAAGTGCAAATTTAAGCAATCTTATTAGAATAGCTGATGGAAATATCAATTTAGAAAGTTTTCCATATGATCAAGCTGTAAAATTTTTTAATGAACGGAAAAATCGGTGTTATTGAAATTGTACTATAAATAAATAAAATGATGTTAAACAATATTTATGTTCTCACTTAACTTTCAGAAATCTCACTCAAAATTTTTGGATGGGTGAGAAATCTCACCCATTTTTTTTTTCTAATGGGAACCCTGTAAGGCAGTGTTTATTCAGTACAATGTTCCATCACAGGGCGCAAAGCCGCACAGCAGAAAAACACATAGATGAACTTTTGGGGGGCATAAAATGGTTAAACTCGCACTGCATGCAACGTAGACTAGTTTTTGCTGAGATTCAGTATTTTAAGAACAATGGAAGTTCATTGGAACACAGGGGTGTGGTTAATCCAGAACACCGCACTTTTGCAGTATTTTACGAAACTTTAACCTATCAAAATATATATATTAAAACCTTCATTAAAATTTAATTATAGTTCTAAAATGTAAATATAAAAGACCTTTTCTTTTGACTTAATTGAAGAGACATCGATTAGATTTATGTACCCATCCAGAGCATTGGATCAAACTACTTTTCTAGGAGGTAGGCTTGCATTCTGATTCGTTACGCTGTGCATCGTGCACTGCTAAAAAGTACGTGATCTGTGGTGGTGCCATCTTTAGAGATAATTATTACTAAATAAGTTTTACGATTTTTCGTTGAAGATCGGCCAAAAAAAAAAAAAATTTTAAATATCGTAAATGCTGCATTTACAATTTTTTAACTTTTAAACTCATAAACGCCATAGCGTTTCTTCCATAAATTATGGTACTCGCTTTCTGCATTTATTTTTAAGCTTTTAGTTACTTTTATATTAAAAATAATAAAATCAATAATAGCATGTTACTTTAAAATCTTGCACAGAACATACAAACAAAATGTTATTATAAAACTTGCTTTAAAATAATGGAATATTTTGAATTTTTACAATATTTTTAAAATAATGAAATATCTTTATTTTTCCTCTTTAAATTTGCAAAATTTATACAGTTGAAAGACTTTGTGGATGTATGATAGAATGAATAATATAATGAAAAACAATTATTATTTTATTATTTTATTATCACTGTCAGATTTTTTATTTTCATATATATTTATTTTCATATAAATTATACTGATACAATAAAATTGTAAGTAATAACTAAAACTAATAAATAAAATTAATAATAAAAAAGTAGCCCTTTTTTTAAGTGCTCTGCAAAAAAATCTGATGTGGATAACACATGACTTCCTAGTTTGTCTATTAAATCACATATATTTTCAGCACACTTCATCTAAACTTATTTTGTATGAAAGAGATAAAATACTGCAGTAATACAAAGGTTTAGCAATTTCTAGCCAAATATTTCTGATATCGCCAAGCTAGATTCAATTTGTAAGATTTATTTTTGACACTTAATTTGGCGATATGATAGTTTGCGAAACTTTGGGGATAGCTAAAGTAGTAGTTGACCACAGACTTTCAATGAATTAAATGTATCCATACATCTTAATGTATTTAAAGTCATTTGGGTGACCCTGTAAATAAATTACCCAGTCGATTGCAATCAAAAGATGCACAGTCAGATGTTACAAAACTTCAGCATTCTATTTTTGGCACCAAGTTTGGCGATATTTCAGCAAAACTCGCCAAGGTCGATGACAAATGGTGAGATTTTGGGCATGGACCAATGACTGACTACAGACGTAATATATTGAAGATGTCCATAGATATTACTGTAGTGAAATTCTTTTGGGTGGTTCTGCAAGTAAACTCTCTAGTAGAGTGGAACCAAAAATCGAAATGTTACAACAATCTAAAATATGAAATTTCAACATTCTACGACTAATAGTTTTTCAGACATGAGAGTTAAATACATACACATATATACCAAAAGTTGCCAACTTGGTGATTTTTGGCATAACTTTTGAGGGAGGCAAGTGACCGTGATTGGACCATCACCTTACTGTATGGTAGGATGGTATTGTGTTTGAAATGAAGGAATGTCCCTAAAACTGCCATTGACCGTAATGTGATGGAAATATTTTGAGTGTTTCTGTAGCAGAACTATAAATGATAAAGACACTATTTTTGATGGAGAAATTCATTTTGTAACCCTTAATAACATCTATCACTTCTGAGTCATTTGAAATAGCCTAGTACTGTTGGGATTAAAAAAATATACTTGTGTTGTTGACTTATTTTAGTATCTCAAAATTTGACTTCAATTTAAGTAAATTAACTTTTAAAATTCTTTGACCGTTTCAAAAAGCGGTGCCGTAAAATAAACCATTTCCTTAAATTTCCAAAATACAAATAGATTCAATAAAGCAACAAAAATAAACTTAATATGGCTTAGTGATCGTATAGATTTAAAAAAGCTGTACAAAACCGTTGGTGTTATATCTAAATTTCTGCAAAAACCCTATAAAGTTCGAGTGAAAAAGAAAATGCACACAAACAAAAGAAATAAACTCTAGGAAAGTTGAACACTTCATTTATTAACACTAACATTAAACAACTATAATAGATTTAAACACCTGAAGCACCAGCTATCTCTTAACAATGTATTTACAAGCGATCTTAAGGAACTATAATCTTAAATCTGCCCAACTTTTTCACATATTTTGATAATTTCTAGATTATAATGCACTAACATAACATTTAGCTTGACAAATTTTACCAAATTACAATTATCTTACAACATAAAACTTATTGCTGAACATACCAAAACAATTCACATGAGGCACTCTAGAACCCAATCTTTAAACATCTACTTCATTTAGTCCAAAGACTACAAAAATTTATTATGATTGATCTTTATAAACCCCATATTAATCAAACTAAACAATATTACCAGAAAATATCACATATTAATGCCTCTTATTACCCATTTAAAAATTAGCTTACATTTCCGGCTTAAACCCACATGTCACAAAAAAAAATTAAAGTGGCTGACCAAAAAATATATTAGTAAAAGGAAGCATGCATAAAAAAAAAAAAAACTTATCCATGGGTTAATGATGGGAGGGCCCTCCTAGGAATTTTTTGTCACTCAAGTCTCATTGTCCACAATCCTTCCAAAGACGCCGTCCATTGGTGCCATCGCCCCAGTCGTCTATCAGGGAAAAGGCTGCAGCAGGGGTAGTCTAGACCACAGTAGGAACAGGAGAGAGAGACGCCGCTTCTCGTGCAGATATTTATAGCCATCATCATACTCTCGTACTCAGACTTCGATTGCTGCAGCGAAATGTTGGCCATGGAGTTGATGTTTAAGTCAGCACTCTTTATTGACTTCGTAATTACGGCCTCGAAAAATTACTTTGTAAATAACGATGTGTATATTTTAGTAAACGAATATTCTTTGCACTTCCACTTGAATTTAATAACTCCTTATTAATTATTTGCAAGATGTAAAACACATCGTGAACGGCTGTACAAATTCTTGTTCCTTGAATCTGGCAACGTCAAAGACGCGGGAACGCGTGTATCTGCCGGGATCGTACTGACTCCAAAAGAAAATGGCTACCCAGTAGTGATTGTTGTAAATCAAAAGAAAATTAGTAAAAATTACAATTGTTAAAATTTATTAATGTTAATATATTAATTAAGGGAACTAGAAGATCGTTATACAAAAAAAAATTTTGTCAGCCACAAAAAAAAAATGTCAGCCACTAAAAAAAACACAAAAAAATACAAATGTAAAACTCATTATCAAAATCATTAAGGTAGTTTTCAACATATGTGCAACCCATTATGAAAGAAACTATATCAGGTATTTCACTTAGAAAAATATGTACCTGTCATTTAGCGTGCAATTAATGACAAGCACATGAATCTCTAAATTACAAATCCAACTGACACAAAACCCCCCATAATGTCCTCACATACCCCAAAAACTTAATTTCTCTGGGCAAAATTATCCTAAATAGAGCTTTCTTTAATTATTTTCATTTTTCAAAAAAAAAACTTTTAAATACAATAAAAACCCGTTAATTTTCCACTTAGTCCAAATGTTATTTATTCCCTACGACATAACAGTACCTCAAAATAAGCTTTAATGATTTTTTTGCCCATAGAGTGTAATGTATTAAAATCTTTTGGGCAGCCCTGTAGATAAACTATCAAGTCGATTGGGACCAAAAAGGGAGGTGCACAAATAGATTTTACAACAATCCTAAAAATAAAGTTTCAATATTCTACGGCCAATAGTTTTTGAGATATGCAAGTTACATACATTCATATGTACAAACAGACATTATGGAAAAACTGGTCAAAATAGACTTGCGGCCAGTCCAAATGGGTTGTGCATGCATTTATATGAATGTGCATGCTAGTGTATGATGAGATGCATCACAAAAATTCTTAAAAATAAATTTAGAGGTGATCAAAATTGTTTTTTCCTGCAAAATCTGGCACCCGAAATTTTTCGTGATCACATTACTTCCTTATACTCCGTACAAGGAAGCAACCGGTCCTGATAATTTTTTTGTTGTTCTTACATTACTTAACATTAGTCTATGTTTATTAAATATTTAAAAATAATAACATAAGACAAATGTTCCATATAATGTTAAGTAAATTTCTTTTAAAAGCATAAATTTTTAAAATGTTTATTATTTTACATTTTCTAAGAAAATATAATTACAAGGAAAAATTTTATTTGTAAAAAGTCACTTTTTTCAGAGAATAAATGGCAAAAAAAAACCTCTTTTTTCCACCACTTCAAAATTTCCGAAAATTTTACATCTCTAGACATATGTGTAAAATTTTTTAATGCAGTGCTTTTTCTGAGTTTCCTTCAAACACAAGCAGTAAACACTTACAGCTTTTCCTCTGACAGCCAGAATTTCAGACACATTCATCTGGCACAGCATGCGCAGGGCTTGCATACGTGTCTTGCACAGCAAGGAATCCTCATCTTGCTTGTCACCATTCTGTATGAGGGTGGAACAAACTGTAACAACAAGATAAATAAATCATGCCAAATGTATCACTGATCCTAAAACAATTTCCAATAGAATTTTTTTACCTGTTACATGTACAACTCAATAGTCCATTTGTAGGGGGTACATGACCTTCCTTTTTATTTTGGAGGAGGCACTTAAACTTCTTTTTAATGTATTAAAATTTTCATTTTGTAATTCTGCATCAGCAAGGCAAACATAAGAACCTTTTTGGAAGTAGACTTTAAGAATTATTTATAATCCCTTTGTAAATGCTAGAGCCGCCAGAAGGGATTTTTTTCTGGGGGAGGGGGGGGGGTTGCAAGCTGATATATTGTTTGATTATAAAGAGCCCTATCCTTCAACAGTCACAGTTATTGATCTGACCTTTGAGAGCTGGCCGGACTCCGCAGTCACCCTGTACTCTATAACACGCGATTGAAATATTGTTGCAATCCCAAAAATGTGATAGATTAGGTTTGATCTTCCTGATCTTCAAAAATACTACTAAAAAAAATTACAGTAATTAGTTTTTTCATAAAATGGGTTAGGATAAGTAATTAAAAAAGTTCATTTTACTTTTTGTAGAGAAATATGCAGGTTTTTTAGAACATACTTTGTTTTCATTTCAGCTATTCATTGATTAATATAGTAAATAAAATATTTTGTCCAATATGGTAGTTTTTGATTAATTACTGAGACATTGCATGTGCTAGTTATTAGAGAATTATTATGTTTTAACTTTTCAGCTTACAAATCACGATTTCTATGCTTTGTTAATTATTTTTTTTTTTTGGGGGGGGGGGAGAAGGTCAAAGGATATCACATCCAGAGCTGATAAAAAATATTCCAGTTTTGTTTACTTGTAGCTTCTAGTGAATGAGAAAATTTAATTTTACAATACCTTATTATGTTAGTGGCCTAAAAAATTTTTTTAGAAAATTTTCTGCTTCGAAATTTTCTGGAAAACCCACAGCTCTGTTCAGAATAAGAATGGGAAAAGAAAAATTAAACATTAAAATTGGAATGCCAGAGCATAATGTTCAGTGCAATTTTACCCTTTGTTGAAAAAAAAACCTGGAATCATGGTTATCACTTGCTAAAAATACACAGAATTCTGGGTATACCCCAATCACAAACATCCTGATAAGGGGGAGTTTATGGAGTCTGGATACCTCTTAAGTCTACAGAAAGATGCTAATTTTGGAAGCCGACCCACCTTTTGTATCAGTGCCTTAAAATAGTATACAGTTAAAATAATTTTAAATTTCATATATATTTTGAAAATGTTATATTAATTTTAAAAAATCATATTTTGTAAATCTATAATTTAATGAGTAATAAAAGAATTAAGTATAAAGCTGATAAAATATTTGTAATGTAACTGAAATTTTTACATAATATTTATATTTACTGTCAATCAAATTTTATAGTAAGAATGGATAACCAACCCCTTCATAGCTGGACAACCCCCAAAGATGGACCCCTCTCACGTGAGAGCTATAGCTACACTCATGAGGTATGCATATATGTATATTAAAAAAATATCATAGATGTATGTATAGCTAATTTGTGCTGATACCAGTACTTCTTTACAACAAAAACAGTATATTCTGCAAAATGTCTATAATCCTCCATAACCTAACCATACATTGATTTCAGATGTAAGAAAATACTTTAATAAATCAATTTTCTTCATAGACAGAAAGACTGATAAAGTACTACTTTGCTGAAAGTTAAACGGCCAGAATAAGAGGTCTTCTGAATATATTAGTATATCTTTTGGTAATAGCTGAAACATTTATTTGTTGAAAATGAAAGCAAATTTTTAATCTATCATAAAAAGCTTCTGCCCCCTTAAGTATTCTTAACTTTTCAAGTCATAAAATAGTTCTAGCGAGTTAAATGAGACAGGGAAGAAAATGTTCTTACCTTCTTGGAAACTGTCAGGAGAGTTGGCAACAAGTCGACAGAGTAAATAAATTCCATTGGGTACGTATAGTAGTGCTTCAGCAATTTCAGGAATGAACAGTGTTCCAGGCAATTCTAATGAAAGAGAATAATCACTATGTTACATATGCATGTTTATATATTTATGCTTTGTACCATAAAATACAGTAGAAGACCCAAAATCCACCGATCCAAAATCTGCAAGGCTCTAAAATCCGTACTGTCTGTTCAATGTAAACAATGAAATTGGTCCTGAAAGATGCAAGTTCAGAAAACTACAGTATAACCACAAAGTAAAACTAAATAAGCTATTTCCCACTTGAAAAAAAATATTTTAAGAGTTTGTGAACTTTGATGGCAACATTGATAACCTTCAAATGACTGAGAGACATAATTGGCAATGATTTATGGTCACATGACACTAGTGGCATAGCCAGAAATTTTTCATGGGGGGGGGGGAGAGTTACGCCTACTGCAACTCACATATATGCATAGATGTGTGTGATACGGGAGTGAAGAATATACATTTTGTATGTCAAAAAATTCCTCGTGTTAACACCAGTTTATGGAAAAAGGGAGGAGAGTATCCTTTTTTACTTCCTTGTACGGAGTATCAGGAAGTAATGTGATCCCGAAAAATTTCGGGGGCCAAATTTCGATGAAAAGAACGATTTTGACTACCTCTAAATTTAATTTTAAGAATTTTTTCGATGCATCTCATCATAAGCTAGCATGCACGATCATATAAACGCATCTGCAACTCATTTTGACCAGTTTTTCCATGCTGTCTGTACGTACGTATGTAACTCGCATATCTCAAAAACTATTGGTCGTCGAATGTTGAAATTTTATATTTAGGATTGCTCTATGATCTAGTTGTGCATCTCCTCTTTTGGTCTTAATGACTGGATAGTTTATATACAGGACAGTACAAAAGATTCAAAATACATTACGCTTATGTCCCAAAATTCATTAAACTCGCATATCTCAAAAACTATTGGTCATAGAATGTTGAAACTTTGTATTTAGGATTGTTGTAACATTTAGTTGTGCACCTCCACTTTCAGTTCCATTCGACTGGATAGTTTATCTACAGGACCGCCCAAAAGATTTGAAATACATTATGCTGTATGGGTCGAAATTTATTAAACTCGCATATCTCAAAAACTATTGGTTGTAGAATGTTGAAACTTTATATTTAGGATTGTTGTAACTTCTAGTTGTGCACCTCCCCTTTTGGTTCCATTCGACTGGACAGTTTATCTATAGGACCGCCCAAAAGATTCGAAATACATTACGCTCTATGGGCCGAAATTCATTAAACTTTCATATCTCAAAAACTATTAGGCGTAGAATGTTGAAATTTTACATTTAAGATTGTTGTAACATCTACTTGTGTAGCTCCCCTTTCAGTTCCATTCAACTGCACAGTTTATCTACAGGGCCGCCAAAAAGATTATAAATACATTATGCTCTATGGGCCGAAATTCATTAATGATTGACGGTGAAAGTTCGAATTTTTGTTCACGATAGTTGCTCTAGAAATCTGTTCTGAAATGTAACAATATTTTTAATCTTTGTGCATACAAAGTTTGTCATTCTAGGTACTATTATTTGTTAGAAAATGGTGTAATCTAGAAAGGAATGGCCAAAACTTTCCGAAAATGCTGTGCCTAGAATTTTTTGGAATACTTCCAAATATTTAACAAATAGTAGCAATAGTTGCAGACAATTAAGACTCGAAAATCACCCTCATTTCCAAAGAGAAATTAATTATCCTGTTTAGATGACATTTGTGTTGCCCTGAAGAAAATGGATAATTATTCAATAACACTAAAGTAACTATTTGTTTTGTATATTTTAATGATAATCCGTCATATGTTAATTATTTTAATGTTATTTTTGAATATTTGATTTATAACATATTTATTAGTAATGTTAAAGTGACTAATGTTAATAAAATTTTAAAATATAATTGTATTGATTCTACAAACATTTTAGAAAAGTATATTTTCAAAAATACAATTGAGAGCAAAATACTTAAATAGTAACTGGGTTTTAATATGGGTCATAAATTTTGCTTGCCTTATAATTACCTGAATTTTAATCTGTAAAGATATTTTGTTGATGACTGATTATAAATAAAAATTACTAGAGGTAGCACTATTTACATTACATAAAGCATATGAAAAAAAAATGTTTTTTAAACGAACTAACATTTTAATATTATTTATATGCACTTTCAAGAAGGAATGGAATAACAGCTAATTATCTCTGGAAAACGAGCGAAAGTGTTTTCATGATTATAACATTAATAGGCATACAAACAATATGCCTGTTTTGTATGAATGTTTTCAAAATTTGCTAGTAATTCATTTTGTAGTATTCTTCTGAAAGATTTTGAAAACATGTATGTTTACGCAAATAAAGGTTGGATTATTTTATTTGTACATAAAAATAATTTATGTCCTACATTAAAAATAGATTCAGAGGTTCTTATTGCTTATATGCCCCTTAAATTTATTTATATTGTAATAAATTCATGAATTTATTTACAGTTATTTATATCCATGTCTTATTTTACTCAGATAAAAGTTGGATTATTTTATTTGTACTTAAAAATAATTCATGTACTACATTAGAAATAGAGTCAGAGATTTTTACTGCTGAGACATTATTGCTGATATGCTCCTTAAATTTATACTAAAAACTGGATTTAAGAAAAAAGGTTTTATCTGATAAGTTTATATTATAGTTTTATCAAGTTTCTATGAATATTAGGACTAAAAGAGAAGAAAAAGTGATTGCCATTTTTTACAGAATAAAAAAATGTATTTTTTATTAATCTATTTTGTGTTTTCCTTCCTTCCTTTGTTCTTTTTTTATGTATTAAATATTTAAGTTATTTTGTATTTATAGAAAATTTTAGCAAAAATATTTCTTTCTGAAAATGGGAGAATCAACAAATTAAGTAACATGGGGATATATTCAAGTAATTGAAAAAGAAGTGTTCATTTGATTAGCGAGATTAGATAACCTTTATCTTAAAAAAATGTGAATGTTTTATCAAAGGTAAGTCTAAAAATAAATTGTTTTAAAGCATTATCTGAGCAAGTATGTATTTCTCTGAGTAAGCACTAGGTTATCAAAAGAGCAGATCCTCACTGTCTTAGAGTCACGTGATTTCAAAAGTAGGCGTGACCACCAGAGCCTGTCTACTTTGTTAGCCATGATAGATTTTAGGTGGATCAGCCCCCTTTAAGCATACATGATCCCACAGTAGTCCAGAGGATAGAGGTATACCCCTTCCAAAGCACTGTAGTCCAGGCAAATTAGACCAAAAAACAGCAAATGGGGGAAAAAATTTATATATTTTTGAAACTTGGGGAAAACACTAATTGGGTATGTAGTTGTATGAAACAGAAAAGTTCCCCCCTCTTGGGGTGCCGCGTCCCCCCCTTAAGGTCACTTTTTTAGATTTTCACTTCTATCTCAAAAACCGTTCGTCTTAGCAAAAAAATGTCAATTACAAAATGAAAGCTGATAAAATTTCCTACAAGATTGTACATGGTTATTTTTTTCTATATGCAATAGCTTTCGAGATATGTTTTAGATAAAATCGCAAATTTTTGGAAAACGCTTCTTTTTATCCCAATTTTTAACTAATTTTGTCTTATAGCTCTTCAACCCTCAGTTTTACAGCAATTGTTTTGCTAACAAAGTTGTAGAGCATTCAATTACCTTTAAAGTGAGTTATTATTTGTAACTTTATCTTTAAAATATCAAAAGTTACTGCAATTTGAAATTTTCAATAAATTTAGCAAATTCGAATGAAAACTACATTGCGCGTCAAAGTACGACAAAATCTAGGAAAAAATTATACAGTTTTGAAAGTTGAGGAAAACATTGATTGGTTATGCAGTTGTATGAAACAGAAAATTTCTCACCTCTCGGGGTGCCGCTTCCTCCCCCTTTAGCCCCCCCCCCAAATAAACGAACTTTTTTTGGGGGGGGGGGATTTTCCCATTTATCTCAAAAACCGTGCATCTTAGCAAAAAAATGTCAAATACAAAATGAAATCTGATGAAATTTCCTACAAGATTGTAATGGGTTAATTTTTTCTAGATGCAAAAGCTTTCAAAATATACGTCTTAGAAAAAGTCGCAAATATTTGGAAAACGCTTCTTTTTATCACTATTTCCCACTAACTTTGCCTTACAGCTGTTCAACCATCAGTTTGACAGGAATGGGTTTAAAGCAAAGTTTTAAAGTATTCAATTACCTTTAAAGTTAACTTTTATATGAAATTGTATTTTTAAATGATCAAAAGTTACAGCAATTTGAAATTTCAGTACATTTTAGGGAATTCGAATGAGAAGTGTATTATGCGGCAGAGTGCAAGAAAAAACCTAGGAAAAAGCTTATAAACGTTTGAAACTTGGGGAAAACACTGGTTGAGTATGCAGTTGTATGAAACAGTCTCTAGGGGTGCCGCGTCCTCTCTCTTAGCCCCCTACCCCTCAAAGTTCCTTTTTTAGATTTTCATTTTTATCTCAAAATTGGTGCTTCTTAGCAAAAGCATGCCAATTATAAAATGAAAGCTGGTAAAATTTCCTAGAAGATTATAATTTTTATTTTTTTATGTATCGAATTATTTATTATTCGATATCTTTATTATTAGTAGTTTTTTTTCTATATTGAATATTTCTTTCTATATCGAATAGCTTCGAGATATGTTTTAGAAAACCTTGCAAATTTATGGAAAACGCTTTTTTTCATCCCATATTTCGACTAACTTTTCTTCTAGATGCTGATTTTTAATTCAGAGAATCGAACAGTCGAATTATCAAAATTTGTAATCTCCTAATCTCCTTTTTTCAAGAAATTCCCCTCTCTTCTGCTGCATTTTCCTTATCTTTAAATCATTGTCCGAAAGTCTGGGAAAATTCTTCAAAAGACGGCGAAGTGAAATGAGCGCGTATAACAAAGAACAATTTGGAACCCAGAAACTGGGGGTGGAGAGAACTGAACTCATCGCTCTCTCTAGTTTATATGAAATGAAAACCAGCTCCAGAAACAGTAATATTGCTAATTTAATGAGGCTGCATTCAAACTTGCGGAAAGAAATGCACGTGTGTGAAGGCCAATTTGCGCTGTTCAGAAATGTACAGGAAGACTATGAGGATACATTTTTATAAAAATAAAATTGTTCCATAGGTTTGTTGCACTATTATTGTACAGATGTTGCACACAAGAGAAAGTAAGTGTGCTATAATTATGCAGTAATTTTTTCTTAATTTTGAAGACATTGTTAATTCTGATGATGAATGATCACTGAAATGCAAATGTCAAAGTACATAATATTGAACAGATGTATTGCATTACAGAATTCTATTGATGTAAAAAATATCACTTTCAAAACATTTTTTTGGGGGGGGGCTGGGCAAGGGGGTTAATTTAGACTTTAGTACTAACATTTATGTGTTAAATATGCGTTTATATACGAATAAAATGTAACTAGTTCCGCAGAAACAATAGAAGGAAGAAATTAAAAAAAAAAAACGAAATAAAACCAAATCATACGCTTTTGTAATATAAATTATTATTGAAAAAAAGAACCATTTTGCATTAAAAAAATTTTTGGAGGAAAGGGGGACGCCTCTCCCCCCAAAGTAGAGGAACTTTCCTGTTTCTTAATATTGCACCACCTACAAGTGTTTTCCCCAGGTTTCAAAACTTTATACATTATTTTCTAGATTTTGTCATACTTGTTCGAGCAATGTAGTTTTCATTCGAATTCTCTAAAATTTATTGAAAATTTCTAATTGCTATAATTTTTGATCCTTTAAAGATAAAATTACAAATAATAACTTATTTTAAAGGAATTGAACATTCCTGTAAAAGTGAGGGCTGAAGAGCTAGTATAACGCATAGTGGAAAATTGTTATTAAAACAAGCGTTTTCCAAAACCTTGCAATTTTTTCTAAAACTTATATCTCGAAAGCTTTTGTATCTAGAAAAAAATAACCCCCAACAATCTTGTAGGAAACTTCCTCAGCTTTCATTTTGTAACTGACAATTTTTTGCTAAGATGTACGGTTTTTGAGGTAAAAGTGAAAATCCCAAAAAAGGACCTTTTTTTAAGGGGGCTAAAGGGGGGATGTGCCCCCCCGAGAGGAGGGAACTTTTCTGTTTCATACAACTACATCCTCAAACAATGTTTACTCAAAGTTTCAAAACTTTATAATTTTTCTTAGATTTTGTTATACTTTGACGTGCAATGTAGTTTTCATTCAAATTTGCTAAATTTATTGAAAATTTCAAATTGCAATAACTTTTAATCATTTAAAAATAACGTTACAAATAATAACTCACTTTAAAGGTAATGGAATACTCTACAACTTTGTTACGAAAACAATTGCTGTAAAACTGAGGGTTGAAGAGTTAAAAGACAAAATTGGTCAAAAATCGGGATAAAAAGAAGCGTTTTCCAAAAATTTGCGATTTTGTCTAAAACATACCTCGAAAGCTATTGCATGTAGAAAAAAATAACCATGTACAATCTTGTAGGAAATTTTATAAGCTTTCATTTTGTAATTGACATTTTTTTTGCTAAGACAAACGGTTTTTGAGATAGAAGTGAAAATCTAAAAAAGTGACCTTTTGGGGGGGCACGGCACCCTGAGAGGAGGGAACTTTTCTGTTTCATACAGCTACATACCCAATTAGTGTTTTCCCCAAGTTTCAAAAATATATAAATTTTTTTCCCCATTTTTCCTAATTTGACTGGACTACTGGCAAGGACTGTGCTGATTCACTTTTGATATTCTAATGAGAACACCATTTAATCGACTGGGCTAGTCAGAAAACTTTCCAACATGAACATCTCCATTTGGCCCCCAGTATTGTGTTGAAGAAGTATTTTTCAGTTCATCATAAACATGCACTGAAAGCAGTTACACAGTAACTATTTTGCACCTATGCATAAAATACACTCCTCATATTACTGTCTTATATTACAAGCAAAACCAGTGGTCAATGCTTCCCTCCTGAAAGAGATAAAATAGAGTTAATTGAAGTTTCACGATGTTTTAATTATATTTTTAATTCTTGTAGTAATACAAGAATTCTTGAGTGTTGTTTATTAATAATACAGAATTGTTTCAATTCAGACCAAACAAAATTTGACATTTTACAAAGTAGAGGTTTTTCAGCTACTAGTAGAGTCTTCTTATAGTTACAATTATTATCAATACCTTGCTGTTACTAAAATGACTCTAATTTTATTTTTTTTCTGGATCAAGAAATAGTAGTACAGAATATATTAAATAGTAATAGAAAAATACAGGAAAGGGAGGGTGAGATGGTTTTAATTTAACAGATTGAAAGCTGGATTTTCCAGAGAATCTTTCTTTTTTCTTTAAAAAAGACATTCCTGAGCTTTAAGAATTAATTCTGAAGTCCTTAAAATGTCCTTAAGATAAACCTTAAATGTCCTTAAGATAAACCTTTAAATGTCGGTTTTAAGACCTAATGGCTGTGTAAGTAAACAAAAATCCACTTCAGTTTAGAAGCTGTTGGAAACAAACTAGTTTACTTACAGTTTGACTAGCGATTATGTAGAAATGTAAACATCTGGTTTAAAGGAGGAAACGGACACGTCCATTAGTTCATGGAAACAGCAGTCAGATGTACACTTGCCGCTAAATTATTCAGCCATAGTTTTGAAAAAGTAAAGCTGCATTCATACTGGCTGTTCCATGTCGCTCAGACTCTGTGCTGATATCAATCTGCTTCAATAATAACAATAATAATAAAAGTGCCATAGGCTATATTTCAGTATATTACAGATTATCATAGATTACTGTGCATTGATGTCACCACAATACAATCATATAGAGATGAGCAAGAGAAAATGCATTCACTCCACTAGCCTTCCCCCTCCTCGACCAGTTTATTTGGATTCACCTTTACTGGCAGCTTGCCAATATTCTACGCGAACCACAGTGAAACTGTACCGCAGTTAGTTTCTGAATGAGTTCAGTTTATTTAGTTTCATTTCTGGGTGATAGTACAAACAGCACATATTCAGCAAACAAAAAACCAAGTAATATAGCTGTGGGATCAGTTTACTTGTTGGAATATAAATGCACTTTGTTTCCAAATGTTCTAGTTTGTACACAAAATGCAGTTTTGTTTCAGAATGACTTGCACAAAAACTAATTGCATGAGTGTGACTAATTTGCCATTAGTAAACATAGCCAATGTCAAAGTCTAAGTTTTCCCAGTTTCCCTGAGTTAAGTATTAACCCTCTCTATTGGCAAACCCTGATTTTACTGGAGCTTCTTGAAATTAAGTGTAAAGAAAAAAGATGGGACTTTATTGAATGATTTGAATCTTACCAGCTTGAGCAATACACAGTACATCAGCAATTTCATCCAAATACACAACACTTTCAAAAAGATCAGCATTTTGAATTCCATCAACCAGGCCTTCTTTTACCTGATATTGAAAAGGGAAGAGGAGTTCACATTATCTTCAAAATACTTTGTACAAATAAATAAATTAAGAAGATTTATATTCTTACCTGAGCCATGACAGAAAGCAGTTCACTGAGAAAGAGCCTCAGTCGCCTAGCAGCATCACTTCGCTCAAAATCTAATGCCAAGCCATTAGGGGAGCTTGAGATGAGAGCACTTTCGCCAGCAGCAGGTCCTATCCTACATCTACAAAAGAGGAGAGAGAGAAAGTCAAAATCAGGGATGGGAGTAACAAATTTTTGCCATCGGTAGAAAGGGAGGGGGGGGGTGTAATGTGCTGGAAAAAATAAAAAAGGAGAATAATTCTCCTGATTTATAAGACTGTACATTTTTATCACTTTTAGAACTAGATAAAATGTAAAACTGTCTGTGAACTCAAATAATTTCTTTAAAATTTTCGGCAAAAAATGGCTGTGTGCCTCGAAAGTCCTATATCGCTACCAACAGCAAAATACATTACTTAAAAAAGTAAACATACTACTTTTAAACTAAAGTTATACTGATATTGATTATTTTGTATAAAATCAAACATAATAAACATGATTCACTTTTTTTTTCATTATATATTATCATATTATTTTATTTTAGTTATTTTATTCACTTTTTTTTAAGCAATAAAGGAATTTGTAAAAAAAAAAAAAAAAAAAAAATCAAATTTGACCGTGTGAACAGGGAAAAGCTAGGGTCTATCATGGAGTGTAGGTAATTTCCCTAACACCTGATCTAGGCATGTCAGTCATTATCATTCAGAAATGTGAAGACGATCTACAGAGATCAATGCATAGACTTCACACAATTTGCCAAGATTACGGAATGAAAATCTTGATAAAAAACCCAAATCTGTGGCTTTCAAAGGTAAGGAACCTATTCACACAAAAATTTTCATTAAAAATGAAGTCATAGAACAGGTATCACACTTCACCTACCCAGGATGTAATCTTACATATGAAAATGGGAATGAGATACAAAAGAAATTACACGGTTTCTAACACATCTGTGGAACCTTGAATAAAACACACAAGAGGAAAACACAAAAAGTAACTCGACTTAAGCCTTATAAAGTCATGGACTACATCTATTTTACTCTTTGGCTCAAGAGACACGGACCTTGAGGAACCAGGATCTGAGTAGAATCCAAGCAACAGAAATGAGACATCTAAGATCAATAAAAGGCTGCACAATGGCCAACAGGAATGAATTGAAGATATCCAACTTAGTGATAGAATACAAGTTATTGTACTAAATGGAAAGACCATATACAATGCATGCTAGAGACAAGACCCAGATTTGCCCTTGACTATACCCCGAAGGGCAGAAGAGACCAAGGATGTCCGAGAATTCAGTGGATTGACCAATAAAGCTGGAACAAACACCCCTGCCTAAGTCTACTCCTTTGAAGCTGATGATATATATAACAACATACACCCTTGTGCAAATTAATTGAAACAAAGTATTTTTCCCCTTGCTTTTTAAAATCATCATATTATTCTTCAACAATCATACTAAAGTACATTTAAATATGTGTGGCATGAATAAATCCTTCGCCTATCAACAATTTCCACCAATCAGAGGGGTTTTGAGAGCGCATGCACAGGAACTTTCGTAGATAGTCT
Source organism: Cheiracanthium punctorium (assembly GCA_038373885.1). Classification (NCBI taxonomy): domain Eukaryota; kingdom Metazoa; phylum Arthropoda; class Arachnida; order Araneae; family Cheiracanthiidae; genus Cheiracanthium; species Cheiracanthium punctorium. The sequence goes on along the minus strand of JAWZYV010001411.1, from coordinate 614,008 downwards.
AGCTCCAGCTATGATCACATCAGTTGAGAGTTCACTATCGTCAGAGATCAGAGATGGATGTGACGCCGCGAAAGCGTACAAAGATTGTTACTCTGTTCGAACATACTCCAAAGACTTATTTAGATAGAGATATTTCAAAGATAGTTAGCATTAGTATTGCAACTGTGAGCCGTATCATAAAACAAAATAAAGAAACAGATCCATATCTCCAAAGCAAAGAGGAAAATGTGGCCTAAAAAATACCCTCGAAAGACTAGTGCTGCACTTAATAGAGATTTAAAAGAGCATGGAATAAATATTAGTTCATCTACTGTTCGGAGGCGTCTTCTTGCAGCCAGTCAAACAGCCTATCGGCCTGTGAAGAAACAGTTTCTGACCACCAATGAAGAGAAAGTGCTACTTGTGGGCTTTAAAATATAAGAATTGGACAGTTGAAAATTGGAAGAAAGTGCTATTTAGCGACAAAAGCCTTTTTTTTTGTCCAAGGCCAGTGAACTCAACATGTGCGTAGATCGCCCGGCGAAAGAATTCAGGATTGGCACACAAACCAATTTGTTAAACATCCTCAAAAGAAGATGTTTTGGTTACAGTGGGGTAGGTTCTTTGCAGCCTGCTGACGGTATCATGCGTTCTGACCAATATATTACTATTTTGAATAGCAAGGTTACTCCAGAGTTGAAGAAACGATACCCTGATGGAACAGGGATTTTTCAGCAGGATTTAGCTCTGTGCCATACGTCTAAAATGGTCAAGAAATTCATGTCTGAGAAACAAATGGAGATATTGGAATGGCCTGGGAACTCTCCAGACATCAACCCAATAGAGAATCTCTGGGCTATAGGCAAGAATCGCCTATTAAATATGGATTGTACAACTATGGTGAAGATAATCATGGCGCTAATTCATGTGTGGTACAAGGACACAAATACAACAAATGATTGCAAAAAATTGGTGGAATCCATGCCGAATCGTGTCCAGGAGATCATATTCTGTACTAAAAATGTTTTATTCTAGATAAATTTAAATAAAATAGCATTTTTTCTTTATTTCCTCGAATTTTTGAGTTTGTTTCAATTAATTTGCACAAGGGTTACCAGTCATTCAGCTATAGTCAGAGCTCAGTTAAAGGGGGGGGGGCTGAGGAGGCTGCAGCCCCGGGCCCAGTGAACAAGGGGGCCCTAGATAGGGCCAAGAAAACACAGTAAATAGAAAAAAGAAACGTAAATTTTATGTGAACCTAAAAATGGAGCAGTTTAATTATTTTAATGGAAGGTAAAAGTAAAGTTAGTGCGTCCTGATTGTAAATTTTACAATCAAACGGTGGCTTTTTACGATTGAAGGTATTGAGTATCTTTGTTAAACATATTCTCTGAAAAAAATTCAAAATCTATTGAGACAAAATTTTTGCCTGAATAAACAGACTATACGCAAAGAAAAAAGACGTAAATTTTCATGAAAAACTAGACATACTAGAAACTGGAGTAAATAAACACTAGCTTCAAACAGCATCAATCTTCTTTCACCTTCCATTGCATTGACAGACAATGCGCAACAGAGACACCTAACATTTTAAACGCTACGAATAAAGTTAGCATTTATCTTCAAAAACCAGGTGTTGAATTTATTTACAGCTGTTAACTTGTTGAAAGGGTGGAATGCAAATATTGCATCCTTCAGAGATCAATTTGAATTTAAAAAAAGATCTCAATTGCTATCTCCACATGTAGCGACTTAACCTAAGGATCAGGGAAGAAGACTGAGAAGAAAAAAATTTACCAATGGTACTCTCGAATCCAAAACAACTAGCCATATAACTCTTCAAGGATTTGCAAAACTGAAAGTTGAAACTTTATTCGTGATAGTCGATAGATTAAATTCAGAAAGTATAAACGAATTAATGCTTATAACTCAGTATGCAGCATTTTCAATTTCATTACTAAATTAGGTCTCGAACAAATAAATGAAGACTCAGTCAATAATTTTCTTGAATTTTATGAAGGAGAAGTAGATTTTGAAGCCACAAAATCTGAAGTCATCCAATTTTCATAATATTTGCTAAGCTGTAGCTTAGAAAAAAAAAAAAAAAATCACCGGCAGAGCCTGATTACGACCAACAGGGGCCCCGAGCTATAAAATTTGTTTTATTTTTCATAAAATTTTGATATAAAAAAGAATATTTCAGGACAACATTTGATATTGAGGACAATGGGCAAAGTCCTGATTTGCCCATGTGATAATAAGGCTCTGATCACCGATACATATTAAGATCATATGTTTAAAAACGAGTTAAAAGAAATTTTTCCAAATATGTTTATTGCATTACGTATTTATTTAACTCTGCTCTTTCGGCTTTGCAATTTGATATTGATAAACTCCAAATTAGAGAGAATTCTATCTCTTTGAAGAACAAAAATGCAACAGAATAAGCTGCAATGTTTGGCTTTGCTATGCTCAGAGCACGATTTAACAAGCAACCTGGATTTTTAAAGATGTAATTGAAACTTTCAGCACGGCAAAGGCTAGGAAGAAGCCAATTTAATTTTTTTTAAATCTGTAAAATATATTCATTAAAGTTTTTGATGCAGTATCTTTTCCTTTGGTTGGTGTGTTAGATTATTTTATTGTTAATATTTTTTTAATTAATTTTTTGCAAACAGTTTCAGAGTTCATTTAAATGGTAATGAGAATCTTATTCTAATATGATCATTATAACATTTTATCTAACGACGAACATTCATATTAAAGAAAAATGTGCATGCGTGGGGGGGGGGGGGGGGCTCCGCTACTATCACAGCCCCGGGCCTTTAAATGGGTAAACTGGGCTCTGGCTATAGTTAGAAAAAAAAAAGGAGGTCAAGAAATATTTGAGAACTAAATAAAGAAAATAATATACTTTTGAAATATAAGATAATTGCATTTAAATAAAAAAAGGAAAACTATAATGAAAACTTTGTGTCATAGTATCCAAACTAAGTGAAATGTATTGAAATACATAGTGTGTTAGAGAAAGCACTTGCGTAAATTTTACTTGCCCTTTTGAATAGCGTGATGTAAAAAGATAAATTAAATTATGGAATGGAATACATAATATAGGCTCAGTGGAAGCGTGATATATTTGACAGAATAAAAGATAATTAAAAGCATCACTTGAATATGTAAATCTACTTAATAGGAAATGAAACAAAAGTAATTGTAATGGAATTTAAAAAACAAATATTGTAAAGTCACATCAGGGCATCACTCAAAATTTGATATCATTTGGACCCACATTTAGAATTCATAAAGTAAATCGCTGCATCACAAACTTTTAACCCATTAAGGGTTTTTGTATAGGGATATCATTACTTTTTAGAGGTATGATCAGAAGATAATAAATTAGTTTCACAGCCGAATTTCAGAAGTTTGTTTGACACTAAGTTGTGTAAATAAATATACAAATCTGTTTTCCTGCAGTATCAGAGTATTTGATTCAAAAAGTCACAACAAGTTCTTTGTAACAGATGTGCAACAGAATATTGACATGCTTTTGTTAGAATTTATTCCCTCGAAAATCAAACAATAAAAGATAAAAACTTATGTATATATATTAATTCAATTTTTGGCTTTTTTTTCAGTTCCTACTATTAGTTCACACACTCCGTATACATATCTTGTTCAAATTTTCAATCATTAATAAAATACTTTTTTATTCATCTACTCAAGTTCAAATACACTTCTTTATACTTTAAGTGGATGACACTTGAAGTTATACAGTTTTGGTCCCAATCAACTGGATAATTTATCTACAGGACCACCCAAAATACATTATGCTCTATGGGCCGAGATTCATTAAACTTGCATACCTCAAAAACTAGACGTAGAGTAGAATGTTGAAACTTTATATTCAGGATTGTTGTAACATCTAGTTGTGCACCCCCGCTTTCGGTCCCATTCAACTGGATAGTTTATCTACAGGTCAATCCAAAAGATTTTAAATACATAACACTCTATGGACAGAAATTCATTAAAGCGTATTTTAGAGATATTAGGCTGGTTCAAACGACTCAGGAGTGATATATGCTGTTAAGGGTTACAAAATGAATTTTTCCATCGAAAAAAGTGTCTTTATTGTTGATAGTTCTGCTACAGGAACACTCAAAAGATTTCCAAAACATTACGGTCAATGGCAGTTTTAGGGATATTCATCCATTTCAAGCACAATACTGTCTGTCCTACCATATAATTAGATAATGGTCCGACCACGGGCACACGCCTCCCTCAAGAATTATGCCAAAACTCACCAAGCCTGGCAACTTTAGGTGTACGTGTTAACTCTCAAATCTCAAAAACTATTTGTCGTAGAATGTTGAAATTTCATATGTAAGACTGTTGTAAAATCTAGTTGTCCATCTCGATTTTTGGTTCCAATCTACTGGAGAGTTTAGGTACAGGACCACCCAAAAGAATTTTAATACATTAATGTCTATGGACATCTTCAATATATTACATCTGTAGCCAGTTATTGTTTGGTCCATGCCCAAAGTCCCACCATTAGTCATTGACCTTGGCAAGTTTTGCTAAAATATCGCCTTTTGTCTTCATCCTTGGCGAGTTTTGCCAAAATATTGCCTAAAACTTTTAACTGTAAAATGTTGAAATTTTGTATTTGGAACTATTGTAACAGCTAACTGTGGATCTCTTTTTTTCTTTTTTTTAATTTCCTACTATTAATTCACTCCCCTATATATATTTAAATATCTTATTCAAATTTTCAATCGTTCATAAAATACTTTTTATTCATACACTCAAGTTCAATTACATTTTTTTAAACTTGTAGTGGATGGCACTTGGTGTTAATACAGTTTTTTCAAATATTAATTAATTAATTTTTAAAAAGTAACTAAAATAAAATTTTTCTTTGTAGACCCAAGTCTGAATTGCCTTAAAAAAACTTTTTTATATGTCATTTGTTTAACTTTGTGATGCGGAGATTGAAAAAAAAAAAATTAATGCTACTTCACTGTATTAATGTTGATGCTATTTCGATGTAATAATAAGTTTAAAACAGGTTGTACACCAATGGAGGTAAAACTAGTATAATTGGTAGCCTGACCGACATAAAAAAGTTGTAAATTTAGTAGCCATTTTCTTTATTTTAGTTGCAAAAAAAGTGCATTTTTGCATACAGTGTTACTTCCTTTAATGGACACTCCTGAATAATGGACACCTCTAATTAGCAGACATTAATGTGAGTCTCAGTCCCTTTAAATAGGACATTCCATGTTATCACTCTGAATAGCAGACATTATTATATTTTAAATATACAATTCTTTTAAATATTTTTCTACCAAAAATTTCGACAAAAATCCAAACAGATCATGCTTGTAGTATTACAAATAACTTTACCTTTTCCCTTTCTTATCTCCAAAGTGATTCATACGATTGGCCAATGGTTTTCATCTTCATAATGGGATTCACCTCTTATTTATTTCCCGTTTTCTTGGAATTGAGAGGGTGAATATGAGTATGCTTTTCAGGCAGTTGACCATGTGACATTGGATGATTCGATTGGGGAAATGAGGGATTAGGTTTCATCACAGGAGTAGAATTGGTGCCTTATTGCGCATATTGTATTGCATAGTGAGGGGCAAGCGAAGCAGGTGAAACTTTTTATTCGCCCTGGCGGCTCCGAGACTCCTTATGACAAAAAGGATTTCCATTCACTTGGCGAAAAGAGCTGTCGCCAATCAAGCAGTACCAAATAGGAGGCTCTTTTTTTTCACTACTGTTGTTGTTTTCTAAATGTCAATCTCTGGTAAAGCTATGCTACAATAGTGTTGTTTAAATTTAGTGTGAATTATAATGGAGTAAAAAAAGGAAGAGATTAACACTGAAAGAAAAAATTGAGGTTCTTGAAGTTGCTGAAAGAGAAAAGCTGAGTGTGTGTTGTCTTGCTGAACATTTTAAAGTTGGAAAAACTCAGATAAGGGAACTTTTAAAGGACAAAGACAAAATTAGGAAAATGTGGATGGTGAATTCAAACAAAAATTAGAAGAAATTGAAGCTTCGTAAAACTGAAACAAGTGAAATGGGTGAAGTGGTGATAAAATGGTTCTGCTCTGCTCATGCAAAGAACATTCCTATAAGCGGTGTTTTGCTTCAAGAAAAAGCCATAGGAGTTGGTCAAACTTTAGGATTGGACACCTTTAATGTATCAATGAATGGCTAGAAAAATTCCGAACATGTCACAATATTTCTTTGAAATCTGTTTGTGGTGAAGAGAAATCCGTAGACCCAAATCAGATAACAGATTGGATTGAAAAAATAAAATCAGTGTGCCAAGGATATGGTGCCAAAAACATATTCAATGCTGACGAGACTGGTCTCTTTTATTGCATCCTTCTGGACAATATGTTGTGTTTCAAGGGAGAGAAATGTAGTGGCGGCAAAATTTCAAAAGAACATCTCACCGTTTTGTTGTGTTGCAACATGCTGGGGGAGTTTGAAACTCCACTTGTCATCGGAAAAGCTAGAAAACCAAGATGTTTTAAAAACATTGACGTACGAAAACTTGATGTTCCCTGGCAGGGGCATAGCCAAGGGGGGGTGGGGGTTAGGGGGATCATAACCCCCCCCATGAAGAATTTTTTGCTATACTAAAAGTATATTCTTCATTACATTATCACACACACGAATACATATATATGAGTTGTCGTAGTCGTAACCCCCCCCCATGAAAAATTTCTGGCTACGCCTCTGTTCCCTGGAATTCAAACAAGTAAGCATGGATGACGACTGAAATAATGAGTGATGGGTTAGTAGACAAAAGAGTGAAGAGGCAAGCAAAAATAATACTTCTCTTCCTGGATAATGCTACTTTTCATCCTGAAGATTTAAAGTTATAAAACATAAAGTTAGTCATTTTACCACCCAACACCACTTCTATGTTATGGCCTCTTGATCAGGGTATTATCCGAAACTTTAAAGTAGGGTACAGAAAGCTTCTTCTCAGACATGTCCTTTCACAGATTTCTTCTTCTAAATTTAATGTGGAGATTTAGCAAGATCCGTATCCATTTAGGATGCAGTTTCATGGATCACGACAGCACTTAAAAAGGTGGAACCTGTAAGCATCCAAAAATGTTTTAAAATGGCAGGAATTGCAAGTCCGAGCAATGTGGTACCTGATGCAACAGATGAAAATGAAAAAGAACTTGACGAACTACTGACACATATGGATTCAAATGTCCATGTTGATGATTATGCAGAAATTGAAGAGGATTTGTGGATTGAGGAAAAGGATTAGGATGTTACAAATTTCATTACTCAAAACACAACCAAACAGTTTTCTCTTTCCGATGATGATGATAATGATTTCTCCATGGATGAAGACTAAGTTTGTAAAATTAAGGACTTTTCGGAAGCACTGAGATACAGTGAAGAAATAAAAACGTTTTTTCCATGCAAAGGTACTCTGATGGCTTGCAAAGATAAATGACTTAAATATTCATAAGGAGAAACATGTTTTCAAAGCAAAAAAGAAAAGTCAAATGTTGTTAAGTGATTATTTTAGTTAATTAAATTAATTATCTATAGAATTAAAGTTTTTAAGTAAGACAAACACAATTGTTCATATCTTCATAGCAAAATGATAATTGAATAATTTTAATTAAAATTATTAGTATTTTTTCATTAAATGACATGATATAAGCTAAAAAATGAAAAAAAGTTAGTCCCCCCGAATACTGAACACCTCCCAATAACGGACGAAACTTCTGGTCCTCTGACTGTCCATTATTCGGAGGTAACACTGTAATTTTGTAGTCAAAACATAAACATATGTCACTTAACTTCAGTTAAGAAGGAATGGATAAAATAAGAATTAAAAAAACTTCATTTGTTATATAACAGAGCATACAGGGTGTCCAAAACGGTGGTAAAGGGCTTTAATTCTTTATCTCTTAGAGATAAGTGGGCAGTGTAAATTGAAAAAACATTCAAATTCAAAATAAGGTAGAAAATAATACTTCATTAAGAAAAAATTCCTCTTGTTAATTTTCAAAAAGCTACAATTCTTAAATTTTTATATAACCCCCATACGGGAAAAAAAAAAAAAAAAAAAAAATCCTAATTTTTAAAATGTGCCTCATACACTAAACAGGTGACATAAAATTTGAGAACTATACCTTTAAAAGTGTCAGAGATATGAAGATAAATATAACATTGACTTAAACCACTTTTCCATGGCTCTCAAAGGGAAAAAAACCACGTCAAATGATTGCGTTTCAGGGGTCAAACAGAAATTAGGAAAGAAATTTTTTTTTCACTTTAGGAATAAAAGTTTACTTACAAAATCATGTATAGTCCTCGATCATCTTTATTTAAGGATATCTCTGAGTTCGTATGATGAAAGATTAAAATTTGGTACATCACCTCATTAGTGTGTGGGGCACATTTTACTAATTGGGAATGTTTTGTACGGTGGTCGTATAAAAATTAAAATAGTGTAACTTTTTGAAAATTAAAGAGAGGGATTTTTTCTTACGTCTTATTTCTGAAATTATTTTGAACATTTTTTCTATTTACATTGCCTGATTATCTTTAATAGATAAGGAATTAAAGCCCGATACCACCTTTTAGAGACACCCTGTATAGTACATTCAGTTTTATAGTACGATTAAAAAAAATAGATTAGGCTGTTTGATGAGTGATCAATAGCGGTGTTTTAAAGAAAAGGCAGTTGACAAAAACCGAGATCTGATTTTCAAATTAGTCACCAGGAGTAAATTTCTAAACAGTGGATTGCACGAGGTGCAATCTTCTTTTCAAACAAATGAGTGGCTTATTCAGTAGTAAACATGAGGGGGGTGGGAGAGGTTAATTCCTTTTGTATAACCCTGCAAACTGTCCATTTTCTTATCAACACAATGACGAAAGGTTAGATCACTTATCTCTTACTGAAAGATGACTTTGTCAATTTTCAGAAATATTTCAAACGGTGATCAAAGTGACCATGTAAACAGGTATAGCTATGATGGCATGACCATATAGGCGATATTAGAAAATATAGAATTCCTATTCAGTCAGCCGGGACTTTTCAAAAGTGACCATATAATGAGGTTTGACAGTACTTATTTTTAAAAATTCAGTAATTTTAAGCAGGGTTTTTCATTTTTTAATTAAATGAAAATTTTCTAAGATTTACAGTATTTTTCTTTTCTTTTTATGTGTTTTTATGTTTGTATGTAAAATTCATCTAATTTGAATTACCATATTGCATAAGATAAACTCACCACTAGTGTTGGCTGAGTCTCATCAGCATGAATATTATTTTCAACTTCTTTGGTATTACAGTGGACTCCGCTTAATGTGTTCAGTTTGGGACAACGTGATTTTGATAACAATAACCGATTGATAACAATAAACGATATGCAAAATTAGATACATTTACCCCCCCCCCTCTAAGTTACACGTACTAAATTTCAAAATAAAATGGAAAAACTCGCCTTATATTTATGCACTGTATATTATCCTTTAAAACAAGGGAGGGGAAGGCATGGTGGCTTAGGTGGAAGAGGGAGAATTCTGGGAAATTCAAACAACGGCAAAGGGAAAGAAAAGAATAGGTTCCTTCTGAATACATCGTGAATATTCCTTTGCCAGTTAAAATGAGGTTCAAAAACTGATAACATTAACCGATGAAATGATCACATAAAGCGATAATTTTAACATACAAATGAATAGAGAAAATCAGGACCAAGTGATTTCGATAACAATAAGCGATTGATAACATTAACCGCGATCACATTAAGCGGAGTCCACTGTATTTTCATTTTTTTCATCACCGACATTTCTTTCATTCTTCAGATACTGCACATTGCTACTTCTATATCTATTGAGACGTAAACATTAAATTTCACACCATACACATCCCTGCTAGATTGTAAGAAAACTCATCATCAACCCAAGAAATCATACCACTAAGCAATTAAATTTGTATGCCATATTGATCCACTTGACAGCAATTTCATTTCAGTCAGAAGATACATTTTACTACGATAAATGAGGGAAAATGATTTTTTTATGAATGATACATGCGGTTTTTGTTAATGTTATTTGAATACAACTTGTGCAGGGGGACCATAGAAATGAAACAATAAATACGGGGGTTCCACTGTATTTGTTTTGATTACAAAGAAGAGAGATGGCAGACTAATAATTAATGTTTATTTTTCATTAGTTTAAACTATGAACTATATTGTATGTATAGTAATGATAAAGTCTTAGTAAGCATAATATTGAATAATAAACTATTTAAAATGTAAAAATTAAATATGGTTTTAATTGCGTCGCTTGCCTACCTCAAATAAGTAAGACTGATTAAGCTTTTTTATGTTATGCCCCGCATTTTAACAGCAAAAGTCCCCTAATTTTGGATATTAAAATTGGCAAGGCTAACAACAGCAGTCCACTCGAGCGGTTATCATGACCAAGGTTGGAGCCGCTACACTTTCGGTGTCTTTATGGAAACCGAACTTACCGACTAGGCTACTGCAGGATTGCCAGAGATTGGAATGCATGGAGAACTGTTTTAAGAGCAAATTTAATAAGAAATAATTATCGGTTATGCACATGCGCAAGTGTCCAAGGAATTAAAAAGTCACTCATGAAACTGTTCCATAAATATGATTGTCTTTACTTCTGTGTTTAACAACAAGGTACTTATGTATTACTCCAGCGGTCATTCTGCCAAAATATTTTTTCATCAAAGTGCTAGGAAACTGTTGCCAATCGTATTCCAAACCATCAACAATTTCATGTGTGCGCTATTTATTTGGGCGAAAAATTGCTTGTCTTGGCAGACCACCAGTATAATACGTAGGAGTACCCAACAACACTATTCTAGACCCGTAGCAGAAAATCCGAGACACGAGACGTACGTCACAGATTATTTTCATAAGAGTATTGACTGTTGATCTAATCAAGTTGTTAGCAATTAGTTTTTCAATTAATATATTATTTCAAAAATACTCTATGCAGCAAATGTATGCAGATAGCAGATACAAAAGGATATTTTGGGTACTCTTAGTTGTTTATTGAAATGGCTGCACTGCTGGATAAAGTTGCTTGCTTGGAATGCAAGAATTCGATGTATATGAATTTGAAAACACTACTTAAGATTTCATAAGGGGAAAAAAATAGATATAAATCAGTTTCCAATCCAAATTGTTAAAGGCTGTTAATGAGCTTTCAAGGAAAATACCTGTATTTATTTTTTACACACACATTTTTGATTCCCGTATGAGAAGCTTCCTGTGAAAGTAGGGGGTCGGTCATTGAGAAAGTGAGCAAAATTCAATTAAGATGTAGAGAGGGCAATGATGGACAAGCTGTTGGAACTGTTGATCAGAGAGTGCTTATATTTCTTAATGGCCCTCCACCTAGAGGTCAAAATTCAGAAAATTTGCAGGTGGCCAGTGGCCACTCGCATGTTTTTGAATATTGCACAACTTACATACAATATAGTTTAATAAACATGCGCAGTTAATATAAGTAATAAGGAAAGATTTCTTAAAATATACATCTACTACTAATTAAAAAATATATACATATATTACCTGTCAGTATATACAGAGTGTCCCAAACACACTGACCTAGTCTTTTATTCCTTAAATATTGATCATAGACATGTACAATAAATCACAAAGTTATATAAGGGACAGAATTTTAAGTGTTGATTAACATTTTCAGAACATTAAATCTAATTAAATAAAAATGTTTGATTTTTATGCGGACCCCTTGCAAAAATATTCCCAGTTAGTAAAATTACCCCTTACATTAAATAGGTGATGTACAAAATTTCAACCTTTTTTTTCAGAATTTCAACCTTTCATCCTTTTTTTTTTTTTTTTTTCTGGCTACAACCTTGCGTTTGTCAAAAGCATTTCTTTGTAGTGCCCCCCTACTACCACTCTTTAAAAAGCATGGCGCCTGACAACCTTTCAACAATTGGAAGCCCTTTTTACCCCCTTTACCCTGGTATGTCCATGTTTTCACTCGAAAACTTGCTATTCTCCCTGCCTCGTCCGTTACAGGGATCATCGCAGTCAAGATTATCGATCGTTTTACGGGCCCCTTTACGAAACACTTTCTATTAAAATGATACTATAACAAAAAATATGATCGATTGAAACGACTCTTAATTAAACAGGATGTATAACTGTTCCTTCACAAAATTCCAAGCAACGCAATCAGACATTTATCATAAATGAAACCCGATAAAATTTCCTTTTAAAAATAAGTTACTTTTTTCCTAATTGAGATGCTTATCAGAATCAGACAGTAACAGTCATCGCTTTTTCATTTCATCTGTTTTCTTTCGTTCACGTAACTCAAAGAGGCACCTCTGGAATGTTTATTTTACCTAATGTAGCAATAAAAAACTGCAATCACTGGAACATAACACTTTCAGCTGGGGGTAAGAAAGGGACTCAAAATAACTTCACCGTCAATCCTATAATGTGGGTGTTATATTTGATAATTATTTCACAATCATAGTTCTAGACTTCAGCTTTTTAGTGAAAACTGTGAGTATAAATAATGGCAGCTTCTGTAGTTTATAACTGGTTGTTTTGAGCACTTGCAAGTTTTTGCTTTTAATGATTGCTTAGTATAATCCTTATCTGGCCTTCCTACTCCAAATTATCTATAGTTAGTTAGTATTATAGTAATTACTAAGCATTAGAGAATTACAGATTCATTTAGAAATGAAAAGTGCCTTTTTGCGAGTTAAATTGCATGACTTCATGCAGGGCTGGCCCAAGGGGGTTGCGAATGTAGGCGATCGCCTAAGGCCCCGCACTTATAGAGGCTCCGCTCCTGTGACATTTATATTGTCACATTGTTTAATTGCTATCTCATAAGACATGATAGAGAAGAGGCCCCGCTCTTGTGCTTCGCCTGGGGCCCCGCACGCCCCTCGGGCCGTCTCTGCTTCATGACGTCCATTGATCTGAATTTATGTGTCGGACAATAAGAAATGAACGCTTAGGAATAAACTTTAATCATTTTGAGATTGCAACAAACCAGTTCTGAATATTTTCTATATGGTACAGAAAATTGCCTTTTTGCGAGAACAAAGTATCAGTATTTTTAAATCCCCCGTGGCTGCATTTGCGTACTCCGTTGGTCTTTATTCATGACGAGCATTGTTAATTTTCCATGACGGACAGCTGTCATCAATTTTATGCTGGCCTTATTATGCCGGAATAAATCTTGAAATATTTATTTATTTATTTATTTTTGGTATTAATAGATCACAAAAAAAGAATTTATAAATGAATGCTCACCACACTTCAGATTTTTGTTCTCAGAAAGAGAGCCCTTGCAAAAACAAACAAGTGCACATGGCGAGTGACGACCGTTAATTTTGACCTTTACCTCTACCTGGTTATACAGGAACCAGAAAATTTTTTTAAAGCTGCATTAATTTCCATGTTTGAAGTCTCTTATTACTTCAAACATGGAAATGTTATTACAAACATTTTGCTAAAGACAGTACAAACAAAATTATGGGAAAAATATCTCTTCTCTTGTGATATCAAGAATAATGCTAACTGTTTAGCTTGCTTCATGTAATTAAAACTGCTATGGTTTTAGCCCTGATAATTAAATTGATGATTCTCTCATTCCTTGCTTTTTATGCAATTTAAATTAAGAATCCCACAAAAAGCTTTGCTGTGTAACTTTTACACATCATTCTATCTAGAAAAATAGTTTTTTTATAGCACTGTCCCACTCAATAGATTATTGCTATAAAAATTGACAAAACCTACCAGAAATGTTTTTCTAGAAATATCTATTTATACATAAAGTTTTCCTCTTTATCCAAATCTGTTAACCAAGACAACTGAAACAGGTTGTCATGCTTTATTCCCAATAAATTATAAAGGTAAATTTCTGTCTCAAAATCATGTCTAACTGATTAACTAACATTAGATAAATGCAAAGATTAGATTTTCAGTGCCTAAAAAGCCGCAGCATATTGGCAGAAAAAGTTTTGCTTCTCCACAAGATACATCCACAAACTCCTAAACAGTGACTCCGGAAAAATACTCAAAATACTGGTGTTAAACGTTAGAATGAATAAAAACTCAGATTTTAATGACTAAACTCACCTCTGCAGTTCTTTCCTAACATCGACTTCCAAGGCATGAAAATCAATTGACAGAAGGGCAACGAGTGAATTCACGACTTCAATACCAGAGAGTAACTGCAAAATTACTTTACGTTTTTGTGCCCACTCCCAAGACTGATCCAAAGGAGCACATAAGGCCATACGAACTAGACATGGTAACAACGGACGTAGTTCAGCTTCCGATAATTCAGAGAGCTCATCTGTATTTACTCTTTGAATAGCAGCAAAAGCTTTGGGCAAAACAGCTAGTTTTGACATGTTTTTCCTACTCAAAGATTTTTTTTTGTACGGATACTCAGCATTAAATAAAATTTAAAACTTCGGATTCAAATTAAGTTAACATCGATCTAAAGAACAAATCACACCAAATAAACATACTGTAAATTTGAAAAAAAAAAAAAATCTACAATCCCGGTGGCAAACAAAACATGCTTCTGCTTCAAGCTTCAACTGCAGTTGCCAACTGCTTCTGGATAAATTATAAAACATCAACAATCAGTAGCGTCTCTAAACTAAGGTGACTAGATTTTTGTAGTCAGAATCGGGGACATGTCCCCGATTCTGACAACAAAACTGGGGACATTCATAATTAATGCAATAATTAACAGTAATTTAATTGAAAAACAATGCAATAATTAAAAATTGTCCCCAGTTCCATTTTTACATTCTGGGGACACTTTGAAAAACGTCCTGAAAATGGGGACGTTTGGTCACCTTACTCTAAACTGGATGAAAATCACTGCCTCACAAAATGAGCACGCACGCACAGTAACGCAGCTGGAAGCTTGTTCATTTCCAGCGGAAATTGGAGAAAAGGGACCGTCTATTTCAACAGGACAAAATTATTAATTACGATAAACAAATTTATTATGATATACCAACAGCATTCAATGCTTAAATAATACCGATGTCTAGGCCGATGAAATAGGCCTGTAGGTCGGGTACCCTCCGTGGGGGGTCTTTCTAAGGGGTCCTAACCCATATTTACGCTAAGTTTCGAAGAAAACCACGGAAAACTCCAGTTAGGTCGGCGGACG
Organism: Cheiracanthium punctorium; assembly: GCA_038373885.1. NCBI lineage: Eukaryota > Metazoa > Arthropoda > Arachnida > Araneae > Cheiracanthiidae > Cheiracanthium > Cheiracanthium punctorium. Next base: position 598,795 of record JAWZYV010001411.1, on the reverse strand, counting down.
CTACCTGGTTTCGAACCAGGCACCTTCCGTCTTCCAGTTCAGTGCGGAGTTAAAGAGCTGTACTCATACGATTTATCGAGCCACGCCCTCCAAGGCTACGCGTACAGTTACTATATTTTCTCACAGAAGAATTAGCGGGTGCCTAAGTCATATTATTCGTTCCTCCAAGAGTGCCATAGGCCCTTATTCAGATAGATTTAGTAGCTACTAACCCTATTGTTTAGTTACTAAATTTAGTAAAGTGGATTCAGATAGAATTTGGAGGCGGAGATACTAAACACGTGACCAAAACAAGCTGCTAAAATCACGTGACCAAACAAGCTGCTAAATCACCGACTAAATAAACGCACGCCTGGAACAAGCGCTCTGATTGGTCTGTTAGCTTCCCTGTTAACTTATCCCTACATTTCCCCTGACTTCCCTTGGTGTTGGTCACGTGATTTAGTACTAAATGTATCTGAATCCCGATTTACGAACATTTAGTATCTCCGCCTACTTACTAAGTTAGTAACTGAACAATAGGTTTAGTAGCTACTAAATCTATCTGCATAGTAGCCATAGGGTTCAACTGCTAAAAACATTACACAAAATACTTGGATCAATGGAAGCTAATTCCTGAATTACATTAGATAACGTCTAAATAATAATTGTTTAATATCTGAGTAATAAATTAATAAAAATATTGACATAAAATGTATTTTTTCAAATAAATGTTATATTTAATCGATCAGTAAATTGTAGGGCAAAATAAAATTTGATCATTAATACGATACGATAATCAATTTATCAATGCTTTACTAGTTAATTAATAATGCATAATTACTGTTTATTTATCAATTACCACTTATTTCTTATTTTCTTGTTAAATAAGAGCACAAGATGCAATTACTAAATACATGACAACTCTGAACCTAAAAAAATATGTTGAGTTTTTGAGAATTTTAACTCAGGTCTAACCAGTATGCTCTCATCACTGAAATTATGCAGTAGTAAAAATTCCTATTTTGGGAAGTTTTGCTTCCAACATAGGTCTTTGAATATTCCTCCAACTCAACCCTAGATCTCAGCAGAGCATCTAACATTAAAAAAAACTAGCAACAGCAATATCAATTCAAGAACAATAAACACATAATTATTAAGGAACACCTTTCCTTTTTAATTGAGATTGAAACCGCTCAATTTCACATACAGTTAGGTATTTTTTATTGAATCAAATGACAGTTGCAGATTTAGTAGATCAATTGTTGAATTATAGAATTCATCAGTTAGGGTTTTCACTGTGGGAAAAAAATGGGCAAGAAAATGGCTGAGTGCAATTTAAAAAAAAAATTAGGTGAAGAGGTTTCAGTGGCGGGGTAAGACAAAAAATAGCAGTGGGCAAGGTGAGTTTTTGCGAGGCCCCTCACCCTACTATTTTAAGTAGCAATTTTAGGAGGGCGCAATTTTCGTTTAAAGCTGTTTGTAACTTTTCTATTCGGTTAAATAAAAAAACTCACTAATAAAAGCTGCATTGACTTATTATTTGACTTTAAAAAATGAGAATCTATTCATTAAAAAAACATTTGTTGCCATTTAACTTCAATACGCATGAATGTTGGGTCAGAAATGTCCTTTTCATTTACCTGTTAGTAGTAACATTAATAATCAATCCTGTAATCAATATGCAATCCGTGCTTGAATAATCAATCCTGTTACTAATCAATTTTAGTGAAGTGCTTTCTGTGGAAAATCTAATAGTTTTTGATGAACCATGATCAAAAAGTTCACTATTATTCCAAAGTGAACATTAACAGGTACATTAAGACGACGTTTCTGACCGACACTGCTATGAAATTTTGATCCATCTTTTTTCCGTCTACAGCACCTTACATGTTTTTTTAAGAGTTCGGAATCACCCTGCATATAAAGCCATGTTCTTGAGCTTGAGAAAGAAAAATTTAAAAATCATTAGTGAAAATTTTATTTTTTAAATGAAAATTTTAAATGTATAGTAGATATGTACATATTTTCCTCCTCACTTGCGACTTTTTCTAGCTCGAGACATAGGACAGGACATTGGTCTGCTAAACCCTAATTAAGCAACAACAATGACTGCTTTAAACACAATTTTAATATAAGTTTTTTTCCCATCATGTTATTTAATTTCATTTTTGCTCTCTCTTTAACTTTGGTACATAGTCATTTTTAAAACTAAGTATTACAATTCTTTTTAAAATGTTTCACATTATAAACCATCACATACGTCCCACATGTATCACATATGTCACACATGTAAGATATGAAATTGCTTGTCAATCTGTTCTCATTTACTCTGCCTTTTAAGTAGTCTATAATTAAATTCAAAATAACTCTTGTAAAGAAATAAAAGCAAAACAAAATTTGAGTTTAACGTACTTTTAAAAAGTCGTAGCAATTTTTTTAATGGAGAAGGAAGGGGCAGGAGTGCACCAGTAGATTATTAAATTACATACATGGTATTAAAATATAAAGCCTATTAACATGAAATTTTGATTTAAATAAGATTTTTCAAAGATTTAGTTTCTGCTGTCACATGTCACTACTATTTGCTACAATGTTTTGCTGTAAAACAGTAATGTAAGTGATCATTTTTTAGGCAAAAATGCACTATTTTCCTAGAATGTTGGATTGCGATAACTGAAGAACTACTAAATATCGAACATTTTGCAAAATGTGCCACTTTTTGAAAAATTTTGCTGTACACCTCCATTATTAAGAACTTTTTCTAAATGTTTCATAAAAGGCACAGTTTTTTCATTTATTATAGTGTGCAATATGCAGCTTATGAAGACTCACTCTGAATTTTTTTGAGGCAACAACCACGAGCCAGGTTTTGTTACATTGAACTGCACCCTTAAATTTACAGTAACTATGTCCAAGATGCAAGCCCGTCCGACTTTCCTATGGAATGATCTTAAGAAAGTTTCAAAACCTCACTCTCCCATCCCTCCCCTGCAAACTTCGTCAGGCTCCGCCTGCAATATTTTAGACATTGCTAACATCCTGGCTGATCAAGATGAAAGCTCAATTTAATCTACAAACTGACGTTTTTTGCTCCTACAACATGGACCACATTTATGACAAAATAAACAAATTTAAGGCCATTATTCAGATAGATTTAGCAGCTACTAAACCTATTGTTTAGTTACTAAATTTAGTAAAGTCGATTCAGATAATTTGGGGCGGAAATACTAAACACGTGAAACTAAAATGCTAGTCTGTAACATTGAAAACAAACGCTCCGATTGGTCTACTAGCTTCATTGTTAGCAAATCCCTACATTTTCCCTAACTTCCCTTGGTGTTGGTCACGTTATTTAGTACTAAATGTATCTGAATTCCTGTTTACTCACATTTAGTATCCCCGCCCACTTACTAAGTTAGTAACTGAACAATAGGTTTAGAAGCTACTAAATCTATCTGAATAAGTACCTAACTCTATTAACTCAAATTCTAAAACCCCTCCTACTAATGCTGAAGAAGTCTACTGTGTCATCCGCAAATTACCCAATAGAAAAGCTCCGGGGATTGATGGGATTTCCAATAAGGCTATTAAGAACCTTCCAATTATGTACAAGGGATGATCAAATGAAAAGGTACGAAACAAGGTACGGTGGGTACAAATGTAGACTTTATTCAAAATATACATCATAGGCCTGAGCACAACGATCCCACTGATGAACAAGCCGCAGGATTCCTTGTTCCCAGAATTCCTGACGAGACCCAGTCCATCACAGCGTCCTTCAGTACGTTGTCAAAGTTGAAGCACTTCCCTTTCAGGTGTTTCTTCAGTGGACCAAACACATAGAAATCGCAGGGCAACATGTCTGGACAGTAGGGTGGATGGTCCGTCTCCCACTTGGCCAGTTCCATGAGTGTGACTCTGGAGACGTGTGGATACGCGTTATCATGGAGCAGAACCACATCCTCTGTGAGCAGCCCCGGTCTTTTGTTCTTGATGGACCTGCGTAGGAGTCGGAGTGTCTCACAGTACACATCGGAGTTAATGGTTTTTCTGTGCTCCAGGAATTCCACAAGTAGTGGACCTTGAACGTCAAAAAAGACGGTTGGACGCCGCTTTTGATAAGAGCAGGGATGTGCTAGCTGAAATTAAATTTTGGAGCAATTTGTGGAGCAAGAAAAAAGACATTTTTGGAGCAAGAAAAAGTCACTTTTGGAGCATAAGAATGTCATTTATTTTTGGAGGGAAAGGGAAAAGTCATTAAAGAATGCCAATCAAAAAAATGAAAATTAAGGAGGTTCTTAAAAACTTAGCTTTTTTTTTGGGGGGGGGGGGGGAGTCAGAAGCTTATGAAATAAATAAGAAATTCAGTTATTTTATACATTGCTATACAAAATATCTATTTTAAATCAAAAATACAATATTTACTAAACTATACTAACCCATTTATGCTTAGAGTACCTTTTTTGGGACAGCATTTTCGCTATTAGTCGAAAGTGTTATTTATTTTTCCTAGCCTTTATTCACGTGTATAGAACCTCAACTCCACATAATATTTTAACATGACCCAGTAGGATGTTGACATTTCAATTTTTATACATAATGATTTTAAAAGAAGTCATCCCTTGCTCAAGAAGTTGACATCAGAAATTTATCTATTATTGCTGGTATTGGCAGAAATCGAAGAAAGTCTCAAAAATATCTGGGCACAAATGGGTTAACTATCATCAGCGGCTAATAAAAAATTTGGTTACAAAAAATTACAAATTTATATCAAAATAAATTTAAAACAGAGCTCAATTTTTACTCTTAATACATTGGAGGTTTAAACAAAGCGATGCCAAAGGAAAAATATTCATTTTTAAGATTAATAGAGAAAGATTGAAATTAGAATGCTTAGAATGTGTGATGACTTTTGTAAAAGTTCGGGAGATTCACAAACGTTTAAACATATATGGAAAAATTTAAAATGTAGCAGTTTTGCTGAATTTAGAGCAAAAATGTCCAAAAATGATCTTTTTGTAGCCTATTGGAGCACCAGGATTGATTTAGCACAATTTGGAGCAGCTGACACATCCTGTAAGAGCCTCTGCTCTCTCCTGCGCATGCGGGCACCCGCTCATGCTCCGATCCCAGTCAGAGACTCCAATCCCATTTAGCAATGTCTCGCTACGTTCTCCCATGGCAGAATATGCAAATATTCTACCTGTTCACGTTTTTACGTCGTTTCGTACCTTTTCATTTGATCAACCCCTGTATGCTCTCATTCTCACTAAAATTATCAATGTAATGTTCAAACTTAATTTTTTTTTCAAAAGCCTGGAAAAGTGCAGTTAATTATCTCTATCAAAAAACCTGACAAAAACCCTGCTATTCCAGGGAGTTACCACACTACCAGTCTTTTGCCTGCAAAAAGCAAATTGACCTAGTATATTTTCTGCAACAGACTGAATAGCTACCTTCACGGCGGCCACAACATTTTCACAATCGAACAATTTGTGTTCCAACAGAAGCATTCCACCACACATCAACTTCTTAAGAGTTGTTGAATACGTCAGCGAGAGTTTGCACAACAAAGAATGGGTTGGCACCCTATTCACTGATATTAGCCGTGAATTTGACACTGTCTGGACCTCAGGATTAATCTACAAATTAATATTAATCTCCCTACTGTGTATATAAAATTCATCCAATCCTATCTTGATAATGGATCATTTTCTGTCTGTTACTCGAACCACTACTCCACTAAACGTAACATAAATGCCGGTGTTCTGCAAGGGTCTAAACTTGGACCCATCTTATTAAATATATTCATTAACAATATATAAAATCAGTATGCCAATGTAGCTCAGTAGATCTGTACGCTGATGATATTTATGTGCTTGCCAAGAACAGGAAAGTCAAATTTATGTACAATTTCCTCACCAACCGTATACATGCCCTTGAAAATTGGTTCATCAAGTGGAGAATTAAACTAAACCCAAACAAAACTAAAGCCGTCTTCTTCTCACACAAACAAATCCCTCTTCCTCTGCTGCTGATATATGACTGATCAGTTCAATTTGATAGTGAAATTAAATACCTTGGTTACTGGCATGTATTTAGAAATCCTTTTTTTTTTTTTTTTTTTTTTTTTTGGGGGGGGGGGGGAGGATTCCCAAATCAATTTGCACTAAATAGTGAAATAGCTAATAGTCCGGGAGCCAGCTGGCACTTTTGATGACCAATAACAAAAAATCTGAAATCTCGTCCTATAGTTCATTTAGTTATAATAGATGTGAATGTCAGCTGGCACATTTGCGGTGGATGCAGGCCGCCCCGACCACCCAACATGTAAAATAATTTGTTTTAAATAATTATAATAAAAAAGTTGATACTTTGTACATGCGTTTATCACGTTGTATACAAATGAAAAAAATTGTCAGCTGGCTTTCTAGCGGTGGATTATATGTCAGCTGCCGACGATCATCTGTATTCGACTGTACAGCGGTTGATTATACGTCAACATGTAAAGAATAGCCATTAAGTAAAATAATAATGAAAAAGCTTAAATTTGGTGAAGGGATAGTTGACTTTACCAGTTTTAGGAAAAAAATAGTCAGATGAGTTTTCCGTGGTGAAGTGGTCAGCTGGCAACTGAAAGTTACAGCCTATTGCTACACGCCAGGGCCGATTATGACCAACAGAGGCCCCGGGCATTGATAAATTTGGGGGCCCCATCTATGAAATTTGTTTTGCTTTTCATAAAATTTTGATATATAAAAGAATATCTCAGAACAACATTAGAAATTGGGGTCCCTTTCGAATTTCATGTTTTGCCCTTTTAGCAGCTCATAGTATATGCAACTATTTTGGTTTAACGAGATAGAGTATGACTTTCAAACCAAGAATATTTGGCTTTGGTGTTGATGTTGAGATCAATGGCAACAGCTGACTAGGCATAGCATAGTATTTTTTCTTGGGGTTGTTGTAGAATACTCATTTCTCATCTTGTGCCAATCGAATGAAAAAAGAAAAAACAGTTTTCTTTCTTGCTTTTGAATCACTTTTCAACATCTCCCTGTTTCAGTTTGTACGCATCCTATTTCCTTGTTTTGAATATTTCCTATGGATTTCAATTGTAAGAGATGCCTCCAAACCTTCGCCGGTTTTTGGCTGTTAAGAGGAAGGTTTGTCTTCAATGTCGAAATTAGCATTCTTAAAATATTGAAAACATTCCCTACATGATTTATCAGTTGTAGCAGTGTCACTATAATCTGCCATAAATATTCATTCAATGTTCTTCAGCTGCACTTTTCTTCCAGTTAAAACAAAAAACTAAAACTGCAAATGCTGCTAACACAAACTTTGACATACTGAACACAGTAAAAAAAATAGATTTTTGAATAAAACTCAAACATTATTGACAGATGTCTAATATCACTGAAACCGACAAAATTAGGCAACACTATGTAAAAATTCACCACAGCCAGGCCATCTTTTGAAAATAGACCAAACTAATTTGTACTTCCAATATTTTTCTTGGGCATTTCTTTATTTATATCTGCAATATCATACGATTACAAGTTGAACTTTATTTTATAGTTATTTAATTTTTTACAGATCTACACTGAATAAAGGTACTTATGATTTTTTGCAAGTTGGAATAGACCATTGTGAAATGAAGATTATATACAACTAGCCACCTCCGGCGACCAGTTCGTTCACCATCTTAATAAATCTTGTTCGAAGAGAATCCTGTTTCTCACTGAATTCCATGGCACAGAAATCTCTCAGATTCTCTCTGAATGGTTACAAACAGGGGCGGCACTAGGGTAAGTAGTGCACCTTTCGTATTACGTTCTCACCTGCTAACGTAAAAAAGATGCCCCCTTTTATGCTCTACTTAATTTTTGAGTTCAAAATGACACCCCTTCAAAGCCAGCACCCAGATGTGATGCTTATCGTGTCAGGCCACCCCTGGGTACAAAAATAGGATGGTTTAATGATAAAAACCTACAAAAGGTACAAATCATTTTTGTCCTATATTCATTCTGAAGCGCTTCTAGCTATATCTGCCGTTATCAAAAAACGGAAAGGAAAAAAAGGGTACTTGCATATTATCCCGACAGTCATTCTCGCCAAACTATAAACAATTTCATGTTCCCAGCATTTATCTTTGCGAACAATCGCTGGTCTTGGCGAACCGCCAGGATAATACGCAAGTACCAAAACAAGTAAGAAAATCTGAAACACTTTCAGATTTTAAATACGCACCCAAGTGCTATATATTACAAGCGCATCATATCCATGCGTCTTCCCTGTTTTCTTTCCTTATTCCATTAAGTTCGAAAGTGTATCATTATTCATGAGTGTGATTATAAACAAAATTAAAATTGATATTTCTAACATCCTTTTTCTGGATGTAACACATCAGAAATAAAATGGGCGAAAAAGATGTGCAGAAAAATGCACAATTTGAACTGAATGAAAGTTTCAGAAACTTATTTTTTGTATTGTGTACTTGTCCCTAAGCCTGCTTATAAATCTACATCAGAAGGAAAAACTTACTCAGGTATAATTTTTATCCAGGCGTATCAGACGATAAAATGATTTTATTTATTAAAAACTGCGCAATCTATAAGTTTGTGCCATCTGTCGACTGCTCTGTAAAATAAAAACTCAATTGTATTTTTTTTTATATAGTTTTTTTTTGTATATTATGGGAACAGTGTTTTATTTTTGTGCAATAAAAAGTAGCCTATATGTTAATCCAGGATTTTAACTATTTTTATTCCAAATTTCATCCAAATTTGTCTGTTTCAGAGTGAAAGAGTATTAAACATACATACAAACATTGACATTTATAATATTAGTAGGATTTCTCATATTTGAATCGGCAGAATTTGTTATAATAATTTTAATATTAATGATTAAAATTAATAAAATATACTCTTATTAACACTTTTGCTGCCGATCCTGCATCAGTGTGCGAGTCATGAGTGTAAGCCAAATTTATTATTTTAATTTTGTGAATAACTAATTATTTACTTCGAAAACATGAAATTTGAAATAAATATGCAAAATTTTTACCATTCACAACATGGGGGGCAGGGGGGAGGGAGAATCATTTAATAATAAAAACTATATTTTATATATGAAATTGACATAAGATATTTACATTATACTAAATACGTTTTTTGGATCACCAATGAATGTATTAGGATAAGAATCTTTCCACGGTAATCCTTAAATAATTTTTAATTAATGTTTGTAGTAAATGTATGATTTTTAATATAAAATCTTAACAGCAAGGTTAATAAAAAGTTTTTGAAAATTCTTTTTATAATTATTTGTAAAAGTTTCCATTTTCTCCCTATAAAGTGCTAGACTCAAAATGTCGAAACACTGCAAACCTAATTGAGTTTTTTTCAAAAGAATGTTGAAAGTTATGTTAATTCTTACTTGGAGTTGGTTAACTCTTCGAAATACTCAAAGATTGATGCCTGGGTATCCACTATTGATTCTGCCATTCTTTTTTTCAGTCCAAAACTTAGCGTGAATACAGGTTAGGACCCCTCAGGAAGACTCCCATGGTGGGCATCCAACGCCTCGGCCTAGATCCCACATGAAGAAAATTGGGCATAATCCCACAAAGCCATTCTTTTCAGGCAGCACCTTACACAGTTATCTTGACTCATTGATGCTTCAACACGTATTTTTGATTCTACTTTCAAATTGGCAATTTCTGCTATGCTATTGGTCAGGAGCACAGACAAGAAAGTTTTCAGTCATGAATAAATAAACAGATTTTCTGCACAATAAGATATTTTTAATTGAGTGTATGAAATTATATTTTTACAACACACATTTACTGGCACCTCAAATAACTAAGTTCAAGTTCGACAGACTACTTTTGCTTTAGAAAATGAAAGATTAAACATAATAATAAAAATAATAATATTAGCTTTGGTTTTATAACAATACTCTCATTTTCTCATTTATTACGCCCAAGTTAAAGGGGCCAGATATTTAAAATTACTTAAAAAATACCACTTTTTGACTTCCTCTTTCTGCTTGTAAATAATGAAGTTCCTATTTATTTTATGAGGGGGGGGGGAGAGGCATATAGAGGAAGAGGATGCACTTCAAAAAACAAACACAAAATTTTTATTTTACCTAATGAGTGTCTTTTACACACATTCATAATTTGACTTTTTGAAGTAGTGAGAAAAACTAAATAGAACTTTCTATAGTGATATATTACAGCCCCATTGTAATTTTCTTACGAGACTAAAGCTTTCATGAAAAATTAAGATTTAAATGAAGATCAATATTGGCAATAAGCTTTTATCACACTGCTGTTATAAGGCAAGTTAATTCAATCTGAGCAGCTACATATCTTCTAGCATACACTATATGACATACATACTCTAGCATGTGTATGGAGAAAGGAGGGACAAAAAACTTTAAATATTATCATGTTAGCTATCTGGAGGGGGAACTTAAGAAAGATCTTTGAATTACTGAAATTTTGACGTACTTAAAAATGGAAAAAAATTTTTAGTGGGGAAAATTATACCACAAATTGTACAATGGAAATGGGGGGGGGGGGAGGAAACCACCCAACCTATGAAATATGGCAATTTTTGACAAACTGGAGAAATAAGTATGTACAGAGTGATTCAAAATAACATGGCAAAACAAGCAAACAAAAAGAATCAAATGTAGGAACATAAACACTATATGGAGTCACTATAGGGAGTTTCAAATAATACATAATACAACAAAAAGTCACTGTTTTTCCACACATGTTACACATTTATGACTAATATTATTGCAGGAGATGCTCAAAGTACTTCCCAGATGCATGAAGACACATAAAACATACCGTATTTACTCGTGTGTAGCACATATGTGTGTATATTGCACACACTGTATTTCACAAGAAGAAAAGATTAATTCTTTTTATCTCGTATGTAACGCGCACTACAAATTAAACTGCCAAGAAATTTTTATATAGAGGAAAATTTATTTCTTTGGGGAATTTACCTGACCCATTTTGCATTTTCCAGTCTTTTTCTAGACTTTCCCGAGCTATTTTCCATTTTCCTGACAGGTAGACACCTTGTACATGCAGCTTTCCTTCGTTTCAAATCTCCCCCCCCCCCCTCCAAAATATTACAAATCTATATTTACACTTTAAACATACTCAAAATGTATTTCTCAACAACTTCATTTGCACAAAAGTTAGAAAATTATACATACTTTCTACATGGTATAAAATACAATTTTAGATTACACTGTACCAAATTTTCAGAATTATATTACCCCTGTTACTTAATCTGTTTCTCCTACCATAGCAACGACTAAAGGGTGAATATTTACTCATCTATGCACTGGTCTTTGTAGAGATGGGAGTGAATAGGTTGAACCTCAGTTGTGTGTGCTAAATCCTCTAATCCTTCTTCCTTTTTCTATCAACTGTGTATTTGCTTGAAATCTAAATACTTGGAGACTGAATTATGATAAATAATTTATTTTTCTAACTAAAGATTCAGCATTCAGATAAATTAGCATCCATGTTATCATAAAGTTAAAAAAAAAAAAAAAAAAAAGTATACATATTTTGTAATAAAAATATCACGGACAGCTTTGCGATTTTGTAATTACCAAATATGGGTTGATGGAAATCTCAATGATCAACACATTTGCTTTCAAAATATTTTATGCAGTATTTTAACACACACACACACACACAAAATAAATAAATAAATAAATAAATAATTTACAGTCAAAAACTGAGTGAGAAAATTTGACAATGTTGTTCCTTCATATTTTTTAATAATAATTTTCTTGACAAATTTGAGGTTAAAAAATATATTTTGTTTTAATATGAATAAAAAAGAAAACGTATGTTCAAAATATTCATGGCTGATATATACAGAGGTTGCTCACACATTATTTATATGTGAGTTTGGTTTGGTGTACAAAGAACTGTCAATTTTAATTAAAATTAATATGCTTGTGAAAGTATAAATCATTGGAAAGTGAAATGGCTTTTTTAAAGAACATATGGTTAGAAGGCTATATTGTTGTACTTGTGAAAAAGATTATTAATACTCAGTTATTATAAAATGCTATGAAAGGGAAGGTTTTTCTACATCAAAAGCTGCAATATGTAATATACTCAATAAGACAAAGAGAAGGGGAAGAAGTTTGGACAAATTAATCAATTTTCAATAAAATATTATGTGGAATTGTGCATTGAATTGTGATTACGGTATTTGCAACAGATTACTGTTATTGACCAAGGCACTACTGTAGTCAAAAACTCTATTCATTTGTTTGATCCCTTTTTAAATTTGTTAAGTTTCTATTAGAAAAGAAAAAAAATAATCATAAAATATTACAGTTTTAACAATAGAATTTACATATAGAGCAGTTTTCAGTTTATAATAATGTCTGAAGGTATGCATATAAAAACAGTTACTAATTTTCAATCAAAAATATAATCATATAAAGCTTTTCTTCTTCCTCCTCTTTTAAGCATCATGTTGTCTGAACATTTAACTGTAAAATAGTTTTGTATTGTTACAAATAAATGCATGTTTTCACAGTACTGCATGAAAGTAACAGTCTTTCTAAATTTACAGTTGCAAATGGAGTCAAAGAAAGTTATCTGTACACCAGAAAGTTATCCGTTCCTGTGTATGCTGCTGCAAATTCTCGACCATCAGGAGAGGGGTCTGTGAATGCAAGCTCTCTGATGCCAATCACATGGCCGTGGATAAAATGGCACCTAAATGTACAAAAAGAATATGCAGAAGTACAGACACATAAACATCTAATTTACTACAGAATTAGAATAGTGATGCAAATTATTACTTTTCAAACATGTACCATGTAAGGAAAGTATTGTAATCATGAAAAAATTTGACTTCGAGATTTTGATGTATTTACACGTGAAATCTTCTGAATTTATTTATGCTATTTTTATGAGATGTATGTGTATATGTGTGTGTATGTGAGTGAACATAATAGCTCCTAAATGGGGCATTTGATTGAGCTCAAATTAGGAACATATGTTATAAACCACCATCTCAAGATCGGTATTGATTTTGGTGTGTATAGGACTTATAGTTTTTCTACAGGGCTGCAGCAAGCTTTCTTTTACATTATGGCGTATGGGGGGAAATTCTTGAAAGTGCTCTAGCACTTAAATGGTACATTCGATTGAGCTCAAATTGGGTATATGTTATAAGCCACCATCGTTCGACCGGTATTTATTTTCATGTGTATAAGACTTATAGTTTTTCTACTGGGCTACGAAAAGTTTCTTTTACATTATGGCATATGGGGAGAAATTCTTGAAGGTGTGCTAGCGTTTATTTAAATGCTTGGTAATGATCTTAATAGTAAGTATTCGGAAAGTCGAGTGGAGTCACTCCAGATTTTTATTAGTATTAAAAAGCTATTACACCCGAAATTTACAGGTAAGTAAGAATTAGCATTTTATGTATAATAAAACCATAAAACAATGTACCAGCAAACATGAGCTTGTTTAAACTAAGAATTCAGCGCTTTAATAACAAATAAAGGGTGTAGATGCAAAACTCACATTCTCCCCTTAGAAAGTTAGTTCTTAGAACAACACAAAACACTTATTAATGAACATGATATACGAGCACAACTGTTTGTGTCATAACAACTACTTGCACATAGTCCCAAACCTTTAATAATACTGGTAAAGCTAGAATTAAAATTTAAATATAGAAAATGTGAGTTTAGCATCTACACCCTTCAAATATTTTATCTATCGTAGTGAAGTCTCTTTATAATAATCCCTTCCCCCAATTTAGAAACTCTATTTTATAAATATTTTAAGAGATCTTTAACAGAATAGGCATGAAAATTCTCCCACTTTCCCCCCTTGAAATCCGAGTTTTGTAAGCAAAAAAAGAGGATTAATTTTTGTAATGATAGCTAATGATGAAAATGAGATGCTTTATATATAGAAACATTACAGGTCAGTAATAACTATACTATTTGGTGTTAGTAATAAAGTAACTTTCAGTTTAAATTTTCTTTCGGTATCTAAAATGGACACTGACTTACTAAAGTGTTCATACATCTTTGCCAGATTAGTAGAAAATTTTCGCTCTAGGCAAGGCAATGACAGAAACAAGTAAGGAGGAATCTTTACCTTAAGCAATCAATCATACGGGATGCAATTTTAGAGCGTCGAAATTCATGAGCCACCCATATGCGGTTGATTCCACAAACAGCTGGGACTATTTCTGGACCTGAATACCAACAGCCAATCCTCCAACTGTTATCTCTCTTGGCTGTGACAGATGATGATTCATCACCCAGCACCACACGATTGGCCTAAAATGATATTATAAATACAAGATATAATACACTTATGACAACGAAAATTTATTGCCATCATTTACACAGTCCAGTCACATTAATGTGACCATCAACATGAAACAACCAATCACAGAATTCAGGTTGCAGTATATTGCAGTGGAGAGTATATAAAGGTTGTCCGAGGGAATCAGAAAACATTGCAATTATTGGCGCAATGCAGAAATGGTGCGATTTATCCAATGTCCAAAAGGGAATGACCATTGGCTTTTTGGCCAAGGGTGGGAGTGTATTTCTGAAGCGGGTAATTTTGTAAACTGTTCACATGCTGCCGTGGTAAAAGTATGCTGTGGATTGCAAAATCGCACTATCCAAAATCAGCGATGTGGCAAATGTTGTGCAACGCAGGCCGTAGATGACAAAGGTAAACGATGGTTGCAGATGTGCAACCATTGAGCAACTGGCAATCCACATGAACCAAGGAGTTACCTACAGTGACTCCTCAACGATGGTTCAGTGAACATTTCTGTGTATGAGTTTCTGTAGCAGATGCCAAGTGCACCTGTGCTGACTGCTGTTCATCATCAACTAAAGCTGGAATTTGCACGCCAGTACTGCAACTGGATGCCCACCGAGAGGTAACAGGTGGTTTTTGACGAATCATGTTTCATGCTCCACTGAGCAGATGGATATTGGCATACATGGCATGAAACGTCAGAAAGCAAACACTCAGCAACAATTGTTGGAAGGATCCAAGCTGAAGGAGGGAACATTATGGTCTGGGTTTGTGGCATTGTCTGGGTGCACTCAATATTGTGGAAGGTATGATGGATCAACACAAGCATGTATCTATCCTTGCGGATAATGTCCATCCCTAAATGCTAATTATTTTTCCTCTGGATGATAGCATCTACCAGCAGGACAATGTGAAGTGTCATACAGGATACAGCTCTTAGTGTATGTGCACGGTTCGAAGAGCACCAGGATGAATTTATTGTACTCCCCAGATTTAAACCCAATCGTGAATATGTTGGACCACCTCGATCGGATTATTCATGCCATGTATCCTCAACTGCATAACACAACGCAACTGAATATGGCACTGGAGTTGGCATGGCTTACCATCCTAGTGAATACCTTCAAGAACCTAATTGACCCTCTTCCTGGACATCACATTAATGTAACTGGATGTGTACTATTATATTGAGAAAGCAGGGTTTACCTTAGGGCTATTTCATTGTGTGTAAGGTTTTAAACATCAAAAACATGGAAAACTGTCAAAAACTTAATTGATTTTTTGTTTAATCAGTCATTAGAAACATTTTATTAAAAACATAAAACTACAAAACTAATTAATTAAACTTAATATTACATAATTAATGCAATTACAGGCCAAGTGTCAGGACAAAACTCAAAGTTAAATAAATTCCTGCCCCTTATAAAGACCTCCTGAAATATTTACTTACCTTTTTTTCTTTCTTAAAAACGTAATTACATAACAGAAGTTCAATTAATATTTGAATAACTTTTGTTCACATTTAAGCTATTATGCAATCAATCTTAGCGATTACGCAATCATTGCTTGTGTTCAAAACACAACCTTCTCAGCCGAGATTTTCGTCCGAAATGAAGTTTCTACCTTTCGCCGCTAGGCGGCGCTCCTCAGACGATCGCTGTATCCTCTCGCCTCGTTCCGGCAAATCGCGGACCTGTACGGAAGCTTCTCTGCTCCGCGCTTCTGGCAATTCCCGTATAAATATGGCTGCTTCGGCAATGTCTTACGCTGCTGCAGAGCTGGGTTAGCTTGTTTTTTTGCTTGTGCCATAAGAGGAGTTAATTAACGTGTAATGTGAAACCGGTGACTATAAAAGTTGTTACTAAACTAATTTTTAATGTTTACACAATGTTTTTAATAGTCCAGTAATGAGAAACATTTTTTTAACTGCCCTGCTGTTTTTAATTTTGATATTTTGTGCTGAATTACTTTAAGCAATGTAACATTCTGGAAACAAGTAAATAAATGAAATTGTTTTTGAACTTTTTTCATCTTCTATTCCTTATCACTCTGCAACACTGCACTCTGCTAAAAGTACTAGAAGTGTATTAGAATTGTCACGTAAGTGACAACACCAAGGCCTGCGCTGCACAACAATGCCTTCACGAGCATGGGCTCTGGAAGCATATGCCTCTGCCAGGTGGCCAGCCTGATGTGAAGCCCCCAGTGTTTAACTCCCAAGCAAGCTTGGTACTTATTTTATTGACCCACTCAAAGGATGAAAGGCTGAGTGAACCTTGCCCAGCCCAGGAATCGAACCCTGGACCTGGAGCATGACAGTGCAATGCACTAACCATTGCAGCACCGAGCTTCCATGCTAGGGTTAAATATATAAAATAGGAAATGTTTTTTCAAAAGTATTTTATATTTTCACCCTTAAGTATTCAGTTTGTTCAAAATTTATTAATAGAAATAATTATCTGAAATTTTTTATACTATAATTTATGATTTCTTTTTGGAGAGCTTCAATAAAATATAGCAAAAAATAATGCATCTAAAAGAGAAATAATGTCAACTAATGTAATGAAATTGAAAATGTACTTACAGACGATATAGATTCAGCAATTATGCAACCGCCAACTTGCTTGGAGTTGGATATAAACAAGATAAAGGTGATATCTGGCTTTG
Source organism: Cheiracanthium punctorium (assembly GCA_038373885.1). Taxonomy (NCBI): domain Eukaryota; kingdom Metazoa; phylum Arthropoda; class Arachnida; order Araneae; family Cheiracanthiidae; genus Cheiracanthium; species Cheiracanthium punctorium. Next base: position 581,781 of record JAWZYV010001411.1, on the reverse strand, counting down.
TGGGAAGTGCAGTAGATGAAAATCCTAAATCTCTAAAAAGATAAATACAAGTCAATGGCAGCATGTAGAATTACCAAATTTGGTACTCAGGAAGCTCTAAACATGAAGTTATGCAACTTGAAACGATTTTTTTTAATTTTGACCTAGAATTTCTTTTATTTTATGTTTTATGTGATTTTTGGCATTTTTTTCCTCATCAAATGCTTAATAATGGCGGTAATAATGCTTGCAGGAAAACGGCATTTAGATCATCGGATACAGGAGAAAATTTTCTTTAAAAAACAATTTGTTCGGAATATGTAATATAATTTGCAGATTTTAGAAAGTGATTCTATCAACCTTTCAAGTATATTAGGCAAGTTGGAGTTGTTTAGCCTAAACACTCCAACTTGCCTAATATACTTGAAAAGTTGATAGAATCACTTTCTAAAATATGTATAATTTTTGTGGTGTAACGGAGTTGTCGCGAATTAATTGTTTCATCTGTTCTATCTGTGGTTTGCAGAGGAAGATGATAAATGCCACAACGGCTCTAATGCAAGAAATTTCATGTGGGAATCGTCCCAGAGTAGCTCAGTGGTAGAGCACCCGCATGTTAAGCGGTAGTCCTGGGTTCGATCCCCAGCTCTGGAATTTTTTGCATAGTTGGTAAAAAATAAAAATTAATCAGCCTAAACACTTCAACTTGCCTAATATAATTTGCAGATTTTTAGGAATGTTTAAACTAAGTATCTTTTTGATGATTTTTTATGTAAAATAATTTTAAAACTGTTGCATCTTGAATCCTATCTGTCATAACTTATTGATATTTTGACAAATGACGGAACATTCATTTTGCCTTTTAAAAGAAAACGAGAGGGGGGGGATATAAATTATGAGATTTTTCACAAATTTTTAAGTAAACAAGGATTTTGAATACAACAGCTTCTGCTTTAAGATTTCGTTAGACATTAAGCTTGCAATTTTTGCCGTCATCGTAACGGAGGCTGGATAGATGCCAATTGAAAGAGAAATACTTACAAACGAGAACCCGAGTTTTTGCAAGTGAAATATCTATGTAATTTTGATGTACAGGGTGTCTACCACATAAAAAAAGCTTGATTTCTTGACCATAACAAATACGAAACCCTAATATCAAAAATACATCATGCTGATAGCGTCTCAAAACGGTGGTAACGAGCTTTAATTGTTTATCTATTAGAGATAAGTGAGCAGTGAAAACTGAAAAAAAAAATGTTCAAAACAAGGTTGGAAATAAGACTTCATTAAGAAAAAATTCCTCTCATTTACAAAAAGTGGCACTTTTTAAAATTTCTCCAAGGACCCCTTACAAAATATTTCCCAATTAGTAAAACGTGCCCATACACTCTTGGGGTGAAAAACAAAATTGAGAATTATGAAGATAAATATAACTCTGGCTTAAACCACTTTACCATGGCTCTTGAAGGAAGAAAAAATCACGCGTTGATATAATCGCATTTCAGGGGTCGTACAGAATTTACGGAATTTTTTTTCCCCCGCTAGGGAATGCAATCGCGATCCTGCGGAAATGGGATCCTGCACGAATATTTGTAGGACTAGTCCTGCGGGATTACTGTCTTAATCCCGCGGGATTGAAACTGAAAAATAAATAATTTTTATTAGAGTTTCACGCCTCTTTCCCGATCAACAATTGGCCAAAACGTTTTGCATAAGATGAACAATAAGAACCAGTGATCATGGGCGCTCATACCTATTGGCAGGTAGGCGCCTTAGTCCCCCCCCCCCTCCTAGCTCCCATATTATAATGATTTAAGTACTCTTATAACGCAGAAGTGCTTCAACTCTCAATATTGTATCTTTCTGGGATAGAACGCATGACTTGTCCTCCCCCCTCCACTAACAAAGAAGGCAGCAACCCTATGGCCGCCCATGTTAATGATATCTTTAAAAGGTGAACTTCAGTTAACCACCCAAAAATAAATGGCTCCTTCAGAGTTTCATACAAAGAAAAAAAATCTTTTGTTAAGCGCTTTTGTAATCTCATATTCAGTATTCTATTATTAGTCAAAATCAGGGTTCGTTGATTTAAATCAGCTTGATTAAAATCATGATTAAAATCACGATTTAAATCAAGGGATTTTTTTTTTTAAATCAATGATTAAAATTATTTTTCAAAAATGCATTTTGAATTGATAGATTGATGATGATAATCTAAATAAAAATCTTCAACACTCAAATGAAATTAATTTCTTAATAGCATTAGATGGCACTGCAGTGGTTTAGGGAATCCTCCAAGGGGGGGGGGGAAGAGTGACTTTAGAGTGCGACAGTGTGAGAACAAAAGAAATTTGATCAGGAAAATTGGCATTACTAGAATTATTTCAGATTTTAGAACACGCTTGTTTAGGATTCCGTGTTCAGAGAGCTATTGCTAAAGTACAAGGATAATGGCAAGAATTAAGAAAGATAATATTTGGATGTACTTTAATGAAGAGCAGACAGTTTCTGGAAAAGGTGTTAAAACCAAATGCAAGAACTGTGGAAAAGTTATGATGGGATTAGTAGCCAGAATGAAAGCACATGTAGATAAATGTTTCTCCTCTGGCAGAAATGATATTAATAGTGATCAACCTCAAGAAACAGTTGAGAACAATTTAACTTGTACAAAATCTGAGGCAGCCAAACCTATGAAAAGAAAAATCAGTGAGATAGAAAATGATGTTGGTGTTCTTAAGAACAGCATGAATGATTATGTCATAAAGACCACTAAAACTCAAAAGCAAATAAGAGGAAGGGGCAAGATATATTTATGACACCAATTCTGCTTTTCATCAGGTTAATCATCCCCAATTTAAAAAGATGATTTCTGCTTTAAGGCCAGGGTATACTGCTCCAAATAAAGTAGAAATAGGTGGAGCATTACTTGATAATATATATGATCAAGAGAAAGAAATTGCTTCATATTAAAATTTGTTTATCTATGCACTTATTATAATAATAGCTAAAATAGCATAAAATATATTTTATATATATTGTTTAAAATGTCATACTATTTTTATAATATGCAAAATAAATTCATATTAGAAATTTTTAAAACATCTTTAAAAAAATCCGATTTAAATAAAAAAAATCTGATTTAAATCAAAAAAATCCGATTTTTTTTATTTTTTTTTAAAAATCACGAACCCTGGTCAAAATTAGATGAAGACTAGGAAGATGAGTGCCTCTTTACGTTGTCTTTTTTACATTCTTCTTTAGCAACTAAAAAGTAACAGTATATTATAACGAATATCACGACTATAATTTTCATATTTATGTAAGGTATTGTATTAATTATCAAATAAGTATTATTATTAAACTTTAGATCTTACAACCTTACTATTTCCTACTTTCCTTTATTTAAATCAGATTTTAGTTTAATGAAATATTAATCCTGGGGGATTGCGGGATCCCGAAGGATCAACAAATCTCAATCCAGCAGAACAAAAAACAGTGCGGGATTGCATTTCCTATTCCCCGCATTAGCAATAAATGTCTACACTCAGAATCATGTATAATTCCCGATCATCTTTCGTTAAAGATATTTCTGTGACGTATGATGAAAGGCTCAATTTGCTCCATCACCTCATTAGTTTATGGGGTACATTTTACTAATTACGAATGTTTTTGTAAGAGGTGGTATACAAATTTAAAAAATGTAACTTTTTGTAAATGAACAGCAGGAATTTTCTCTTAACGCAGTCTTATTTCTGACCTTATTTTGAACATTTTTTCAATTTACACTGTCCACTTACCTCTAATAGATAATTCTCAGTACCACCTTTTTGGGACTACCTGTATATTATTTCATGTACCTGTATATATCAGTATTTTATACTGACACTGCAGGTATTTATAAAATTAACATAAAAAAAAAAACGAAAACAAAATAGCCGGCTGCTACATTGGAGTAACTAAAAGAAAAATTAAAGATCACCAAACTGAACACATTAAATTTAATAGACAATCTACAGCCTTATCCCGCCTCGCGCTAAACACACTTATCACAATAGATTTTCAAGGAATACAAAAAATAGCCAATTTCAATAACCATACCTACGCTTACTTACGCGAATCTTTGGAAATAATATCAACAGAGGGTAGCATCAACGATACGACCCATGCAACAATAAACGAAACCTGGAATGACGTCATGCGCAGAAAGAGCGGCGAGAGAGAAGAGGAGGCAAGAAGCCACATCATTCCCGCGAGTGAGACGTCGGACTGAGGATGGTAGTGGGCCGGCGACCGAAATATATCTCCGGAGGAAAATGGTAGTGTTTTTCATAAGTTAACTAACCCATATTTGCCCCAAATGAACGGGATTGCCGAGAGGCTTAACAGAAGTTTATTGGATGGTGTTCATTCTGAATTATTTCAAACTGAATTGCCCCATTCCCTTTGGGCAGAATTAGTGTTAACACAAAATTATCTTAAAAACAGATTCCCACATAAAAAGTTAAATGGTAAAGCTCCTCTAAATATTTGGATAAATAAAACATTCTCAGTGAGACACTTAAAAATTATAGGTAGTAAAGTTTTTGCCCATATTTCTAAATATAAAAGCAAATTTGATAAAAGAGCCCGGAAGGGAATTTTGATAGGGTATGCTTCCAGCACAAAGGGATACAGAATATGGTACCCGGGGACAATTTTAGTTCAAGAAACTAAGCATTTAAAAATAAATGAGAATGATGTCAAATTTGAAATTGAAAACAAATATTTTAGTACAGTTGATATAAATTTATTTAATGATTTTAAAAACTGAAAATTTTGATGATAGTGATTCACTTAATTTACCTAGTCATGATTCAACCCAATCATCACCTCCTAAAATTGATTGGAAGAGGGTAGGAATACCAAGAAGGAGGGGGAAAACAAAAGGCCGTATAGATATGTATTACTATCCAGAAAAAGGGGTCAGGCTGCAAAGTAGAAGAATATTGTAAGAAAAGGGACATACCATATGACCCTAAAGACTTTAGTTGGACACCCCAACGGAAAGTAACATTCCGTGATAGTAGTGTGGATGAGGATGAATCTGAGGAAACTAAATCTGAAGGCGAGGCACTTTGTGCAGATATAAGAATTCCAAAAACTTTCAAGGAATCCCAGGGTCTACCAGAAAAACAAAAATGGCAAGAGGCCATGAAAACAGAAATAGAAACTTTAAAGAAAAGGGAAGTTTTTGAACTAGTTCCCAGACCTGACCAAGTTAGAGTATTGGGCAGCAAGTGGGTCTTTACAGTTAAAGAAAGTGAGTCACAAAAGGTTAAAGTCTTTAAAGCACGCCTTGTAGCTCAGGGATTCCGACAAATAGGGGGGATCAATTATTATGACACTTTTTCACCTGTAATTTCATTTTCCCTGGTCAGGGTTTTCTTTGTCATTTTTAGTATATACAAAAATTGGATAACTTTACATTTGCACATAAAGTGTGCATACCTTTATGCACCACTAAATGAATTGATTTACATTGAGCAGCCCGAAGGATTCCTTGAGAGAGGTAAAGAATCTTATGTAATGAAATTGGTTAAAGCCTTTTATGGGCTTCATCAAGCAGGTAGAGAATGGTTTTTAGAATTAGACGGTGCTTTCAAAGAATTGGGAATTTCAAAGAAAATAGTCTGTTTGAGAATTTCTTTCTTAAAAATATTTCATGCATCTTGGATAGTTTTAGGCATATATTTTTACATATATGCATACATTCATACAAATGTAAAATGTATTAAAAACAAGCTTATTCAATTAAAAAAACCTTTTATAATTCATGTAACATATAATTCATTTTACATGGAATATTTGCACTGAATACAAGATATATAAAAATTAATATCATATTAAACACTGATTAAAACAAAGCTTTAATTATTATGTTAAATTAATTAGTTTAGTACACATCAAAAGTAACCATGCTTAGTAAAGGACATTAATATAAATCACTCATTTATATATGTTTCAAATTTATAAATAAACTTGTCTAGCTGTAATTTGTCATTGAAATCAGATGTAATATGCCACTTAGTGTGAATAAGCTGTATTTAGGTTCGTCAAAACTAGAAAAATTAATATTTTTTGTTTTACTTTTTAGGGTTCTCTTGTTACATGGACCAGTGGCTCTAGTCTTAATCCGACTGTGAGAATATCACAGGCTTTGTAGTCTTTATTTAACTGTATAACAGTAAATGATAATAACCCCCCCCCCTCAAAAAAAAAAAATAAATAAACCCCACTAAACATTGCTTTCTACTAGACATAGAATGGCCAAACAATAATCAGATATCATTTGAAGAATCTGTTCTTCTTTGTATGATTTAATGAATATAAACTGACAAAGAATGTAGTGTTGCTACAATTTATTTTCAATATTCCATAAACAAGGTGTCCACCACTGTCAGGAGGCAAAAATAGTATCATTAGTAGCCTCACCGACATAAAAAAAGTCACCAGTTTAGTAGCCATTTTTTAATTTTAGTTGCCAAAATCGAGCATTTTTGTATGATTTTGTAGTTAAGAAATAAATATATGTCAGTTAGTTTCATTTAAGAAAGAATGAATAAAATGATAAATTAAAAAACTTCCTGCATTATATACCTAACAGAGCATATAGTATTTTTTTTTATAATACAATTTAAAAAATGGATTAGAATATTTGATGAACAACCAGTTGACTCTTTGAAAAGAAAGGGGAGTTGAGAAAAACCGAAATCTGATTTTCAGATGAGTAGCCTGGAGTAAGATACAAGTATACATGAAAATAGTATGAAAATGAGGTTTTTTATTCAAAATAGTCGCCCAAGTTGCCTTATTTTTAAATTAGTACTAAAAGTCACCTTTTTAGTCGCCAATAAACACCTTATGTAAAAAAGAACAGCCACTATTTACACAAGTAAATAGCATAAAATTTAAACATTTGAAAAAGGATTTTAAAATTGCCAAGTTATTAAGATAGAGATTTTAAGACAAATTTAATTTTAAAAAAATAGAAAAAGAGACAGTCCTATCAGCATAACATAACAGTTCGTAATCTTAAAAATTAAAAGAATTGAAAGCATGAAACCCAAATTGTGGAACATTTAAGTCAATGGTTTCCCAACCTTTCACTAATCGCAACCCCTGTTCCCATCTGCCATGATTAACTAATAATAATAATTTTTTTTTAAGTGAAAAATATATCTTGGGACTGACTTACAAATTGTATTGTTTATTATGTATTATTTATACACGGGATGGTTGAGGTTAAATTTAACTAAGTTTTGCTATTCTTGGGCAAGCACTTGTCAGTCAACTGCACGTCATCTTGGACATCTAATTCATTCCTGGCTTTTGTCTATATGTCAAAATACAGCCAGGTTTATTTTAAAGAAGCCCAACCAGTCAGTCAACGTTCAGGGAATCTCATTTGCACATTGAGCAGATTAGTAAGGTCACCACCATAGTAGTGGGTTTATCAATGCCATTTAACTGACCTTGAACAAATACTTGAATCTTTGAAGGTCAGTACAGGCTATAAATGCTGTAGTTTCATATCTTCAGGATTTTTACTTTTCAAGAAAAGAGGGATAAAGGGTGTTTCTGACCAGAGAGAGAGGCAGAGAAACGTGAAAATATTTTGCTATTCATTTTCTCTGCAGCAACTCCCCAGTTGGGAACCACTGTGTTAGAGTGTTATTAATTAACAGGACAATTTGTTACAGTGCACCAAAAGTAAGTCGGACCAGACAGAAATTATCGACAAACCTATTTGCAACAGCCAAAATGTCCTCTATTTTCTTTATTTTTGAAAGATGGTCATCCTTCCGGACCATAATCACTCTGCCATCTCTATACTCTCCAATTACTTTTTCGTCTTTCCAACCCTGGAAAGTCAGACAGTACTTATATTAAATTTTCATAAATAAATAACTGTACACATAAAGAAAATGAACTTATATAGTTACAAAGTAAACAAAACATATTTTTATATTTAATCATCTGGTGATTGCATTATTTCCAGACGATGCAGACAAAAATTGGGTCTGTTTTTGCAATCTCTTCACAAAATTACAATTGACTAAAATAACCCCTTAAGAAAATGCAATCAATTAAAACGGCCCCTTCATATAAAATACGATCGATTAAAATGACCCTTCATTGGCATTTTACCCTACATTTTAATCTGTTTTATTAATTATTTTTAAAAATAAAGTCACTTTTATTAAAAATTGGTATGAACATTCACAAAAATAAGTGTTGAAATTCACAAAATTAAGTATTGAAATTCACAGAAATAAGCAATTTTCACAAAAATGGGACTCTGGAAAAAATTCCTGGATCGACCCCTAATTTCCCTCGAAAACTGTCTTAGAGGCATTTAGTTTTTTACTGAATAAATTATAGCATCAATAAACATCAAATTTAAAATAAACTAGCTATCTTCAAATGATATATATCCAAGCTGTTTTCAGTACAAAACAGCTTGGTGGTGCTTTTTAGTGTGTAAAACAAAGTAGAAAAAATGCCTGGGTATGGTAAACTGCATTTTATTTACTCATTTTACTGCATAATTTTCAATGTTCTAGTCTAGAAATATCATGAGCACATAAATAAAAGTGTGAAGGAAAATTTGATATTTACAAAATGTGTATAACTAGGTAATTTAACTGTTAAAAAAAGCAGCATGGAAAAAATCACACCTGCTTTCTAAAACTATAAATTTTAATCAGAATTGATACATTTTCTCCTAGTGTAAGATTTCTTTTCTGTATGATATTTCATAGCACATCCACAGCTGTTTAAAACAGCACTTAAAAAATACTGAGATATTAAAAATTGCTTTTATATGTATCTGATTTTTACAAATTTATATAAAATAAACACAGAAATTTGTATTACTTCTCTAATTTCTAATTAATAGTTCTATTTGAGAAAATAGATGTAATTTAAAATTTTGGATATTTTGAACTTTATCTTTGGTTCATTCAACTTCGCATTATCTAAGTTTGACTGCATATGTATACAGGATGTCCTAGGCTTTTATTCCTTAAATATTGCTGCAGAATTCTCTGCTTGTTTCCTGGGTTCGTCGTTCTAAAGTCCAGTAGGTATAGAAAATTCTAGTAAAGAGTCCACTTGTCAGGATGGAACATGAACTTTATTGCTTCTAGAACTTTGTTGAACAGTCAACTGTACAAAATTCACAGGCACTAACAGCCAGTAGCTTGTTTATAACAGTCCACTCATTTCCAAAGCTTCCACATATGCTGTATACCTCAGACAAAATAAAACACTTCCACAGGCATAAATCCAATGCAAACTTATTACGAGGGAAATTGTAAACTGTCCTTCAAGAATCAGCAATAAAGAATTTACACACAGCACTTTAAAACAAGGCTTTTAAGACAAGCGGAAATACTGTTTCTTAGTGTCAATACAAAGCCTTAAGTTCTCAAGTACATCTGCTCTCTCTCCAAAAGTAGAAGCAAGACTGACTGGACCGGAGTAGCACGCTTCCTTTTATAGATGACACAGAAGCTATTAGAAATTTCTGGAAAAAACTGTTTCTCAAAAGATCCCAGTAGCACGTGAATTTTGATTACCAATACAGCAATATTAGCCTGTTATGTAATATTAATGCAGGAAAACTAGCTTTACAAGCCCATTAATAAAATAACACCAAATGACTGAAATGTAGCTAAGCTTGATGACTTTTTGGCTCCAAAAATAAGTACCCAAAAGTCATGTTAGATAAGGCCTACGAGCAATATTTCTCGAGATTTCTAGAAAACGCTAGATTAATCAATGGGGGAAACCTAAAACTCTATATTTTGCATTCTAGTTAAGTTATTTTGATGCAGCAAAAAGGAAAATTTAACTATTTGACATATAGAATACGAACTTTAAACTATTTTAAATAAAACTCAGAACAGCAGGTTGCCCTGAATATTCGTAACAATATTCATCATAAACATATATAATAAATTACAAAGTTATACAAAATTAAATAAAAATTTTATGGTATTGATTAGAATTTTCAAAAAATTATATTGAATTAAATACAAAAATAAAAAATTTTATATGCCCCCCCCCCACACACACACACACAAAAAAAAAAAAATTCTCAATTAGTGAAATGTGTCTCGTCCCATATATTAAAGGCGATTCCCATACATGCAAGGTGATGTACAAGATGTAAGCAATTATCCTAAAAAGTGTTGGATAAACATATGTTGACTTAAAACACTTTTCAGAGGCTCTCAAAGCGAAAGAACTATGTCAAATGATTGATTACATTTCAGGGATCATACACAAATTACAAAAGAAAACAATAATTGCATAAATGCAAAATACTTCAGCTAATATTAGCACTGTTGGCCCCTCACTAACTTTGTAATATATCTGAGCTTTTTTTTTTATTTTTTATTTATTGAAAGATTAAAGCTTTGCATATCACCTCATTAATGTGTGACACATTTTACCAACTTTTTTTTTTTTTTTTTTTTTTTGGTAAGAGCCCATTTCAAATTTATATTTATTTAATCTCTTGAAAATTTCATTCAGTGCATAAAATTCTGTACTCTTTTTAATGAAATTTTGTAATTCATTGTATATGTCCATGATCAATTGTTGTATATTCAAGCAATAGTTGTATAGTATTCAAGAAACAGTTGTAAGAAAGAAATTTGAAAGAGTTTGAAACTGTGCAATAAATCATTAAATTTTGGTAAGTGAAAAATTTCTGATTTTTTATTATTATTTGAAGAAGAAAAAAAAAAAAAAAAGTATTTCATAAGGATTTAATTTTTGCTATTATGACGGAGTCTCAAAAATTAAAGCCTTGCAAAAATAAGTGCTTTTACAGTATGTATACAGGGTCAATCTAAACTCTTGAGCAAAACATTAAGGTGTGATAGGGCACATAATAAGGAATCAGAATCACATAGCAATTTGGGGTCAAAAATGCAGTTTTCACTTACCTAGTAATAATCACTTTATGAAAAGTATTGAAGTGTTCGTCTAATTTCTTAACCAAGTTTCATAAACAATAGGCTCATCTCCAAAATTTTCATCCGGGAAATAAAATAGAATTTTTAAACTATGAATTTTAGTCTTCTGTTTTCGGAGAAAAATACATTAGTTTCTGACGAACAATGGTCGGAAAGTGCACTGTTGTTTCAGCATTTTTTTCAAAGTGATTATTAACAGCTACATGAAGACGATGTTGCTGACCCCACGTTGCTTTGTGATTCTGATTCCTTATTATGTGCTCTATTACCTCTTAAAGTTTTATCCAAGAGTTTAGATTCACCCTGTATAATGTATGAAGGAACAGTAAAAGGTAGTTTGGATTTTGTTCACTTAAAAGCATGGTATTCTTACAATATCATTTGGTTTCCAGTTATACACAAATTTCTGTGCCCTTTTTAATCACAGGCAGTATGCTTGAGCCTGATCTCCCAAACGTCATCAGATAAACTGTATTTGATTGAATACGAGACGAGAGAGAGGCAGAGTGGATTAATTCTTTTAAATAAATACGACAGCACATTGAAATCGGGAACTTCCTACCATTTTCACTGCTTAGCAATCCTATGCAATCATACTTGTGTTTCCCTTTCCCTCTTCTCGTACTATGTAGTTTTTAATTAAATTGGTATAGATATTTAACAAATCATGAAACCTCCCTTAGTTTGAACCTTCAGTTAATTTTATCATTATATATATAAAACAATGTTATTAGGCAAGTTGGAGTGTATAGGCTGATTAATTTTATTTTTCACCAACTATGCGAAAAATTCCAGAACTGGGATCGCATATTTCGCATAGTTGGTGAAAAATAAAATTAATCAGCCTATACACTCCAACTTGCCTAATAACTTGAAAGGTTGATGGAATCACTTTCTAAAAATATAAAACAATGTTTAATTGAATAAATATGTGTATCATATGTACTAACTTCTTTCTTAGTTGTAACACTTCAAAAACACTTATAAAAATATCCTTAGTAATATAAACAAGCATTAATTACTCATTTTATTAAAATGAATAACCAGTGCTTTGTGTGTGATATTAGTGCATGTGTGCTTTAGTGTGAAACACTAATTTCATGGGTTGATCTAGAAACTTTTTTCAGAGTCCCATTTTGTGAATTTCAATACTTACTTTTGTGAATTTCAACACTTATTTTTTGTTAAAATAATCAGGAGTCAATGATTTAAATCAATTGATTTTTAAAAAATAAAAAAATCTTTGATTTAAATCAGGGATGTACAATCTCTGCCCCACAGGACATTATTGGCCATGAAACTTGTTACATTCACCTGCCAACCCAATTGCACGTTGGGAAAAAAAAAAAAATCGGAATCCATCAATTCAATTTTTAAGAAAGGGAATTTGAAAATTTAATTATTCTAATTATTTAATTCTTGGAATCACCCAGTTGCCGTTCCAAGAACTTTAATTTGCAAAGAAACTTATAAATACATATTTGGAATTAGTGTCAGTACATCTATCAATTAGTCTTTAATATTTTGTTTTAAAGACTATCTATACATATTATAAAACAAAGTCCCCTCGCCGCATCTGACTGTCTGAAAACCTTAATCTTGGAAGGTACCCACTCAATTTGAAAAAAAATTTTTGTATTAGATAGGCTATTTAATGAGGAAGGTTTTAAGCTACATAACAACATGGTACGACAATAATATGCACGTGTACTGAAGAATAAGGCAATTATTTACAACTATGTTTTCAGCTTAAACCACATGAATTTGTAATTGTAATATAAGCAGTTCCATTTTACATGATCAGATAATCAAATCTTTGAAATTAAGAGTCATGTGATTCACCCTCTACATATGATGTTTATATCCGATAAAGCTAGATCAGATAAAAATGTGAAATTCTTTCGTTATAATAATTTAAGTTAGATTTCGTGAGCGAAACTGACGTACTTTTTATGCCATGACACAAAAATGCAAAAGAAATCCATCTAGATTAGCATCTCTCAGGCATAAAATTTGATCCATCAGTGAAATAATAACTTCCACAATATCCAATAACAGTAGATCAGTGAACAACATGAGATTATTATTATCTACTTATATACATGCAATACCAAAATCAATGATATTTCCAACGATATTGTTGTGAACGGCGACAGCTGGATTTAAAATTAGTGCAATAACAATAATGCATGTGCAAAAATCCAAATTAGCAGTTCAATGACGTCAAATGGAGCAAGCATATGTCATGCAGTAGCTAGATTACAAAATAACAATAATGGATACACAAAAATGCAAGACCTTTTGGACTTTTTCACAGCTTTAAGATATCGAATTTAAAATACTTAGTACATTAATCGCCCATCTAAAAATGTCACCATGCATTGGGCTAAAGCACATTTTAGCCATTTGCTGTTCCAACATTGGCTTTTATCATGACACCTAAAATGTGTAGCAACCATAGCCTAAATAAATTTAATGACAAATACTGTTAAAACCAATGAGATATAATACATAGCTGCCAACCTTCCTGATTTCTTCGGGAGATTTCCCACCACTAATTTTTACCTATCAATACATGCTTAGTAAAACGCCAAGAATTTAATGCAAAATAAAGCTGTTTAAAAATTGTGGTGGGAAATCTCCCGAAGAAATCGGGAAGGTTGGCAGCTATGATAATAGGATAAGAAGTCGTTGGTTAAAACAAAGAAACAGGATTTTTATTGAAATGAATCCAGAAATTTAGTCAACGAGGTATGGGGCAGCGAAGCTGGCCACCTTAGCAGCTAATATTACTTAAAATAATGCACTACTTGACTGGCCCTTGATACCATACATTTAAATTTCTGTGGCCCATAATCTGAAAAAGGTAATGCATAATACTATTATTGTTATTGCATGTGATTAATATTTCTGTAAAGTTCTATTTCTGAAATCTTTTTTAAAATTTGTAAAGTAAGTCCACATGTGATCAATCAATTTTGCTGTGCTCCCAAAATCATCCACATCGGACAAAATTATTTTATTTGCATGTCAAAGAAATATTTTATCTACAACTATTTATACCATCAACAACTAGATATTTACCAATTGTCTATACTCTTTATATAAAGTAATTGAAATTATTTTAAAAATCTGATCTAATTATTTTTTTTAAATCGGACTTAAAAAAGATCTCATTTAAATTTTAAAAAACCTGATTATTTTGATTCTTTTACACTTTGAAAATAATTGACAAAACAGATTAAAAGGTAAGATAAAAACTCGGCTGAGCCTCATCAGGGGAGATCCCCCTGAACCCCCCCTAATTTTTTAGTTTCATTATTGCCATATTAAAACAATATTAATTGAATTTGTCATTTTATCGCTCATCTTTTGCGTATTTCGCCTGATAACCCTATGTTGAAATTTTTATGAGTGTAACCTATTTATAGAAAAATACACGTGATGCATATTCTACAGCTTACGAAATATTGTAACGATAGATTAAAGCTGTTGTAAACTAATAGTATTTAAATGTATGTAAAAAATACATGTGAAGCATATTCTACAGCTTACGAAATATTGTAACAATAGATTAAAGCTGTTGTGAACTAATAGTATTTAAATACATGTAAAATTATGTTGCATACTTTAATGTCGCATTTTTGGGACACATTTTTCAATAAAGGGTGTTGAGAGATAAAATGACATAGTCATTCGAAAGGCTAATGAAGGGCCATTTTAATCAGGGTTTCGGACCCACCGACAAACCCAAAAAAACCCAATAAAACCCACACAGAAGTGGGTTTTTTTGGGTTTTATTAAAAATTATCAAAATTTTTCCTTTCTTTCATTTAAATCATTTGTTATTTGACATTAAATACATATAATATTACCTACATAACTTAATGCATTATATTAGATAAATATAAATATGCCAGTTTAATTTTTTTATAATTATTTTTCCAACTTCAACATAAAGAATAATAACCTTTTTAAAAATAATACCTTGAGCCAATTCTATCTGCAATATTTGTTTTGAAATGAACAGGTGTAGAATGCAGGCAGGGATAACTTAGTAATTTATCTCTTTAATGAATAAGTTTTTAAATAGGAATAAAAATATGTAATTATCAGTATAGTGACCAAAAAAAAAAAAAAAAAATCCTTTCCCAGATAAGAGAAAAATGGGACATGTCTCTCTCTTACAGCTTACAAGCATGCATCTCAAGAATTAATTCAGGTTCAGGAAACCATCCTGTATTCTATTAGTTGCTGCATTACTTTAGTACTGAGAAATATAAATCTGATTCATTACACATTGTTTATGTGGGATTTAATATCAGACATATTAATTCTAGATTTTTTAAAGTAAAAAGGAATATATATTCAAAGCAAAAATGAATAACTATAAAGAAAATTATTAAATAAATAGTAGTTCTGCAGTAAGTTGGCCTGCAAAGGCTTTACTGACTTATATTCTAACTAGAAAATATAACTATGACTTAAAAAACATAAAGGTAAAAAAAATTAAAAAGTTAAATTTAAAAGTAATAGAAACAGCCAATCAAAAACAACATATTTTTCTATGTGAACAATAATATACTTTTATCTATAGTCATAAAACAAATTAGGAGCCTTTTATAAACATCAGCAGAAAAAGATAGTACTGCATTAAAGTTGAAGTTATTTTTACATTTTAATTAATTAATTAATTATTATTTTGTAATGAAAGTTTTCTTTTACACTAAAACTATTCTGTTTTGAAATAAAACCACAAAATTTAAATCCAAAAAGTGTTATACTATAAAAAAACCTTAATAAAACCCAAAAAACCCACCCGGGTTGGGTTTAAAACCCTGATTTTAATTGATCGTATTTTTGCGAAAGGGCCACAAAACAAATCCAATTTTTGTCTGCATCAATCCCTGAATTTACTCTTAGTTCAATGGCGTAATTATACCCAAATCTGCCCGAGTAATGCAGCTGTAAATAGAATTCGGAGCAATGTAAAGAATACTATCAATGTTATGCTGGTCAAAAGTATTTTTGACAAACATATCTTAAAAATGAACAATTTTATCTAAAATATGTTGTTGTTACTAATCTCGGAATCATCTAGCAGGTCTAGACAATCCCCATGAATCCAAAAGTGCACAAAAAGTCTGAAAACAGTCGAGGGTTCTGCAGGACTTTGTTTAAAACCATAACAAAACAAAATATGGGCAGGGAAGGCCATATCTTCTGAACACCAATGGCACTCAGGGAAAATTATTTTGATCCTGCCGAAAAGTGAGGGCAATTCTATTTTTGCTAGGGAAGAAATCCTGCCAAAGGTGAGCTTCCCATAATGACTTATACTCTCTTCAGCAGAGGACCTGGCCAGGAGTTGGCTTTTTCATTACCATCTAAAATATACAAATATTTTAAGCACAGCTATAAGCAGACAACTCACAGGGAATTTCAAGTTTGTCAAGTACATGTTATGATATTCCATATGGAGCTTCTCATCTTCCCCATGGCCAACAGTGTAAATCATGTTGCAGGTGCTGCAAATCTTGCCTCCAATTTCTTTCTGACCAGCATCAATAATCATTTGTTCGCCACCTTTGATGGAGTCCTTAGTCCAATGCCCACACACTCTGCTGATAGACTTCACCTTCCTAAAACATACATAAACAAGTATGATTAGAGAAAAGAAAAGAAAAAACAAAAAAAGAAGAAGGAAAAAAAAAACCAGAATCCCAATTACTTTACTATAATGAAAAATTATTTCCATAGTAAAAGAGCTTGGCAATTTCTTGCCAAATATAGAAGATATCACCAAACTAGGATTGGTTTTTTGAACTTATTTTTAGATTTATCAAAAAATTTCATTTTTACTTTTCAAAATATACTTTTGTTATGCAGAGAAAACTGAAGATAAATAAATAAATAAAATAGAAATAAATAAAAAGCACTTTTAAAAAAAATTGTAAATTATGGTAAAAAGTAGTAAGTAATTAATCTGTACGCTTCCTGCTTTAGTTTCTTGCTGTACTTCTAGCTAGTAAAAAAGGGTACTTTTAAGAAAATTTTGATAAATTAGGGATACTTGTTGCACTGATTTTCCAACTGTTGAATGGAGATGCTTTTCCATCAATAACTGATTTTAAAGGCAATAATCTAACTCTTGAAGGAGAGCTGATTCATCAACAACATTGTTATCTGCATCAACTTTTATTGCAATGGAAGAAACTTTTAAAAGACTTCCAATTTTATAATTAAATGGTTTGAAACTAATGAGAAAATTAAAAAATAAAATAATAATGGCTGACTTATTTAAGAAAACTTGTAACTATAAAACAGATAAGAAAGAAAAGATACTGCTGCCAGATAACTGGTTGAACCAGGGTTTTGACGAGATATTCAGCACTTGGTATCTGGCCACATTGACATCCTTTGCATCATTACATAAAAATAAGGGAAATTTGATTGTTTAATTTATCAAAACATTTTAATCAATCTTTTTTAAAAAAAAAAAAAGTTATGCCGATATGATGTTAATAAAACACAGATTATATTCTTAATGAAAAAGTACCCTAAGAAGAAAATTCACTTTTAATTCTGCCAGAATAATTCTGGCCTAATTATAATCATTAAAAGGACTATATTCCGTATCCGGTGCTTGTTTACATATCAATGTTTGTGTTTACGTTTCATTAGTGATCCTTCTGGCTCCAGGGTGGGTGATGCACAGCCGGAGTGAAGTTACCTGCCGGTGGTATTTTTGACTGGCAACCATAAAAAAAACGTGTACATCATCAGTTTGGGAATTTGAAATTGTTTCATGTTATGGATGGAAGGGAATGAAATATGTTATGTTATTGCATGAAAAGAAAGTGTGTGTGTGTTTGTTAGAAATATGGTGTGAATATAAAGCTAAATAAAAGAAAGCATGTTGGTTTTATGTTATCAGCCGCTGTGTGTGTTTGTTAAAATGTAGTGTCAATATAAAAGTAAATAAAAGAAAGCATGCTGGTTTTACGTTATAAGCCGGTGGGTGTTAGGGACATTTCTGAACGGTTAATTAAAAAAAATAAAGGTAAGTGCTTTTTTTTAACGAATCTTTGCAATGTTTTAGGTTTTTAATGTGAACTTTAAATTGATATTTGACATTTTTATGTTTTCGTAAGTGCTATTTATGTGCTATTCTAATCATACTGACTTATGAGGTGCACAAATAGGTTGTTTAATCCACCGATGTTTTTTTGAGTTGAAAAGTGGCCAGTGTTTGCCCAGTTTACATTACATGTGCAACTAGGTTGCTTAATCCGCTGTAGTTTTTTTAGTTAAAAACCGTCCACTGTTTGCTCATTTTAAATTGCCTGTTACTAAATTTGCAGACTTTTTTACGTTAAATATGGATGGTGTATTTTGTTTTAATGTTTTTGTTAGTGGAGTATATGTGCAATTTTAATGTGTTAAAATACTTTGCTGATCATGCAAAATGGTTGGCGACAGTCGCTGGAGCTTGGCAACCGCCAAGCTACAGCTACTGTCACCGTGTTTACATGGGGTGCGCACCGTCGATAGATAATCAATTAAAAGTACGAAGAAAGATAATCAATTAAAAAGTACCTTTTGCTATTTGGTAAGTCCTTGAGGTTTTTTTTAGCAGAAGGATAAAATATTGGATACAGTTTCACAGGCTTATCTAAGGGAAAAAGAAAAAAACTGTAGTGAAGCAAAGCATCCAAAAATAAATATAAAAACCTTTTTCAATAAAACTGGATTTTTTTTAACCTTAATGCATTCTTTAAAATGGGCTGAAAATAAAATTGTAACATCATTTAGGCTTACTCATGCTAGGAAAAATATTTTTTAAAAAGTTCAGCATGAACTTTCCCAGAAAAATCATGAAAAATGTTCAAATTCGGAAAATTAGAATGTCCACCTTATAGCTCTCATAAAACAATAGAAATTAATATAGCCTAATTCTACTTTATCTAGTCCTAATGCTACTATTTTTAATGGTTTTGTATTTATTTTCATTTAGCAATAAAAGTTAGAAGCAATCAAAAATTCGGGGAAATTTGTTCAGCGAACTGGATCCTATGAATTCTTGCTTATTAGCTCAAAAAATAATGTTGCCATGCATTTTTAAAAACTAAAAATTATTTCCATAATGGTTTTATATTTATTTTAAATGCATATTTTAGATGAAAATTTTCTTTCTATTACAGAAAAATGAAAGTGTAGCCAATTAGCTACAGTATGCACTGTAGGGTTAATGCAAGTTTTCTTTCTCGGACGGAAATGAATATTCGACCAAAATTCAGTATTAGGCTGATTTATTGAAAATTTGGTCTGCCAAAAAAACATGCAGATATTGCGATGAATTCTTTAAAGGATACGTGTCTCTGTGTATTATGGCAAGAATATACGAGGGGCTTCTGCCTACGGTGTGTGCCTTGGTCAAAGGACTTTTTAAGGGGTTCTAATGTGCATTTGCGTTACATCTGGAGAAAACCAAATCAAACTTAGTTCTGCTGAGTTCTTAGTTCTGACCAAATGAAACAGATCTTCATTAAATTTTACTTCATTAAAGATTTTAACTTGATATTTAAAATAAAGTGATTTAAATCAACTGATTTACATCACTACAACCCTGAAAAATAATGATGTTGTATTTCTTTGAGTACACTAATTATTTTTAAAATATTTCTACGTTTAATAAATTTTAAGTTGTATGACACCAGAGCCTGATTAAGCCCTACAGGAGCCTTTAGGTTATTAAATTTTTGAGGCCTCCTATAAATCTAGGGTTGAGGGCCTAGTAATTTATTCACAAACCTTCTAAAATCATGTGATTGCAATCCTGCAAGTATGTGCTTTGAAAAAAAATCTTTTCTATTAATAGATTAATAGTACAAAAATGGATTCTATATTTATTATTTCTGATGCCATCTCCATGTGTACTTGCATTTAGAACTTTTAGTGTGTTTTTTTTTTTAACTTAAAACAACTCTATAAATGCTATTGATGAACTATGAATTTGGTATCCTTTGGAGGTCAATCAGCCACTTCCAATTTTTGGATTTCTGAAAATGCATCTAATCTTTTCATCTGAGCTTTCTTTTCAACATTTACAAAAAAAAAATATTATATATATATATTAATTTTCCTAGGAAAAACTTAAAATCATTTAAAACATTTATAACATGCTTTACAGCTTTTCTTTAAATATGCAGTGTCACTGAAATTGAGATAGTTCTTCATATTTATCTTGACACTACTTTCATTTTTCAATTGTTCGGGCTCCCCCCCCCCCCCCAGCTGATCCGCCAACGGCCTCTTCACGACCAAAAAGTGCAACCTATGGGACGGGCCGCTGGCCTTCAGCGACCAGCTGAATGAAAGATCAATAATTTGTCCATAATCGTGTATTTTTTAAAATTCAATATGCTTGCTCGAGTGGGTCACATGCAATGAACGCATCTGATACATGTCCCCTTCTACATGTCTGTGTTCTAACAGTCATTTATCGCTAATACCTATGCAGCTACTAAAAACAAATAGAGTCTAAGTGTCGGTGTAATAACCAGTCTTCCTCCCACAACGCAAACACAGAAGAGAAAGGAGGGGGATGTTAACTATGTCTATGATTTTATTTTTTAAAACTTGGAGTTGTGTTTCAACAACTCAATTCTGAACTTTAGAATTTCTTTCTGTTGAATTCTTAAGATATTGGATTCAAGAAAAAGAAATTCTAAAGTTCAGAGTTGAGTTGTAGAAACACGATTTCAATTTACAAAAAAAATAAAATCAATGACATAGTCATTAGACTGACTGACACAGTTAACAGAGGCACGAAGTCTACCTTACTGGTCGGCAATTTTTTTGAGCGAATTTTCACAGGCCAGCGATGCTGGATGGCTTGCCAGCTAGTAAGTATAGATTTACAACCAAAACAAAATAACCACCACCAAATTAACCTAAATATAAGCTATGATCCAACAACGTTGAAATCAAAATCCATTAAAATAAGCTTTCACAAAAACACTACATTTAAACACATTTAACATTCAAAAACACTGTGGTTTTTCAACTGAAGCAGAGCAATGGCAATATTTTAAGAAGTTAAAAAAAAAAAAACTTCCCACAAGAATGAATTCAAAATTAAATAAAGCTCCCCTGCAAAAAGGGCTGCTGCTAATAAAATATCACACTCAGCTCTTAAAAAAAATATTAGGATTCCAATCAAACCAAATCAAAACATTTTTCAACGTATCAGATCCGAAAAAGACCAAATAAAAACCCACAGACACCACAGATATTTATAAAATTAACATAAAAAATAACGAAAACAAAACAACCGGCTGCTACATTGGGGTCACTAAAAGAAAAATTAAAGATCGTCAAACAGAACACATTAACGACATTAAATTCAACAGAGAATCTACAGCCTTATCCCGCCTCGCACTAAACACCCCTATTACAATAGATTTCCAAGCAATACGAAAAATAGCCAATTTCAATAACCACACATATGCCTATTTACGAGAATCATTAGAAATATTAACAACAGAGGGCAGCATCAACGACATTTCGCACGCTACCGTGGACGAAACATGGAATGACATCATGCGCAAAAAGAATGGCGCGAAAGAAGAAGAGGCGGGGAAGAACATCATTCCCACGAGAAAGACAGACTGAAGACGGCTGTGACGGTGTGCAGCCAAAATATATTTCTCCGGAGGATGTGGTAATAATTTTACCAAATTAACTATGGAATCCCTCCGTATTACATTTTAACCTTTTAATTAAACAAACAATTATGACAAAAACAATCTAAAACACTTCGAAATTAAACAAACGCTTATGGATTTATAACAAAAATAAAGCAAATGTCCCAAAACAATCGAAATAAAAGTTATGATCCAACAACATTGAAATAAAAATCCATCCGGTTAAACGAATTCAAAATAAATGCTTACAACAAAAACAAAATAAATATCACCAAAAGAATTTAAAACACTCAAACATTTTTAAAATACCATTTTACAAATGTCACGCTGTTAACATTTAAAAACACTCCGATGAGATTCGGCTGTTTTGCCGAATATTCAGTTGGCCAAAAACTGAAGTTATTCAGCCGAATATTTCTACATATTTAGCTGACTAATTTCAGAACAAAGAGAGAAATGTATTTCTTATGCATGTACAAATAATATTGCATAGTTATACTTCAATATGTTAATCTCAATAATAAAATATCTTAAGTCACTGAATTTTAAGCTGAATGAAACATAATCTAATGTATTTTATAATACAGTAGACACCGGTTATAACATACTCTCACGGGACCTAAAAATGTAGTACGTTATAAGCGGTACCGCCGATAAGATTTAATATTACACAAAAAAAGAAAGTGGGCTCATAATTTCATTGTAATATGCGTTTTAAACAGGCCTGATTTTTTAAAATTTAAATTAAACAGAGAAAATTCTTTATTACAATTTTTATTGATATAAATAATCTGTAATTTTCTGTTGTTTTATATGAGCAGGCATCAGGAGCCATTTACATTGATGAATGACAAATAAAAAAAATCTCGGTCTTGTTCTTAGCCCTACCTAACAGGCAAAAAAGATAAAAGATTGTTCTCTTCCTTCATACACAAAAGTAAAGTAAATTGAAGTAAGTTACTTTTGAAAAGTAAATTTTTCAAAATTACTTTTCAAAGTTTATCATTCTCAAGCCTATTGTTTACTTTTAGATATTTATTTACTTTTTTTTAACTTTCGAAATTGTAAAAAAGAAAAAAAAAAGAACGTGTTAAATATATGTATCTATGGTCAAATGTTACTAAGAACAATATTGTGAGCAATTGTAAACCATCGTAAACTAACTGCTTTTATATTGTATAACACTGATGTATTTTACCAATTGTAATCCAAAAATTGTGCTGTAAAAAAATAAAATAAAAATGAGGGAAACTGCTGCTTGCTGGACCTGAGCCTAGAGCTAGGGTTCAGCAGGACACTTCAGGAACTAAAACAGGCTTTAAACCAAATAGGTAGGCAGTTCCTGAAGGTAGTATCCTATAGTATCCTTCATACACAATTCATCTCGCTAGAGAATATGAAAACTGACAACGAGTGTTTTTGAAGGTACTGAAATTTCCGAGAACAAGGAAATAAAATGCTTAAGAAAAGCAAAATTTTATTTTTGGCTTTGGTATAAAAAGTATGTTATAGCCGAAGTACGTACTTTTGTTAAGTACGTTTTAACCAAAGTTAAATAACATTATAAATATAGGACTTCGATCGGGACCTAGCTTCTTGGTACGTTATAACCGATAGTACGTTATAACCCAGGTACGTTATAACTGGTGCGCACTGTATTATAGAAATGCAGACTTTTCTACTGGGTGACACTACTTGACTTGATTTTCTAATTTCTTTATTGGGTGGGGATAGAAGGAATTTTTTCAGATCCTCAATTACAAACGTATAATTTTGAAAAGCTGCTAAATATGATTTACTCAGAGGCTGTAAAGCCCGAAACATGATGTGATTATATATAGTTACCAGATTATTCACATTTACCATAGCATATTTATTAAATTATGAATATCTCAATATAATTTTCTGTTATTAGTGCTTAACTTTGTAAAAGATATTTTTTCATGAACAAGATTTTTTAGTTTTACAGATAATATACTGTTGCGTGTTTTTAAGTACCTACAAATAATATAAAATGAATTTTAGTTTATTTAGTATTTAATCACAAAATTGAAAAGCGATATTTCGTTAACAATTAAAATGAAATTTTAAAAAAATTAATATTTGGCTTGAGCTATTGGCCGAATATTCGGTATTCGGCTAAATCACTATTCATTACATCTAATATCAATTACTCTTAAGAGTCGCATTTAATTGTTTTGAAGGGAAGAGCGTGTGGTGAGAGCTGGTTTTGAACTCAGGGACTTATGGGTGGTAGAATGAGGTGCAATCCAGCTCGGCCAAAAGGTACCTATTCGACCGGCCTTCAATTGCCGGGTGTTGTGTGCGCGGAGGTGATCTCGTGCCACCACACATTCATAAAAATTATATTTAAAACTCATACCTACAGTACCAGATTAGGTTATTTAGAATTAAATTCTAAATAACATAGTGAAAAACATGTTATTTAGATGCATCTTGCATGTTGCATCTTTCAAGTAATAACGAGTTAAAAAACCATGACACCTCAGATCTGAAACCTAGAAGGTAAAGCAGATCTCAATGAAATCTTTTATATATAATTGTTCTTCCTCATAGTTTTAAATTGTAACTTGCCGAGAAGCTAACACGTGAAGAGGAAGGGGTAAGTATTGCAGCTAGCATAGTCATAGGCCCAGGAGCAGAATTACAGTCAGCGTTCTGCAACATAACTTCGAACAGTTCTGCAGGCATTTTGTCCAAGTCTGATAGACCACGGTAAAATGCAAATTAGGTATAAAAATTGTGCAAAAAGTGACGAGAGGAGGCATAGCATAAAGGGCACATCGTTTTAATTACTCTGCAGAACATATCATTTTATATATTCTTTCTCTTAAAAAATAAAATGTTCTGCAGTGATTGTTCTGCGACGTACATCGCACTTTTACCCACTTTCTGCTTTGGGGGTCATAGGCTTGAATTCTAGAGTGTTCTCAAAATGTTGAACATTGCCGACGTCCAGTCAAGTTTCTGTCATTTCCTACTCAAAGGGGAAACAATTGAAGATAAATTTTAGGTACTTGCGTATTATCCCGGTGGTCAGCCAAGATGAGCAATTTTTCGCCAAGATAAATGCCGGACACATGAAATAATTCATGGTTAGAAATACATTTGGCAACAGTTTGTCAGCACATTTGACGCAAAAATTGTTTGGCAGAAATGACCGCCGGGATAATACATAAGTACCAAATTTTATTCTGAATTTGGCTTGAATTCTCATTTGAACAGAGAATTTTCTACTGCAGATGAGGGAGGAAGTAAAAAGGTGTTTCTCTGGTAATACCAATGAGAGAGTGTCCATAGCCTGCCAGAAGCTCCGACTACCTTGCCTGGAAGTAGGCCAATCACATCAACAACAACCAATGAGAAAGGGTTAAGGAGAGAAATTTCATTCTGAGAACGTTCTTTGCTTACCGAAAATGGTCAAGAGAATGAAATGTGACTATCCTAATCAACAAGGGAGACTAGCAAGGGGGGACACCCTACAACTGGAGACTAGGTTGTAGGAAGAAAAAAACATGACATTGTATCAAAATTTGGGACATTTTCATAATCCATTGTCCAAATTCGTGACATTCATGATTTTCATGATCGGTAGACACCCTATAACAAGCTCTCTGGTGATGATGATATATTTTTATGCAATTTTGAATTGGTATTCAAACTTTGTATCATCCCTTTCTGAAAAAAAAAAAAAAGAAAAGAAAAGAAAATCCTGAACTGTACTTCCTTGAAATAGATATTAATAAAAATGACTGAACTAAGCATACCCACACTCTGTTCTTTATTTTCAATGTTCTGCACTTTTGAAATGGACTCTTTTAAAACGCGCAATTTCTGTATGTTGGATCGTGCTGCTTCTTGTCTTTTCAACAATATCTCATCAGAAGGCCAGTCAAACTCGAAAAGAGATTTTTCTTCATTCGGACTCGTTTCCATTACAAAGCTTGCATCGATTGATGAAACACTGACACTGTCCTTTGAGTTTTCCTTGTCGTCTGCTTTTAAGGAATCGGAAGGCTCAATGAGGTCATATTCATGATCGTCTGCGTTAGATTTTTGTTTAGATAAGGCAAGTTGTTCTTGGATACATTTGTTCAATTTTGAAAATAGATTTCTTTTAAAATCTAAAGACATTGAAAAACTTGCTCTTTCGAGACGATTAGAAGGAGAAGATTTAAAAAATTTCTTATTTTTTACACTGTCGATTGCCTTAGGAAATACTTTCGCCGCCAAATATCGTACATGTGGAATTTTCTCTTTCGGTTTCGTTATTTTATTTCGCATTTTGCTTTTGGAAGAAACACTTGAGTACCGTTCCTTCTTTCGTTTACGCAATTTCGAAAGTTCTTTCGGTTTCTCAGCTTCGTGTTCGATGTGAGCAAACTGAAGACCTCTTTTTTCGCGTAATTTTTGCCTTTGTAAAGGTGTGAGGTAACCTTTTAGGCTGAGAGGGCTGTAAAATTCCTCATGATGACTATTCTCTTCGTCAATTTCTAAAACAAGAGAATTTTCCATACTTAAGAAATGATAACTACGACAGGCGCGACACACAATTAAAAATATCACTCAAAACAAATATAAACATAAACATTCGCGCGAAAACGGAGAATGGGGAGTGTTACTGTCAAACAGTGTTGCCAATCCAGAATCTCGTTTTTACCCTCATGTTGATCTGAAAATACCCTCAATTACCCTCAGCCTTAACGATAGTGGCGCCATCTACTGGTACATATAATAAATTATTATCAGAATACTAAGTTTTCTTTATTGATTAGCAAATTACACACATTTTTTCCCTTTGTTTCAAGAAAAACAGAATAAAAATGCACTATATAAAAAAAATCTTGAAAATTTGAAAATAAAATTTTAATTTTAATGTATATAAAATTTGATCCACATCTTTAGCTGAATTCTTAAAATTATTTCCTCCGTACATGCAGAAATTATCTTATCAAAATTATTCCTGTAAAAAAAAAAAAAAGTCTACAAAAATTTCTAATATTTCCACGTTAATTGTGCACCCCCTTCCCGGCGCCCTTGGTATTAGAATGCATAGTCAGGGTCCGCCATACTATGTAAGAAAACTAGGCGAATGCGTAGGGCGGCACACCGAGAAGGACGTTCTAGCCAGGGGCGGACTTTTTTTAGTCCCGCTTACGGGTGGAAAAAAGCTATTTGCCTTATCTTTCAGTCAGAAAATTCAGCATGGGTCAAATACAATTTTGGCCGTTTCCAGTCATACTCCTCAGCCAGTCCACATCCTCCGCGACCTCATGAAATTCGTGTCGTTTTGAAAAATACCCTCCCCCATCTTCCCATTTCCGGAAAAATCCTTAACACTCAAATTTACGGGCCTCTACGACTCTGGTACTGTATATATATGTATATAACATGTAGCTCAAACGGGCGTGAGAAATTCGAAACAGGACTAATCTCCGGCCCAGATATTTTTTCCTCTCAATTCAAGAAAAGTCATTTCTATAATCTAACGCCCCTGCCACCCCGCCCTCCTCGTAAACCAAAGAGACACCTGAAACCTTCAACGAAGCACTTAATCTTATCAGCCGCCCGCATCTCCCCGGAACTCACCTTGACAACGTCATAAATTCGATCCCATCCCCTGAGTCACCCCCTTCTTTTGTACACAAGGCGCGAACGTTATATGTGTGTGTTGGGGAGGGGGGGGGAGTAAAACAGGGAAAAGTGAAAATAACATGTGAAACACGGATTTCCATCATGTATGTTCGACTGGTTATCAAAAAATTACAAAATCAAAAATTTCAAAAACTCAAACTGTAATCACCCTCAAATACCCATTTTTTAAAATTACCCTCACAAATACCCTCAAGCTCAAGAAATACCCTTTTTTCGGGTAAATACCCGCAATCTGGCAACACTGCTGTCAAAGTACAGGAAACTAGCCTGTGTTTGTACAACCATCACATTTAGATCAGCCAATGAAACTGCTCCATTCCTGGAGAGCGAAACTTAGGGTAGCAGTGTCATCCGATGGGAAGTTTCGGTAGCTTGTATTTGGCGAGGAATCAGCCGGGATTTTTCTTTTTAAGTCAGATGAAGCAGGACAGTTATATTAAAATAGTAATTAAAAAACCAACGGCAATAATAGTGAAACGACATTATTGTTTATCACTTTAAGATGTTTTGATTGACTTAAAGTATTTTTCTTTCTTTAAAGCGATAATAAAATATATACGAATTAAAAAGAAGACAAGTCGCTCCTGTTAAATTCCATAATTTCTGTTTTCAGTGTAAAGACACTTTATGAGAAAATTTGCTATACACAATAGTGATGCAGAACGTTTAACATACGAATCTGCTGCATTTTATTTCCGTGTAAGTTAATTAGATTAAAAAATGTCGCTTTTGTTCATACCAGTGGCGGCCCGTGGTCAAAACTGTTAGTGCAGCCGGAAGCATATGAGCCCACCCCCCCTTTCCTCCGGACAGGATTGGAAAATCTTTTGTTACCGAATTCGAAAGCTGGCGGATTAAGCCCTCACCAAGGAAAAAAAAAAAAAGAAATTATATAAAAAATGTAAGAGTTCCTATTTTACTTCCATAAAATGGACATAAATTTCAACCAGCCGCTCTTATCCTCAAAATTGCATTAATCCGTGTCTGATTCGAAGTTTCCTTAGAATTTTCTTTTGTAACGATAACTTGAGAAGAAAAGAAAGAAAAAAGAAAACTTACTTATTTTTTATAAGTCAAGTCAATCCTCCTTTCTTTTAAACATGCGAACCCGTCCGTGATGTCCCCATAAAAAGGCGTTGTTTTAATTCAGATATCAATCTCGCTTGCCATGTCCTCTAAATACCAGTTCTTGCTTACTTAAAAACAATACTACTTTGATGGGTAATTGTCCATTCACAAGCGTCTATTTAGGCTTACCTTCTTGATAAATTCAGCAATATAAAATCGAGAGTTTTCCAAACATATATACTCCTTACCCCCTCCCTCCTTCTCGTCCGAGCCAATCAGTTAGTCGAGTTCTCAAGTTCAGCCGCCGTTAAAAAATCGTTCATCGGCTGTATCAGCTGCATACTCCCTATGCCGGAGAGGCTGCTTACGTAGTCGTTGTCATGGCAACGGTGCTGCCAATTTTCTTTTCAGCGCTCTGGGCTGAACCAAAGATTTTCCCAATTGAATTGCGGGAAGATTAAAGTGCTTTTTTTTCTGAATGAGCGATACGGCCACAATACGTTTTTTTGTGTTTGGTTTTTTCGGAGATTTTTTTAATTTACCGTAAGAATTCCACAATTCTAATCTGAATTTAGGAAAATTAGCAGAATAAATTATTTTAAAGTATGTGCTGATAATTTCAAGTGCAGCCCGGCTGTACTTGCTGTATCCCACGAGCCGCCACTGGTTCATATTTATATTGAGAAAGTTGGGATAGAAATAATGAATAATTTTGATACTATTACAGTAATTTATTAAGGTCACCAAAAGTAGAGACGAGTTAACTTTGAAGTTAATACGTTATAGGTGATAGAGATGTATTGGCAGAGCTTGATTCCTCGGCGGGCATTCGGGGCAAGCGCCCGGAGCCTCTACAAAAAGAGGGGACCCCCAAATTGTTCTTTAAGTTTAAAATTTGGAAACTTTGAAAAAAGTTTGCAAAAGAAGGGGGGAGGCAATGAAGCTTTTGGCAATCAGACCCCTGTATACGGGGCCTACAAAAGGGGGGCCAGTGGCGTAGCTCGTAGAGTAGGGGGAGGCAAGGGGACACCCGTCCCGGGGGGCAAACTATTTATCGTTGAGTTAGAAATTAAAAATATTTAATATCATACAGATAAATTAAAGCAATTTTTTAAACAGCTAATTTATTTTTTGTTTATATTGTCACGCTTTTCCTTCGGCTATCGAAATTTTTTTTCCCTTCAGTTTACTTAGCTGCATTTCTATTGCCTGTAGCTGGAAGCAGATTACAGGATTATGGTTCCGTCATCCTCTGTAAAGCAGTGCCGCCTGATACGGTAACAGGGGCGTATCCATGGGTGAGGGGTAAGGGGAGTGCCCCCCCACACACATGGCCTCACCATGGCACAGTGGTTATATCACTGGAAATGGTAGACGGGCGAAGTGTGAAGGCTCCGGGTTCGGGTCCCATCGCGCGTCCGTCGACCTAACCGTTCGGAGTTTTCCGTGGTTTTCTCCGAAACTTAGCGTAAATACGGGTTATTACCCCTTAGAAAGACCCCCACGGAGGGCACCCCACCCTTCGGCCTAGAACCCACGTGTAGCTAATCGGCCGTAATCCCACAAACAAACAAACAACCCCCCCCCACACACACACACACTCACACGCAGATCAAACCCAGACAGCACATAAGCTTAAATCAAGCTTGGCATTTCCTTGAATTTGACGTATTAATACAAGCTCGACTTTAGCTTGATTTAAGCTTTCAAAGTGCGCAGTGATGGCGCCATCTGTGAAAGAGAGTGGACATTAATTGTCTAGCGTCCTCAAATTTGCTCAAAGTTCGTATAAGAGGTGTTTTATTTTATTACCAGTGCCATATTACCGGCAGGGCAAACGGGGCAACTGCCCAGGGCCTACAGATTTTAGGGCCCAAAAATCTTACATCTTAAACTTTTGTAGTTTCAAAATAAAATTACAAAGGATAAAAAAAAAAAATTCAGAAGCTAAATAATTTTTTTAATTATAAATTATGAACAATGAAAATAATTCAAATTTACAATTAATTACAATTATTTAAATTAATTTGTATAAATTAATTTAAACTTATTTTTAATTCTTCGAAATGCTCTATATCGATATAGCATACCAATATGTAGGAAAATAAATAACCACATTTGTAAAGAGAATTTTTAGCGTTAAAAAATAACAAAATTTTTCAATTATTTGTTATTTTAAGAAATATTTACAAAAATGACTAAAGTGTTGTATTCCATACATGTTAGCAACTGTGATATAGCATTTCGAAGTAACGTTTAACTATCTGTTTCTTTCATTTCAGATTACTTAACACAAAGTTTGTGTTAAGTAAACCCATTCTATATTTCCAAATATGGAAATTCTTCAAAATAAAATAAAATTATACTACGAAATTGATTTCAAAATCAGTCGTTTGTCTCGATTTTGGCCAGCAGTATTGCTCATGAGTGTTGCGGTACTGAAAGTTTTAAAACGTGTGCTGCTCTTAAGTTTATATTATGTTTATTTCCCTATTAGTAGAGTCTCTAAATCACACATAACATTATTTTAATTTTGATGCATCCCATGGAAAAATAAAAGAAACGAATAACACATCGCCCATTTATCAATCTGGCGAGAAAACGGCGTGATAACATCATTTGTATTTATTACATCATTTGTATTAATACATTTAATTTGTATTAAAATGTAGCATTGTCACAATGCATTTTCACAACAGTAAATACGAACAGTTTTCAAGTAGATGATTATCAACAATTTTATTTTTCGTAAATTTCCGTATGATTTTAATAATTTTGCATGAAAGAAATAAAATCTTGTTTTTTTATTTGTTTTCCTCTTGTGATTTCACAATGTTGTTTCAATATTATATCAATGTCCATGCTGAAACAATGTGGAAGAAAACAGAACAAAATCATGTGGAAACGACATTGAAAGTTCACATTGAAACAACATTGTTGTGTTGCTGGGGTATCAAGGATTTCCTTCCAAAGTGCCAATAAGTATATGTACGTACTATGTATTAAGTTTTAAGAACAAGTAACATTAAAGAATTTAGATAATTTTAAAGTTGATCTCCTAACCTTAACTATAATTTTTAAGCTCGCAGTAAACAATAATCGTTCTTTTAACGAACGGAATTATGGGTCCCAATCAATTCGTTAATTCGAGGTTCGACTGTATAATAATAAGAGAATTTATGATAATAAACGTAGATGAATAAAACTCCGTTATCCACTCCAGTAAAATTTGAAGACATCACGAATAAACAACATTTTTGGGGGGGACTTCATATTTGTCAATTCCATCGCTGTAATATTCTTTAACTAAGGACAATTTTTGCCTTACGGACACTAACTTGAGAAGATATGTAACGCAGCTGACAAACAACAAACTATGTGTGTTAATTGCAACCAAAATGAACGAACATAAAAAGCATTTTTGAATAAATATAAGTGAAGAAAAATATTAGAGACCGATAGAAATGTTACTGATGGATAACGGTAAGCCGTGGCCTGAAAAAAATTAGGGAGGGGTGCAGTTTTCTTAATATCCTTCTACAAGTAGTAAAAAAATCATTGTTTTCGCAAGAAGACTTTTGCACAATCACAAATGATTGCAGGAAAGATCCCAGACAGCACATAAGCTTAAATAAAGTTTGACATTTCTTTGAATTTGACGCATTAATGCAAGCTTGACAGTTCAACTCATTCTAAGCTGGCAGCAAGCTTGCAGGAGTCAAGTTGAATTGTCAAGCTTAAATACAGCTTGATTTAAGCTTGAAAATTGATACTCGCGTGATTTTTCCTTTTTAAAGGAGCGTTGATGGCGCCATCTGTGAAAGAGAATGGACATTAATTGTCTAGCGTCCTCAAATTTGCTGAAAGTTCGTAAAAGATGTGTTTTATTTTATATTACCAGTGCCATATTACCGGCAGGGCAAACGGGGCAACTGCCCAGGGCATACAGATTGTAGGGCTCAAAAATCTTACATCTTACACTTTTGTAATTTTAAAATAAAATTACAAAGGATGAAAAAAAAATTCAGAAGTTAAATAAATTTTTTAATTATAAAGTATGAACAATGAAAATAATTCAAATTTACATTTGTATAAATTAATTTAAACTTATTTTTAATTCTTCGAAAGGCTCTATATCAATATAGCATACCAATATGTAGGAAAATAACCACATTTGTAAAGAGAATTTTTAGCGTTAAAAAATAGCAAAATTTTTCAATTATTTGTTATTTTAAGAAATATTTACAAAAATGACTAAAGTGTTTGTATTCCATACATGTTAGCAACTGTGATATAGCATTTCGAAGTAACGTTTAAATATCTGTTTCTTTCATTTCAGATTACTTAACACAAAGTTTGTGCTAAGTAAACCCATTCTATATTTCCAAATATGGAAATTCTTCAAAATAAAATAAAATTATACTACGAAATTGATTTCAAAATCAGTCGTTTGTCTCGATTTTGGCCAGCAGTATTGCTTCTTGAGTGTTGCGGTACTGAAAGTTTTAAAACGTGTTTTTTTATTTTAATTTTGATTTTAATTTAATTTATTTTGATGCATCCCATGGAAAAATAAAAGAAACAAATAACACATCGCCCACTTATCAATCTGGCGAGAAAACAGAGTGGTAAGTCACTTCAAACTTTAGTCATAGCTGCACGAGGCTCCGGTGGCGGAATGGATAGAGTGCTCGACTGCGAAGCCAAAGAGCCCGGGTTCTATTCCAGCGACAGACACTCGATGGAAACTGATTAAATTAAATTGAAATTTCAGCGTAGAGGGGGAAAATGCGCGGAAAAATAAATTATGTAGGGCGCCCCGTGTATTTAGATTTTTTTTTTTTGGAAAATTTTTTAAGCTTGAAATTTCAAGCTTGATTCAAGCTTAATGCAAGCTGGGCAAGTGTAAACTAGAGCACTTGATTCAAGCTTGCATCAAGCTTACACGCTTGGAATTTTCAAGCTTAATTCAAGCTTATTGACTTGATAAATCAAGCTTGCTGCAAGTTTGATGCAAGTTTGCTGTGCTGTCTGGGATGCAACTCATTTTAAATTAACAGAATATTAAACCATGTTACTATATAAACTTTTAAAAGTCATTTACGATCATTAGTATTCATTCTTAATTTTACAATAAATAAATTTAAAAAAAATACGTTTTTAGTAAAATTTAATCATTTTGATTTTTAAATGCTACTTGAATACTATAATGATGCATGTCATAAGCATGGGTGGCCATAAGGGGGGGGGGGGAGAGACAGGGTACTCAAGCTTTAACGTATCGACTTATGTAAACAAAACTGCATCACAAAGCAAAATCGAAACTTACAAGTCCAAATTTCCACCTCCCGGTAGTGTTTTTTTTTCTTAATTAACCCTCCCCTTACTTTAGAAAAGTTTCTATTGACGCCTATTATGATTTTTAATAAAAGATTATATTTAATAAAAGCTGTAGAAAATACTTTAAAACAATAGAAATGTATCTGTAATTTTCTTTAAGTAAAAAATATAAAGACACCAAATCAATACTAATATAAAAGTTTAATTTTTACACACTCACACTATACTGCATATTGATATCAAGAAATATATGTTAAACGCAAATTATATTTGTCAAATTCTGCTCCTTCAAAGTAATAAATAAATGTCCTCGAGATGCAGAATTTGATTCTCGCCAACATCTCTGGCGCATCTGTACATCCTGGCGTTCTGTCGTGACGTCTTTTGCTCTCGTTGGAGCGATTTCATTGGCTCTGATCCAAATGTGGTGGTTGTACAAAAAACACAGGCTAGTGTACAGGAACAGCATGTGTGACGCAATTTCTGCCAAGTTCAATTTGATTCATTGTAAACACGCCTATGTAAATACAATCCCGGGTCTCTTCAGCAGGTTGGCGATTTCGCCTCCTTGGCGCGCCCAGAGAATACAGCGAAGTGTGACGTCAACTGGGATATTTAGGGATAAAAGTCACGTTTTCGGCCAATATGTTTGACCAAAAAAAGTTGATTGCTAAGGTGTGACGCTAGAAGGACATTAGCTAGAATTGTGAATTCTTTCTTGTAGGATTTGTAAATGACTAAAAACTTGAGGAGCCTTATGGAGGCGCCCATGTTCCCCGTTTTTGAAGCCAACGACCACGCCCCCTCATTCACTCTAAACATTCGATATTGGCATGCATGTACATTTTCAAGAAGAAACTGCTGTATTTCTCATTTTTTACTGATTGTACGTAAGTTTATCTTAAAGCCATATCTTTAGGCATGATTTTAATTCTGTACTACTTTTACTGTTTATTTTTAAATAAACAACTATTTGACAACGGAAGAGTATATTGCGATAGCGTTTTCATTACTTTGTTCGCTTTGTTATAATTACTTTCTTTGGAGTGAACTATGTAAGCACTAATGAGTAAATTATGACGGGTTGTTCAGCCTTTGGATGTACCAACAGGGAAGGCAGATGTTTACCTAACATATCGCTTCATAGTTAAGTTCAATTTTATTATTTGTTATTGTAACTTTCGTACTGCATTCACTTTATTGTATGACTGTGTCTTTCGGTTACATCACCAAATATCCACAGCTGAATGCATGTTCTATTTTAGCATAAATATATTATTAGTAATAAATATTGACATTCTGTATCGCTTCCGTTTAAAGCTAATTTGTTCTCGTCTTTTGACAACTTTTGTTTGCTTAAAATTTACTTTTTTTTCTTCCTTTCTAGTGTTATCATATTGTATTAGGTAATCAAAAATGATCACTACACGAAAATATTGGTACATTATCAGAGTAATCAGGTTTATTTTCATTTGTTTAAAATAATTTTTGTCTTTTTGTTCACACATTTGCCTTTTTTTAAAACCATATTTAAATCAATTTGTTCTGCAGTATAATTATTAAGCTTTTTTTATAAAACCATCCAAAATAATATGAAACACGTTTCAAACTGTATATGCATTTTATTTCACGCATGTATCACATCAGTTAGTTTGCATGACTTTTTTCATTTTTATTATTGTTCTTTTATGTATACTGTATCTATAGTGTATCAATTAAGTGAAAATAGTGAACAAAATGAAATAGTGAGATTCCAAACATAAAAATATTTCGATGCTTAAATTGAAAAAATACGTCTTATCATTGTTTATCCACTTAATTATTGCAAGACAGATATGTGACATAAATAATATCCAGTGCTCCAAATTGAAATTCTGCTCTTAAAAGGGAGGATGGGGGAAATACTAGGATTATGCTGATACAACGCTGGGTATCAGCGGAGCATTCAAAGATCCATGTTGAGAAGCAAGCCTGGTCACAAATCTTCTCTGTTGTCTCTTCTTTTTGATGGTGTAAACGAACAGGTTAAACCTGGGTTCCCGATTAAATGTGAAAACCATACCTTGCACACTAAAACAAGAAGTGTGAGTGGGGGGGGGGGTTAAGTAGGCTTTATTATAATTATCCCGTCCCCATTGAAACTTTTTATGGATTTACTTTTCTGTGCATTGGGTCCCCTTTGTTAGATTAAAATTTTATTTGCGCACCATGTCCTGAACTGAATTCTGTATCATTTCTAACAAAATTAAAAGCTTTATATAATTTCAAAAGCAAATAAAACTTCCATCAATCATGCATATCACATTTACGCAATTTCGTAAATAAATAAATAAAAATAAATATTTTTTCGGTGTCTTGTCACATTATATATACGGATTAAATCTGAATTTTTGTCACTTCAAATGCGCATATCAGTTAATATGTTAATTAATATATGTACTAATATTCTAATATCTAACTAATTGTTATTATTATTTTCCTATAAAATAGTGTGGCGGTATGAGATCACATCCGCGCACACAACACCCAGCAATTGAAGGCCGGTCGAATGGTTACCTTGGGCCGAGCCGGATTGCGCCTCATTCTACCACCCATAAGTCCTTGGGTTCAAACCCAGCTCTCACCACACGCGCTCCCCACAATAGTAATAAGTTACTAAAAATATGGTAGCAAAATCTCAGTCATAATTTTGGGAGACTCGCGAGATGTCTCGCGTCGACGCGAGACGAGATAGAAAATTTCTCCGCGAGACGAGACAAAGGGACTTAGAGACGTGACCAACTCTTCCCTGCGAGACGAGACGAGACAGCCCTGTTTCTCGTCTCGCGCGTCTCGAGTCCATCTCTAAAGAAGGTTGAAGTGTATAATTGTTTCCTCATGTCTAAAGAAGATAATGTTTCTCTCAGTGCCTGTAAATACCTCATATATCTTATTTAACATATTTAAAATTGCATTCTTACTTCTAATACCTGTAATATGACTTAAAACTATTGTTAATATAATGTGAGAAATTTAATAATTATTAAGGCTGATGTGAAATAAAAATAAAACTTATTTTTACCCATGTAACAACAAAATTGTCTTCCCAGAAATATAAAAAGCAATTTTTTATTATAATAAAACAATTATCATGAAAAAAATATAACCAGTTTTGCATAGTATAATCATAAGAATAACTGTTTTTTGTTTCACTTGATGTTTAAAACGCAATGCACGAAAATACATTTGAATTAATGCAATAAAAATCAAGTTAATACGTGTAAACAATCTTCCATAAACGTAAAATGGATCAACAAATCCGTTAGTAATTTTTAAAGTATTTTTATTAACACTTTCCGGAACTCGTTTTTCAATGCATTTCTATGCGTTCTTCAATCTTCTGAGTGAATGAGGGGGGGGGGGGGGGGGGGAGGGCAGGCTTCACTTTCCTAGCACTGCGTAGCGCAGCATAGGCGCCTACATGAGTTAAACCTCCTTGGTCTAATCGAACATCGAACTCATGGACTTCGATTGGAAAGGCTCTACATCGGCAATGGGATTCAATCCCTGAAAACGGACCTTGAGGATGGGCATGGGATGGATTGATTAGGGGGATTATTTGATGCTGCCATCTAGCGGCAATAGTTGTCAAAAATACTTTTTCATAAATTAGGAGTCTATGTATCAATTTTATTAATTAATTATTTATATTTCGAAATTGATAAAATATAATAACGCTTTTAAAAATAAATAATCAAAGTTATGTATGCATATTTGAATAGTTTTTGTGGTAATTCTCAAGGTTTTTATAGCTATTTAAACTGAATTTGTAAGACTAGTTGTCTGCCAGTGGTCGAAATTCGACCATAAAGCATTAATTTTTTTAAATTTGAGTGTGAATAAAGTTCTTCTGTCAAAGAATATGTCTCACCATTCCATATACTCTGGAACATACTAAAGGGACCTCCTTGGCTAAGAGACTATCGGTCTTTAGTGACCACTTTAATACAATTTCACTTTACAACCACCACACTTTTCTGTGAAGATGGTGTTTTTGTAAAAACTCTATCATATTTTGCTAAATACA
Organism: Cheiracanthium punctorium; assembly: GCA_038373885.1. Classification (NCBI taxonomy): domain Eukaryota; kingdom Metazoa; phylum Arthropoda; class Arachnida; order Araneae; family Cheiracanthiidae; genus Cheiracanthium; species Cheiracanthium punctorium. The sequence goes on along the minus strand of JAWZYV010001411.1, from coordinate 543,916 downwards.
AAGGCAGCTCCAGCGAATGGGTCATAGGGTCATCTCTCTCTACTGACCTTGGATTTCACGCATTCAGTTTGCATTTTGAACAATTTAAGCTAATTTAAAAAGTCTAGTGGCCCCTTCCGAAAATTGAATCTGGAACTATCCTCGGCTAAAGGCCCAGTCTACTTGCTGAGGAGAACCAATGACCATGTATGAAACCTTGGTAACTCAATAAATTTGCCCTTTTTTCGAATGATTGTCCTTGAGATTTATTTACTATCATCGCAAATGCAGGTATATTTGGAAATTGAGTTTTATGTAAGGATATGGAAAAATAGTACCAGAATATTTTCTAAGTGGAATTAAAATTTTTTATTGCCTGCGGTTCCAGTTTAAACTTCTCAATCAATAGGCCCGTTTACATGTGAAAATGGAAAATCCCGGGTTAAACAGAAGTACAGGGGAAAACTCGAAATGCATCATGGGAAAGCGGGGTTGACTCTGCATTAACCGTCCTTTCGACCAGGAATCTTTCTACCCCGCATTTCCCCCCCTAAGTAGGGGAAGCGGGGTAGAAAGCAGTGTAAGTCCCGGTATTTACTCCGCATTTTTGCACATGTAAACGGGCCCATTAGCATTAAGATGTATAAACTTGATGCGCATTCCTGTACCATGGACTAATGCTTCTTTTGTATTTAAGTTTCTTATTAGTACAATGATATTCTTATTAGTATAATTTACTAACTTATGTGGTGGCAAACTATGTTATTTTTCTGTTAGCCAGTTGCAAATTCCGCCTTGTTTATTCTGGGAAACGTCTAAAGAGTACTTCTGAAAGACTGTCTCCCCCCCCCCCCCCGCAAAAAAAAGGCGGGAATTTTAATCCGTATACAAAATAGTATTTAGATACAGAATTAAATAAATACAAAAATATCAATATACTAAAAAGAAATTTGTATGCTTATTGGTTACATAATGCGGAATTTCTGAAAACGTGTGGAATTGAAAAAGAAATACGAAATTAAATTAAACCTCCAAAATATGGAATGCGATAAACAACTGTACTGGAAATCGCTTTAGATTTGTAAGAATTTCGCGTAGATCACAATTATTTGGCAATTTTTCACCTGTTCCCGGCTAACCGAAAAGAAAAGAAAAAAACCCAAACCAAACCACTCACAGTTAAAGAATTTAAAAACTCTATTGGATAGTTATTGATTTCACTGTCATCATAGCAAATTATTTATCTTAGCTACGGTGATATGTTCTCTATTCCTCAGATATTCGACAGGGTGGATTCAGAAATTACTCAAGGAGGGTGCGATTTTGTACCTGAAACAGGGGGGGGGGTAGAATGCGCAAAATCATTTTAACATTAATTAATATAATCAATTATACCAATTAATGTAATTAACCCATTTGTGCCTGGATATTTTTGCGACTTTCTTAGATTTTTACTGATAACAGAAATAATAGATAAATTTCTGATGTCAAATTCTTGAACAAGGGATGATTTCTTTTAAAATCATTATGCATAAAAATCGAAATATCAACATCCTACTTGGTCATGTTAAAATGTTTTGTAGAGTTGAGGCTCAATACTCATGAATAAGGGATAAGAAAAATAAATAACGTTTTCGACTAATAGCGAAAATGCCGTCCCAAAAAAGGGACACTAGGCATAAATGGGTTAATTATTTTATTGATAAACTCTGTATACGCACGATGATTAAAAATGACAGGGAGTAGTACCCACAATACACCAATTGGGAAAAGGCTACATAACTTTCATTATACTCTCATAATATATTTTAACAGATTATAACAGATTTTTGGACTTCGCCCAGGAGGGGGCGATCGCCCCCACCACCCTCCCCTTGGATCCGCACCTGATTATGCCAACGATTATTCGATTATGCCAACATTAATAAAAGTTAATCATGATTTTTAAGTTCTATTATATGAGAGTATATTTTCGGAAATATATTTCCTACACTTCATGAATAATATTATTTTCACCCACTCTAAGGGCGAGATTCAAGTGAAACACAATTCGAACGTTTTCCGCGTCGAATAGGGGAAACTTCGAAATGTATCAATGTTTCTTATTCAACTGAAACAAAACAATCGTGTTTTGATCACGTGGTAGCGCGATAGGTTTTTTGTTCATTGGAAGCATTCTGGGGACTGAAGTGGGAATTGGGGACTGAAAAACGTTCGATTCGAACTCGATCGCGCGCGTTTCACTTGAATCTCGCCCTTAATTGCTGAGGTATTCAATAATATTTTTGGAGAAAATTTGCTTTAGCATACTGCCTGGCTGGAGGTTATGAAGAAATTATCGAATTGGCGCGCTTCTGCGCAGAGTCTCTTGGATTCCGACCTGCCCGGATCGAATAGTAAATATTATTCTCTCCCCCAAGGTTTTTCTACTGCTTTTAAACATGGAATTTACAACACTTCGCGGACTTATCGCCGTCTAAAAAAAGTCGCCAAGCACATTGCTAAAGCACATTTTAGTCATTGGTGTATCACCAAACTGGGGAATAATTCCATTTTTTGCAAATTTTGTACTAATACTATAACCCTACAGTACTGCTGAAACTAAGTGTTGTTATTTCAAAATTGACACAACAATGGAACCATCGCCCGACTTGGTTCGAAAACTGCGTGCCAAACATAGAGGAAAGTGGAGAGCGCTTCTTCTAAGCTTCCAATACAATGTATTCGTAACAAAATTGTATTCCTCCGCGAGAGGAAGATGGAACCATTGGAGACCAAAAAAAGCAGACGAACTCTATGTAGATACATTGATTATGGCGATTGAATGACTATATTGAACTTTCTTCTTTACGAAAAACGATTGAGAAACGACAACGAAAGTAGAATTAAAAATAACGGAACTCAAAAGAACGTACAGCATGCAACTGAACAATTTTCTTTTAAAGATAATATGTTTTTCACGTATATTTAATATCGCAGGTGTTAGTTTCGTTTTCGTATTTTCAATTCGGAGACGGATTAATGATATTTTGTGGGCGTTGGCCGTTAGTTGAAATTTATATCATATTACAAATAATATTTCTTAACATTTGAATTACATTAGCTTTCAAATATAAACAAATAAAATATGCAATCGTTGCAAGACAATCAGTTGTTATATTGTATGATAATACAAATTAAAAAAATAATTTAGGATATAGTTCTAAGTTAGCAATTAAACCATAAACGGTACAGATAAATGTTCCTTTTCTTCATTACTTCGCAATTAACCAAAATTATTAATCAAAATACACGGATCAAAGCAATACAAACAGAAACTGAAAACACAATTAAACAAACCATACTTTATAAATTTAAAAGGCCGATTTTCATTTTTCAACGTTTATAATACATTATGTAAGAATATCAAAGAATTTTACAACCGTTTATACAATCGAAATAATTTTTTTTGACATTCCAGATACATGAACATTACATCTGCCATACAGGTTCAACTGTAGTAGGTGAAAAAAAAAAATAAATGCTAGTCCTAATGAAAGTATATTAAAAATAATTATTTAACCTGTGAAAAGTGACACTAGGCTTCTTTACATCTTACGTATTAGTGCAATCAGTAACACAACAAGCTACCATCTCTATTTTAAAACATAGTAAAACAAAGCTCTATCACCATACAATAACAAGGGCTTCCCGTTAATCTTCTGGGCTCCAATCAAAAGAAAATAGTTCCGCGGAGGAAAGTTTCTGGAAACGCTATGTGCGTCGGTTGCTCCCTCCACTTTCCTCTGTGGTGCCAAATTACTTCTCTAACTTTTTTACCGTGCATTAGCATACTACACAAAAATATTAACATTCGCACAAATTCCATACGAACTTTTAACTGTGCCGAATTTCACGGTCATCCGTTCGCGCAGTGTGCTGCAAAAGGGGCACTAAGGTTTTGCTTAGCGTATTTATATAGACATAGATTAATAAATATTTTTTCTTTTAGTGCTTCTTTACACCTCACCACCAACTTTCTTCTGACATTAGGTAATATGGGAAAAATATTCTCAAAGTACTAAAGCCGCAAACAAATTAACAGCATTATATTTTTGTTACTTGTGCTATTGTCATGAAATATAAGAAAACAAAACTTCTGATATTTTTATAACCTCTTCTTTTAATAATATAACAGGAATAGTGAAATTATAAAAATAATTAAATAAAACTATCAACTTCTCCTAGTGTCACAAGAAAGTTGGTGGTGAGATGTAATGAAGCACTAAAAGAAAAAAAAATATTTATCAATCTTAAAAATGCAGTTTGAATAGCTACAAAAACCTTGAGGATTACCGCAAAAACTATTTAAATATACATACATAACATTGATTATTTATTTTTAAAAGCGTTATTATATTTTTTCAATTTCGAAATATAAATAATTAATCAAATCGATACATCGACTCCTAATTTATGGAAAGTTTTCTTGACATATTGTTTGCAACTATTGCCGCTAGATGGCAGCATCAGATAATCTCCGATCAATTCATCCCCACCTGAACTGAAGCTGGGCTACTTTGATAGCATGGTGTTTATCCTCCTTTCGAACTCAACGTTTAAATTCGAATGTAGTCGAATTGGTGAATTTCAGAAAATTGACTATTGAATGAATTGCTTTTAAAAGATTCAATCAGCCAGATTTAAATACCTTTTGTCACTGTTTACTAATTTGACTAGTAAGTTGATATTGAGCATTCATATTCTTACCGGGAATAGGAATTAAAACCCAAAAATATTGGGTGACAGGGTTTATTTCCACATTTTGATTGAATTTACTAAGGTTGTATTTAACCGAGTAATTGTGTTTTTGGTATACAAACGATTTTTTTAAATGAGATTGATTATTTCTTTCTAGATATATCAGACGCTTATTTCATGTATATTTATCATTATACTCTTCGATGATAAGTATATTGCTTAACAACTTCAAAATATATTTTTCCTGATCAGTGGCAAAACTCCATATTTTTGACCCTCTAATAATTTAAAAATGCGCATAATTATACATTTGATTAAAACTCTTTTCATAATTTTACAGTTCAGAATACTAAAAAAAAAAAAAAAAAAAAAAAAAAAATCAAATAATATTGAAAAATATTTTCTTTTCTCCTTCTCTACTATACAAGATAGGAGTTCATTACCCCTTTGGCAATGCAATCTGATGAGAGGGATAGCTTTTTCAGCCTTCTATACATTCTTACTCTGATAATGTCAAAAAATTATAATTGGGGCATTATGTGTTTGATCCCCCCCTCCTCTTTTTATCAGATACTTTTATTGTCCTACATTAAAATACTCTATTAGTACTGTACAATTCTGTAAGATGTTCACTACCCCCTCCTCCCTATGATAAATTTAATTTTAAACAGTATCTTTGGAAATAGTTTTTAATAAAATTTCTCATTTCTTTATCCAAAACAACTAGGCTTTTAAAAAGTACATTTATTAATTTTTTTTTTTGAGTTCTTGTTTCTGATTAACTAAGGTTTAAATGCAATATGAATTTGTTGATTATTAATAATAACTTTGAATCATTTTAGATTAAAGTAATTTATAACAAAGCTACTCAAAAGATTGTTAAACATATTTTTGTCAGAATTTGGGGATATATATATATATACATACAGGGGCGTAGCCTAGGGGGGGTCATACCCCACCCCCCCAATGAGAATTTTTTTGCCATACAATATGTATATTCTTCACTCCCTCTTCACACACATGTACGCATATATGTGAGTTGCAGTAGTCATAACCCCCCCATGAAAAATTTCTGGCTACGCCCCTGTATATATATATATATATATCCGATATTCATTTTTTAAACTGTCATTGTGCGTAATTTTTTGATATTTTCAGTCACAACAAGTAAAAATTATTTTTTCAATAATCGGTACTTACATACTATCCCAGCGGTTCGCCTAGACGAGCGATTTTTTGCTGATATAAATGTTGGACACATGAAAATATTGATAGTTTTGAATGCGATTGGCAATAGTTTGGCAGCACATTTGACGGAAAAGCAGTTTGGCTGGAAAGACCGCTGGTATAATACGTAAGTACCCAACAATCTTATTCTATAGATCAGGGTTCCCAAACTTATCCAAGTCACCGATCCGTTAAAAAAATTTTCTTGCGGCACCCTTGTCATACATCTGTGGGTAAAATCATATAAGACGGTGTGCACCCCATGTAAACACAGTGATAGTCAAGCTCCAGTGGCTGTCGCCGTTTTTTGATCAAGAAACACTAATATCTACCCCTTAAATTTTTTACAAAGAAACATTAATTTAAAGTAAATGACATTAAATAACAGTCAAATCCACAACAAAACAATTGGAAAAGTACACTTAAACAAGCACTTACCTCACTTTTCCCACTTCATTTATTTGTTCAAAGTACCGTGAACTCCCTTTTCATCACCGCTTTCCGATGTTTCTGATAGCGCACATGCCGTATCTGTACTATATTATCCTCCTTCCCTCCCTCTCCTTCACTGGCACTCGTCGTTGATTCGTCACTTTCACTCTCCCTCCCTCCCTCCGGACCATCCTTGTTCGTGGAGCATATAGTCTACAAACGCTTCTGAGGAAGAGCTTCAAAAGCTGTGCCTTCTTTCCCCTATGTAGTCTTCTCCACATATACTTGGCAAGGTACGAATCAAATTGACCGACCATCTTCCGAGTGCCTCAAAAAGGCTGCTTGATAGCGTTCCACGTACCCTCCACTGAATTTGTATGCGCCCTAGTTTCCTTGTCCTTGTAGGTCACTGAATAGTTTACCGAAAAGTGTATGAAACCTTCGTCACCTAGGGTTTCATATGCTTTCCAGCAATCAGGATCACTACAGAACCCGGAAGAATACGCTGCTTTATCATTTCCATCAACACATCCTTCAGTGTTCATCCTAGGCGTTTTTCGAAGGGCGCTGCGCCCTGCCCGCCCTTTAAAGCAAAAAATCCCGCCCTACTTGCCCTTTCAAAAAAAATCGCCGCCCTTTTACCACCCAAAAACAGCGCCCTGCCTGCCGCTCTTCTAGCCCCGATGATTTCATTCATGGCGCCATCCTCTCCCCTCTTTTTACATTTATTGCGTTGCCGCATCTCTTTCCTCTTTGTTGACATTAGTTAGCACATTCACAGATTCTAGTGTTGAGTCTAGATTGATTTGGCAGGGCGCAGCGCCCGGCGGCCCTTTTATCGTCTTTTTAGTGCTCAGCTGCCCAATTTCTCTTCTTTCTGCCTCCCTCCTTTTAAATTTTTATTATTCTTAGTCAACAATCACTACTTTTTTTTTTCCTACATACCATTTGCGGCCCATCACGAAAATACGTTAAATAAAACGGCCCCTTCACAGAAATACGATTGAGTACAATAACCCTATCATAAAAATAGGTTCGAATGAAAGCGGCCCTTTCACAGAAACAGTCTATGAAATCGGATCTTTCCCACAAGTGTAATTTATTAAAATGCCTTTTTCAAATGTTCTATTCTTTCAGATCGAAATACTGTTAATGCCTTTTTCATTGTCTGTTTTCATTTGCGCGAGCCAGTAACCCGAAAAGGCCCCTAGTGTGTTTTGTTTTTGCTGACTCAAGTGAGAAGCCCAATCGCAAGGCTGAACTACGTCTACGTGGGCATTTCAGTTGGGAGTTGGGGGAAGAAAATACGGTTGGGAAATTCGAAATTTTATAAAGTTATCTAAATATTTCTGATTCCATCTGTCAATCCTCAAATATCGGTAGCTACGTTTGATAAATATGTAGTTGCAAGTTATCAAACAATCATTATTCCAGTGTTCGTCGCCAGCTGTTGCTCTTCTCGATGTTTTTAATAGTTTTGCACACTAACAAGTTTATTTTTTATTTCCTCCCCTAAACGATTTCCTCTTTTTAATCGGCTTTCTACATATTATTCTTAATGTATAACAGTTATTTACTAATCATATATAATTACTGACGATATAGAAAGTATGCCTTAGCAAAACGACGTTTTGCGATTCGAAAATTCTGCGGGATTTGTTTGTTTGTTATGGCAAGCCCAGACAAGAGATATCTCCTGGGAGGGGGGGGGGGGTTGATTGTATGACTTTTTAAGGAGTTCTAACTTGTATTGACTTTACATCTGGATGAAACCGACCAAAACTCCAGACCGACAGTCGCGCGGCCGGGGCCGGAACGTGGGAACTTCAACACTTCAGCCGTCAACCATGTTCAGTGGCTTTATCCCTCAAATCGGTCTGAAAATCGAGCGATTTGTGAATACAGCAATTGAAACACATTATGCTTTTGCCAAATTAAGAGCATAATAATGATCTTTTGCTATTGCAGTGTAGCGCCAGGGTTATTGACTCCCGGTGCGGTCCTTCAGTTTGCCGCCCCATTCTTTTTTAAGTTTCAGCATTCTGTCCCCCCCATTTCGGCCTTTTAGTTTTCCACCATATTATTTTTAGGTGTCCTGCCGGCCACCATCTTTGTTTTTACCTTGCCGCCCGCGCGGACCCCCCCCTTTGTTATGCAACAGTTTTAATTGTACTAAAGTGGAGTAACTGCAGAATTTAGTAAATCAGACTATTGACAAGATTTGGTATTCTAACTATTCATATTATGTATTTTCCGATTTTTAAAAAGTTCTCAACATTTTAATGAATGAAGCAAAAAATAAATAAATAAATAAAAGCAATAGAAAGCTAGTTCTGGGAAAGAATGTCTTAAGAAAACAAATTGTGTCTTAAGTTATTCATAAAACTAACTGTCATCAATTTAAGCTTATTTTCAGTTTTTAAACACAAAAAAATTCGAAATGATTCTGGAAGTTTTTTTAATATGTAATTTGTTTGAGTACTTTTGACAACAGGATGTTAATTATTTTTATTATTTTAAGATGATTAAAAAAATTTGATAGTTTAAATATTTAATACTTTTTTATTTTAAAAGTATTAAAGCAAGGTTGAAGAATGAAAATTTTGGTTGAAGAATGAAAAGTATGCTACAAAAAATTAAAAATAAAGCTATGAAAAATAAATTATTTAAAATATAAACTTTATTTCACACATTTGGACAATTCTGTGAGTTTAAAAAAATATTTATTTTATACCTGCTAAAAAACTTTCATGTGGTAATTATTTTTATTTATTTTAAAGAATAGTGCTTTTAAAAAAACTTATATTCACTATTCATGAATGAGCAAACATTAAATTAGAAGTGAAAGAGAAGAACAAATATATTTCAGTAATTTGATTTCATATGGTGTATATTCCAACCATTGGATGCAATACAAAATTTGCATGAATGTCATTTATTCTAGCAATCTTCTGTGTTCAGAATTCAATTTTCCCAATTTCTATAGTTATCAATTGATGGATGAGTTAAATTGTTTGATCCAATTTTAAATGTCTAATAGTAATAAGGGTAACTTTGAAAATCTTTACTTGGTACTCATTCAATAATTATTGTGAACAAAAGAATTTAAATTCTGATTTATATTATTAAATTTTATTATTTTTATTATATGCTGAACACATCTATCCTAATCCACTTACACTGACAGTCCTTTTCTGTTTAAAAGTTTGTACCAATATAGGTAAAACATCCTATATGAATGTGATCCAGTAATTGTGGTCCAGTAGTGATAGTGTGATAAAATTGAAGAACATAAATTAGCAGTCCCTCTGCCTTCCCCTACTGCCTAACAAATCATGTCTGGCTAAAAATTTCTGAAACCTTCTTCAATAAATGTACTATTCTTATAAATAATAAACATGTAAGTTATGTAATTTCGAGCAAAAAAAAAAAAAAAAAAAAAAAAAAAAATAAGCAGAAAATTCAAAATTACTTTTATTAAAACTTCTTTTTTTTTAAATCAAAAACTTCTAGTTATCTACAGATTTAATTCACATATTTATGTCATGCTTAGAGCAAAATATTATCAACAAATCCTTTTTCCTATTTCGCTTACACTTACTTCTACAGGATATTTTCTCCAAAAGATCAGGAGAAAAAACTAAGACAAATTGGAAAAAATCTAACTATGCATTGTAGTCAGAACACATATTACAACTCTACATGTTAAAGTTTCGGGGATCAGATAGTTTCAAACCAGTGTCTATATATGTTAGCTACCTGTACATCTCATGGAACCCCACCTTTTTAAAGAACAGGGTGCCCTTTTTGAAATTTCCACCCTGTCGACCCTTTTTTTCTAGAGTCAACACAATTCTAATCGCCTCCTCTTGTAAGTTAACCATTTTTTTATGCCTATATAGCTATACATGAAAAAGTTTAAGTGCCAATTATTTTATATGCAGACTCCTCACCTGCCCCCTCAAAAAAAAAAACTTTAGATACAATAAATGCAGATTTAATATGAAAAAGCATTGTATTGTTGGCTGACCTTTTTTCTAAAAAAGTAAATGGATATATTCGCTTAGTATATACAGGCACATATCCAGAAAACAGTTTGGAGGGGGGGCGGGGTACAAACGGTAAAAAAGGTTGAATTTTTCACAAAAAGATTATTTTCATTTTAGTAACAAAAATGAAAATTTTTTTGGGGGGGGGGGGCTGGACCCCCTAAATACGTTCTTGAGTATATATATATATATATATATATAATATATAATAGCTTACTTACGTAAAGTGAAATCCCAAGATAATCCAAAGTGCCTCTTTATATTCTGGCGTACCCTTGAAAGCTTAAATTGCCCTTTTTTAAGGACTAGCACCCTGCCCCTTTTTCATCCTAGGATGATCTCTGCATCCTTATTTCTACTTTCAACACCTCTAAACACCCACCTTCCTTTCACAGGCTTAGCCCATTTATATTTCTGTCTTACAAATTTGCTCTCATCAATTTTACCACACCATTTCCACCCACATTAACACTATCAAACACAACAGCATCCATACAAACCTCTCGGTAAAAACTCATCCAATCAGTCATAGTCTACTCACACCCCTTTCAACCTTAATCTAACTAGCCCTCATTTGCAGAATCTATGCACACGTTATTAATAAAACCTCAATCATACTCAATTTCGATCTCTCAAACCACATACCCCCCTCAAACTTCTTTTTACCTGATGTCCATTCTTACCTCCCTTTCTGCAAACCCATACATAACCATCCTTACTATCTTTCCTTTTGCTCAACCTCATATTCGAACCATATACACAGCACACATACTCACTGGCTATTAAGCCTACACCCATACACCATTCAATAACCGCTTTCATTCCTTTTTTCTTTCAAAGCATAAAAAAACTCCATATTCCACACAGCCATACTGATGACGAAATTCCCCGAGACGCTCACTAACGTATGATGAAGAGTCCGTAAAACAGAATCAAAACCACAAGGAAAATCGAACACAAACTTAATCCACTCTATAAGCAGCCACAAACACTGAACTTCGATCCTCATTCAATTAGCACTGAATGAAAATCCCATACTTCAAACACACCGCGTTTCTTTCTGGTTGCCAGCCTAAACAACCACTGACAGGGTACTTCACTCCTGCTGAGCATTGCCCACGATGGAGCCATAACCAACACCAAATGAAACATGTAAACAAATATCGAAATATAACCAGCACCGCATACTGAATATAGTCCCATCTGTGGAATACTGGTGTTTTATATGTATGAAATTACAAACAGTAAATTCTGTGTATTCAAATCTAATGCCTTGTTCTGTAGCCATTTTTAGATACATCACGTTTCATTCCTCATTATCATTTTCAAATGCATTCTTTTAATAACTTAATTCTAAATACCACGATGTTTAATAAAAGTCATGCCATTGCTAAGGTAATGAAAGTAAACATTGAATAAACAAAACTCACCCTGTCTCACGCCACTTTTTCATATCAAAGAGTCATTGTAATATAATATATATGTCATTATAAACACTATCCAATGGCAAAGCTGTAGAATTTTCCAGAATATTTACAGTAACATGATCTGAGAAGAAAAAGCTGAGGCAGGAACACAAAGAATCAATTTTGAAGCACATTTTATACTGCTATGCTAACAAAATTATTTCACTTTCCTAAGTCTCTGTTGTATGTTTGCATTTGTAATGACTGCTTTTTCTCGACATAATGGGATCTCAGTAAAGAGTTGTTTCTATTCCCTTTCATCACTGTTTCCACTATGTATCATGTATACTGTATATCTTGGCATATAACACTCATTTTCAACTTAAAAGAATTACTTCGTTCCTTCATGTGCGTGTTGTACTCCAAATATAAAATCGCTAATATAAAATAAATTATAAATAAACATTACAAATATGCATTATATTACGAAAGATATTATTATTATGAGTTTAATTGAATTTATCATTATATTTAACAATATGAACAACAACAAAAAAAGTTTTACGATATATATTTTTATATTATTACGATACATATTTTCTCCGTTTGCCAAATCTCTCTCTTGTTTTCTGCAGACGCGACTTATGTGTCGTACTTTTCTGCAGTAATAACACACTATAGAATGCCGAGACTGAGGAGCATATGAAGGCCTTTGTGGCAAAGAATTTTGCTGACCCTGTAATGATGCAATTGGCAACTTCATTTCCTCAATTTGGAGAATCAAAAGCTCCAATGACTTAGTATATTGATCCTTAGTGGATAGAACAAGTTGTACCATCTCATTATCTGTAGTGTTCGGGCATGCACTAACAACATTTATGTCAGATGCATCTGACTGAAGAGCTAACTCTACATGCTTGGCTAACTCCGTAGCCTCTTGAAATGTCTTTGGGTCCGCAATTACAACCTGAGCACGAATGTTAGTGGCTAACCCTGCCTTGAATTGAGAGAGAAATTTTGTTATCAGAAAATGCCTTGGGAATTTCCTCATCAACCAAAGACCTACGAGCCTTTTGAGCAATCCCCTCTAATCTGGTAGCATAGTCTCTGATTTATTCATTAATGTTTTGTTTACAATTTGTGAGATTAGAGAAATCTTACGCGAAATTACTTGTCTCAGCAAAATAATTTTCGAAGCGAGCTCTAAATTCCTTCAGGGACTCAAAAGCAACCTCTTTTAATGTAGAGGTGTAAAATGCAATGCAGCCCCTTCCAACTTTAACCTGGCCACTGAAATGGCCTGTGCATCTGCCCAAGATGTAAATGATGCAATTTGCACCGAATATTCAAAGAAATTAGTGACATTTTTACCATTTAACATAGGCAACATTGTTATAAATGAATTGTTGGAAAAACTCACAGCAGTGGCATTGCCACTGGTATTATCAGAATTAGGCATCACTTAAAAATTTTTTAAACACTCACTGCAAAAATTTAGAATATATGAAAAGCTCAATTATGAGCATCAAAATGTAGTCCATCTTATCTCGACAACACACACAAGGGTAAAAAGGCAAGGTCGACATGGCATCAATTTGAAGTATTGAGAGTAATCAGAATGGATGATAAAATAGATCTAAGTAGTCACCTGCATAGTTCTGTTCCATCCATTTCTTCTCAAGTACAAAAAAAAGTCTTAAGAAAGCTCCAGAGAGAAAATGCCAGTCAGTTGCATTAAAAAAAATATGGGGAGAAGGCGAATATTAGAAACAGGAAATATTTAGCAAAAATGACTGATGCACAGAGAGAAGAAAGGAATAGAAAAATAAGGGAGGCCTATTAAAGAAAGAAAGTTTTAGTTAAAGGCATAAATGACTTAACACCCAGACAACAGCGGCTGAAAAGAAAGTACTGGCAAGAGGCATCAGCAAAATATAGAAAGCAAAAGTGACAGTTAGGAGATTTCATTACACATAGTGAGCATGCAGAAGTATGTGTTTTATCTGACAATGAACATCTGACATGTTAGTTCTCAAAAGAAATGTGGAGAAGTCCAAGCAAAACCAACAATTTTTAGATGTAATTACACACAGTGAGCATGCAGAAGTAATTGTTATATCTGATGATAAACAGCCTGTTAGTTTTCAAAATGAGCATGCAGAAAAAGTCCAAGCAAAATGCAGAAAGCAGAAGTGACAGTTAAAAGATGTAATTACACAGTTAGGAGTTGTAATTAAAAAGCATGCTGTACAGCCTGTCAGTTCTCAAAAGAAGTGTGGGGAAAAAGTCCAAGCAAAAAATCCTGCTCAGCTGTTAAGGAAAATCTTGCTGAAAAAAACAGAACAATAGTTAAATTGCAATGTGAAGTAAAAACACTTCAAAAATCTTTGCCACAAAAAAAAAAAAATCATCTACCAAGAGTTGATTGAACAATCCCAGATTTTACTTTTGTGTGATGCCAACAGAATCAACTTTATGTATCCTTTTTAAGATGTTCATTTTTAAGCCTTTCCGGACAGGCACCGCTTATAGATGGGAGCATAGAATTTATTGCAAAGGGGGGCAAATGCATATGTGCTGTCATCATCCAGAAAATAATTAATATAGAATGTAATATAATTTTAAAGGCTTTCATGTAAATAAGCTTAGCGTTGAAAATCTTCCAACATGCAGGACAATCTGTGCAGTGGGGGTTTTCATACCTGCTTTAACTTCTGCAAAATTCGGCAGCCATCCAGAAAGGGTTAATTGCAGTTGAAGATAAATAACTATCGATGTTAAGCATCATAACATCACATACAAATATTATTTTTCCTTAATAATAATAATAATAATAATAATTAGTATTTCTACAATTGCTTGAAATTTCAAATGTAAGTGCTTGGTGAAGAGTTGAATATTTGGAGAAAGAAGCAAACTGCAATTTATATGAAAAATAATGTCTGCAGGAAACAATACATATGAAATAAAATGTCTAAAAAAAGCCACAAGCTAGAGAGCTTTATGTTTTCCCTGAAAATGATGATACTGATATTATTGAGGGGGGGGGGTGGGATGATTATAGAGCCTGATTTTTACAACTGAGGCCATTATATTTTGAATATGTGATTTCAATATAATATATTTAAATACATTATTTTGTTATTTTAGATGTACGAGTTTCAATAAAATCTTTGTAATATTTGTTTTTAATTCAATATGTATTAATAGATACCTACTTTTATAACCCATATTATTAATTTATTTACTTAATAACAGTGTGAAATAAAGATTAATGATGACCAAATGTCAGTCATCCCATTAAAAAATCCTCAATAAGATGACACTTAGTCATTAGGGTGACATTAGCATGTCGATGGGTGACAGAGGAATAATTGCAAAGCATATTAATTAAACAATACTGCTTTCTAAATTGAGTTTAAATTTTTAACAAATTTATGTCAGATTAATGAGCTGGGTTCTTTAAAAGTTTGATGTTCAGTCTTTTTACTGGAACTTATATTCTGTTGAATAAGTGATGCCGACTATGTGGGTACTCTGGGGTTCAGGCATCTACAGGAAAAGTCACGTATATGTGAAGCACCCACTATTTTTTAAGACACAGTTTTAGATACTTTTGTACAAATTTATTAAAATTTTGGAGAAAGAATCTAGAGAGTTTTCTTCAGAATAAGCATTTTTCGTGAAATTTCTGCAGTAAGATCTGATTTTTTCTCTATTTTGTCACTGATCTGCATAAGATAATGTTCAAGTACATGTAGTAATTCAAAATAATTCATTTAAATTACAAAAAATATTAATTTATCCTTTGTAATAGTTTTTGCTTCCATTTTTGTATCAAAACTTTAAAGATATTGAAGGAAATATCACGTGTGGAGATAAAAAGAAAGAAATAAAAACATGCATTATCTTTAAAACTCCGCCACAAAAAATTATATTCTTTTGAAACACTCACAAAATTTTTGCAAAGTCGACAACTCTCTTGAATTAGTAACATTTCTTATGCTTGCGTTCTTAATCATGTTTTTTTTAAATAATAATAATAATAATAATAAAAAAAAACAGTCGGAAATGTGTGTGTTGCACTTTTTTCCTCAGTACACTGTTCAGCTTTTTAAAATTATTCTTTAAATGTATTATTTTCCATCCAATACTTTTGTGAACATTTCTGTATAAAACATTATGCAGTTGTCATTTCCTCTGGTTTCTTCTAAAATACTTTCTATAAATTGTGGTAACATTCAAAGGAGAGGAAGTGGTCTAATTAAATGTGACAGGGAGGGTTTCAGTGGCACTGCTACATAATACTTGTGTTATGATGAATTTTCAAATGAATGAATGATGAATTTTCACACACTTCTTACAATTTATGTATTGGTCAAAACATTTTCATTGTTATATGCAGAAGACTTAAGAACTCCAGAACACCAACATAATTTCGGCTTGTACGTCATCCTAATAAGCAAAGAAAATTAACAGAGATATAACAATGATATATAATCATTGTGAGAAGTGCTATGTTATATTTTTCAAATTTAAGTTTTCTGATTGCTTCTCCAGGCTTTGTTCTTTGGCAGGAAATGAACGCCTTTTCCTGTTAGGAATATTTATGATACATTAATAATTCAATCTTATTAAGGTGTAAGATTTCTATAAAACAACTACAAAGGTTGTTATGTTATGGAGATCTCAGAGGGGGGGGGATTCAAAATTTATGAAAAAAAAATGTTTCATAATTTATGGAAGCCCTTGAGTAGATACTTTATGCAGAAAATAAACTCAAATATTTGAACTACAAACATTTCTCTTCATATTGGATCCAAAAAATACCTTTAAATGTGCTGTAAGTTTATTTTTGATTTTGGAAACTGCCTATTTTTGTCCACTTAAAAACCAACTTTTATGTAATCATTATGAGAAGTGTTATGCTGTATTTTTCAAATTTAAGTTTTTTGAATTCTTCTTCGACAGTCATGTTTATATTGTGCTTCTGTTGGTGTTTGAAAATGTAGTGATTAACTATAATTGAATATATTTACAGGATCTGAAAAAACATGTCTCTAAATAGAAAGTTGAAAGTAAGTTCAATAGTTACATTTAAGTGATGCTATTTATATACATTTTTATTTGATTTAAGAAATAAATACTGCAGTACTTATTTCTTACTTATAGTTAAAAAAATATCTGTGATTGGAAAGTATTTACACTTTTTAATGTTAATTATAATATTTAAATTTAGTTGTTTTGGAAAAATCTGTGCAATGTGGTTTCTTTTTTACTTTCTGAACATGTACCATGTAAAGAAAGTATTGTAATGAAAAAATTCGACTTCAAGATTTTGGTCTATTGATACGCTTGAGGTCTTCTGAGTTCATTCATGCTATTTTTACGAGATGTATGTATGTATGTATGTGTGTGTGTGTTTTTGTGTTTGTGTGTATGTGAGTGAACACGATAGCTCCTAAATGGGCATCTGATTGAGCTCAAATTAGGTATATATGTCATAAACCACCGTTCCAAAACCGGTATTGATTTTGGTGTGTATAGGACTTAAGTTTTTCTACAGGGCTACGACAAAGATTTCTTTTACATTATGGCCTATGAGTGGAAATTATTGAAAGTGCTCTAGTGTTTAAATGGCAGATTTGATTAAGCTCAAATTGGGAATATATGTTATAAACCACCATCGTATCACTGGTATTGATTTTGATGTGTATCGGACTTCTAGTTTTTCTATAGGGCTATGACAAAGATTTCTTTTACATTATGGTGTATGGGGGGAAATTCTTGAAAGTGCACTAGCATTTAAACGGTACATTCGATTGAGCTCAAATAGAAAAAAATAAGAATTTTTGCTGAATTATTCACTGATTGCAATTTATTTAAATGCTTGGTAATGATCTTAATCGTAAGTGGTCGAAAAGTCGAGTGGAGTCACTCCAGATTTTTCTTATATATCAAAGTTATAATGCTTAGTTAAAAAATGAAAAGAAAAAAAAAAGATGATATGTTTATATATCAGTTACTAAATGGATTTAGTATGGAAAAACAAAAAATGAATTCTCATATGGGTTGATATATATATGAGACGTCAGAATTTTCAAGTAAAGTTCCAGAGTTAAGGCAAAAAATAATATGGTTTATTGAACATTATCTTTTAAGTTACAATATAGAATGAGAAGAGGGGTGGGGAGAAGGGTACAAAAATCAGCGTGGACTAATTAAGCAGTTCCAGTGGCAGAAGTCTCTCGATTTTCGATGTGCGGGAGTATATACGCTTACCACACCACGTGGTTTGCGAAGACATAATTCCGCCTCTCTCTTATCTCTGATCGAACCACACACATTTACCAACATGACCCGCATCCGGGGCTACAAGGGCGTGGGGACACGTGTGCATCTAAAGAACTCGGAATCAACGGCCTGATGTCTGACAAATAACAAAATAAATAAAACATAGCTCCAGAGCGCACGTGGCAAGTAAGACAGAAAAGCAAAACTTACAGTGAAAGTACCGCTTGAACAATACCAAAACTAGTAAAACCCAAATTACCTTTTTATACATTACATATATAAGACAGAAAAGCAAAACTTACAGTGAAAGTACCGCTTGAACAATACCAAAACTAGTAAAACCCAAATTACCTTTTTATACATTACATATATATATATATATATATATATTTTTTTTTTTTTTTTTCTTTTCGTAGATTATTCAAGTAAGAAATTTTAAATTGAACAACTGCATGCAGTCATCTAAGTGCTGAATTTAATTTTAAATAGGTATCTAAAAAGGAATTTACAAGGAAGTAAAAATACATATTACAGTAGACCTAAAATCCAAACAGCTTGGTTCCAGACCTTGTGCGGATTGTAGAAATTTGCTGCCCCCACCCATAAAATAATGAAATACAGTTAAAAAAGAAAAAAAAAAAGAAAGTAAAAAGGGAAACAAATTATATTACTTTTATTATAATCAGAATCATGATATAAAAATACAGAGGAATAATAAAAATTGTAAGATTATGAGTTACTTTTAAACATGTGTTAATAATTGTTAAACTTTGGGATGTTCTAATTATAGTTTTTTTGTTGTATACTGTCGTTATTTCCGTTCTGTAACACAGATGTGCTGCTCAAAAAAATCTGAGGTATTTCTTTCTCAGAGCAAAACCATCATTAAATGTTATTTAATCAATCTTTTGATCATCCTCACTTGTTACTGTGTCAGTCTGTATCATGTGAATGTAATCTAATGTTAATTATGTCCCTGTCAGTCATCTGAAGGCCATCAATGTAACCATCAGAGTTCACAAATTCTAAATATTTTTTTTTTCCCCCCCCAAGTGGGAACTACTTATTTAGTTTCTACTTTGAGGTTATCCTGCAGTTTTCTGAAGTGCAACTGACAGGGTAGATTTCATTGTTTACATAGAACAGACAATGCGGATTTTAGAGCCTAGCAGATTTCGGAAAATGTGGATTTTGGGTCTTCTACTGTACTTATATTTCTAAATTCAGTTAATAGTACCATTTAGTTGGCAGTGCTATAATTAATCTAAAGTTTAAATGAACCACTTATTTGACACTTATTATAAGACAACTATTTTGATGAAAATCAGTTTGAGAAATGATGAACTTTCATGCATGTATGGGTGTTTGGGTGATGGAACTTTTTACAGACAAAGAAGGGTAGATCTCTATTACCACTTGAAATGATCATTCAGTGGTTAATATCAATTATTTAGATCACAATCATTCTGTTATGCTGTTCAGTTTGCATTAGGGTGTTTGTACTCATATGTATATTTTTTAATAATAAAAGTATTTTGTATTCAATTTTTCATTTTAATTGTTCTGACCTTTCTTATTCACAAACCATTATAATTAATGGTTTGTGAATAATAATTATATTATAATGAAGCCTGTTATTATAATTAAGACTATTCACAAGCCATTATAATTATTAAAACTATTTGCTTTTTTTCTTTTAATTTTTGCTATTTTGTTATTTTACAGATTTTGTGTTTACATGGATATAGGTATTTAGTTTCATTTTATTATCATTATTACTATTATTTTTCAGGGATGAAACTAAGTCCACAAAATGGTTGGACAAATTTACTAGCCTACCTGCTGAGAGTGCATTATCAGACTTACTAGTATCCACCCCCCCCCCCTTTTCCAAAAATTGATTGGTATAATTTTTTTTTAAACTCTAGCCAACTATTTCTAAACCTGTCTAGGAAATCACACTAAAAGCTTCTTTTACCTCTCTCAAGTTATATGACTGTCACTTCCCTCTAGGGAATGCAATCCCGCACTGTTTATCGTCTTGTGGGATTTCGGGATTGAGATTTATCGATCTCGCAGGATCCTGCAATCCCACGGGATTGACATTTCATTTAGCTAGGGCTTCATTTCAACAGAGAAAAGTAAAAAAAAGTAAGATTTTAAGCACTATAAAGCTTAACTTTAATAATAATAATTAATCTTATGAGATAATTTATACAATAACTTACAGAAATATGAAAATTATAATCATGATTTTCAGAATAATACAGTAAGTTATGTCTTAATATATTAGTATTACTTATGTTAGTTTCTAAAATTGAGGAATTTACAGAAAAATACATTCACATACTTACATTATTTTCTTAGTTGCTGAAAAAAGACCGTACAAAATCGAACAAATCCAATGAATCATTTCCTAGTCTAGATTTAATTTTAGTAAAATAATTAAAAGTGTGAATTAAAAAAATTAATAACTAAAATGAAAACTTTTTATCATTAATTCATGATTGTTCACTAAGTGATAAATTAGTATGAAATATTTCAGTTCAACTTGGGATTGCAAAGTTTTCGAAAAATTTAGATTACGGTGTTTAGATTTAGATGTTTGATCCAGACTCCCATTGGAAGATAATTTTAAAAAATAAAACTTTAAATTAAAATTTGTAATTATGGATTCGTTTATTGTTAGATGAAAGACATGAATATTCAAAAATTTTCGGTCTATTGGTTGGGAAAGCGGCGTGAAATTTTAATAAAGAATAATTTATTTATCGGTATCAATCCCGCGGGATTAGGATCATAATCCCATGGGACTAGTCCCACAAATATTTGTGCGGGATCCCACAGGATCCCATTCCCGCGGGATCGGGATTGCATTCCCTACTTCCCTTGTGGAACTACTCCTGTTTATTAAAATATGTATGTGTGAAACTAAGGCTATTCTTTTACACAAAAAATATGAACATTAGTGATTTTTCAGATGTTGGATGCATGCTTAAAAATGTTCACTATAACAACTGTCCTATGAAATCATTTTCGATTATATGCTCCACTGTTACAAGATGCTACACTTGTCTGAGAACTTTTGAAGTTTAACATTTCATCAATGTTACAAAGCATTTAGTGTTTTGCAGCACTTTTGATGAACAGTGTCTCAGCCCGTTTTGTGATTTGATTTCTGTGCTTAAAATTTTCCTCTAAAAGTTACGTGCATAACATAGAAGTTTACTATTCCTAAGCATGCAAACAATGGCAGATTTAGGCAAGGGGCTGGGGGATTCAAACTCCCCTTCCTCCCTAAAGTAAATTGCTTGGCGGTAACATTTTTGCTTTTCTGTACACCTCAAACAGTATTTAAGCATAACTCGTTTCCTATGTCAGTTTTGTATTTAAAATATTTTTCTTAAAAAGTGAATCATGTCATAAATAATAGCAACTTCTTATTTTTCTTTCAAATTGTGTGTTCTTCCAGAAACTGATTAATTATTAACTAAACTGAATCGGGAAATTCGGCTTATACCTGAATGTTTTTTTGCTGCTTTGTTTTTTTGCACATTTTGTTTATCAAATTAGCTGTTTTTAAAATTAGTCCCTCCTAAAGGAAACGCTGAAAGGTGTTTTTAGGTAACATTTAACACATAGGCGGAAAGGTAACATTTTGCTTTAATGTACTTTAAATTAGGTCAAATAAACTGTTTATTAAATTTGTCCTGCCCAGAAAATATTTCTGTATTTGCCAATGCCTGCCTAAAAATATCTTATGAAGTAGCAATTTAAACTATTTTCTGCCTATGTGCAACTTTGAATAAAATTTGTTTATGATATTTTTTTTCTTCCTTTCTGCTCTTAGGAGCAATCCCATAGGCAAAGGAAAATTTTTAAGCCACATCCATCACTAGATACCTAATCTGTCATAGGAAAATTGTAACAGACATGTTTCTTTAATAATTCATACCTAAAGTGAAAAATGACTTTTAAGTTTCATCCCTGTTATTAGTATTTATATTGCTTATGATTTCAGTTTGTCTTTTCTCTGTCAAAAGTCATTAATTTTTACAAAAATTGATGTGTTATTGATATATATATATATATATACTATGCAGTATGCGCTATTGAAAAGGTTTTATGTAGTATGAATAGTTCTTTCACAGAGCTTGCAAATGAATTCAAATGCATGCAGTCACTATTTAATATGCATTTTAGGTATTCATTAATTTTAATCAAGGCAAAATTATTATGTTTCATTAAATTTTATAAAAAAAATTATCTTCATTGACAATTCTGTATGTAATACTGAGAAATTTCTTGCAATATCAAATAAACAAGCTTCATAGATTAGGCTGTAACAGTAGTGATAAAAAAAAATGAGTGTTATATATAATTTCCCATACTTGTGTCATATGGATATCATTTGAATATTTATTTAGTTAAACATCTTTGCATCTTTCATGTGATTTATGTCCAAAATATGTCAGACAGAGCACAATTCTCCGATTATTTAATTAATTAAAAAAAAAAAGCTTAGCTGTTTGTTCTTTTTATTGCGATCTTTCTGTGCTAGTCATCGCTTTCTGTCATATGTGTACAGTAAAAAGCTCAGAGAATTTTAGTGAAATGGGTCTTTGCTGCGAAGTTTTTTTCATAGTATGGAGGGTATCTGTTATTGGTAAGTTTTACTCATTGGTGTACATTGGGTGGAGAGATGGGATAATGTCCCCTTTTTTTTCATTTGAACTTAGATGCCTCACCACTTTTTATTTTCAGGGGATGTTCAAAACTCTTTTTAATATACTGCATATACTCAAATGTAATCCGAACTTATAACTTTACTTGGAAACAATTAACTGGGAATCGAGAATCCAGGTATAAGCCAATCGTAAAAATATAGCACTGAGAAGATCAATCACTTGATCCTATAGTTTGCTTTAATTGTTTAGACCAGGGTTTCTCACGGAGTGCTCCACAGCGCACTGGTGCTCTATATAAAGGTAGCAAATGCTCTGTAAAATACTATCAATAACGAAGGTTTAAATATTAGCAACAAAGGCTACACAAGGTGCTCCATTAAAATTCAAGAAGCTCAAATTGCTTCATCAATTTGAGACATGGAAATAAACTCAATATCACTTTGTAAATACTAAAAAAATATGTACATAACTTTTAAAAGTACAATGTATGTGCCATTTTGCCTAATGTAATCTTGGTTAAAGAGTGTCTTTTTGAAGAGTTAAAAAATTGAAAAGCCGAATTAGCAAAAGGTCAAGTACAAATTCAAAAGAAAATCCCAGGTCACTTTCACATTACATTGTTGTAGATATCAGACAAGAAAAATAAGAATCTTAAAAGACGCATGTTGTTCAAAATAACTTTTTTTAAAAGAACAGCAATTAATTAACTATGCCAGAAAGTTGTTATTATTAATCAACAATTTAATAAGTAAGAATTTTTGAATTTATTCATTTTAAGTATAATGACATGCATTTAATTCAAAAGTGAGCATCTCTCTCTTTTTTTCTTAGGACTAAACTGTGCATACTACATATTTATATGTTGAATTAATTTTTTAAACTACATAAAAAGGTTAGTAGGCTTGTTTTCTAAATTTAAATCCACTTCTATTTTCCTAGACAAGATGCTGATATTTTTAAAGAAAAAATGGGAGGTTTCAGGAAGAGCCTTAAAAACATTGCTGATTTAGGTAAGCTATATTATTTTGAATTGGTGTGATACTGTATGGTTTTTAATTTTACCAAATGTGTTTTTTCAAATCATGTAAATTGATGTAAGTAATTTTATGACTGAATTATCTAACATTAAAAAAATGAGTCTCTTCAAAAATGTTCACAATAATAATGAGTAATATTCAGTTCAATTTTTTGTATTTATTACATAATTTTGAAGATCCCCCCCCCCCCCCCCAATGGTTTAAAACTGAAATTATATTAAATCATTCATTTTTATTGCTACTTAAATATTTTTTCCTCTATGCACAAAATAATGAAGCATTGCCATTTATTAAAAAAAATATTAAAATTAGAAACTGTTATATCCAATGATTTGATGAAACATGGCCCCCTTACACTTTATCGCCAGCACTTTTTGTCTGGAACATTTTATATCTTCATTGATCCATTCATAAGTGGCTTCTATTGCTGCACTGTGATCAGGATAGCTTAAATGAAGAGAGAACTGAAAATGTATTACAGTCAACTTGCGATTTAACGACCCTGGGACCTTGGCAAGTAGAACGTTCAATCAAATGGTTGTTAAATCAAAGGTTTATAAGCGGTAGAAAAACTGTCAGGACTTCATCTGAGGGTTGTTAAATCGGGAAGGGTCACAAAATTGTGAGTTTACATTTTTTTGGGTTTATTTTCATTTGAAATTAAATACGATTTTTTGTTACAAATTATGATTTTCTTTACAAAATTTAAATAATTATTATTTTCTTTTTTGGAGAATTTTAATCCTCCTATCAATAATAACAAAATTCTTGAAACTTCAGCATTGCATTACAATAAGATGTTTATAAGCTGTTGCTTCAACTTT
Source organism: Cheiracanthium punctorium (assembly GCA_038373885.1). Classification (NCBI taxonomy): domain Eukaryota; kingdom Metazoa; phylum Arthropoda; class Arachnida; order Araneae; family Cheiracanthiidae; genus Cheiracanthium; species Cheiracanthium punctorium. The sequence continues at coordinate 519,240 of JAWZYV010001411.1, read as the reverse complement.
TTATATACTTTTCAAACTACTGCCAGTTTTAACATATTTTTCCTGTAGTGTTCATTAATGCTCCACTTATAATTCCTGCTGAAGAATCATCTGACACAGTTTATGGAAACAATATCATGAGAGAAACAGAATCTACAAAAACAGGTTTGTGACTTGTTAATTTGTTGTTTATGCTTTGATATTTCATATTGAAAGAAAAACAGAATTATCATAATGTACAAATCATTGTTGCAAAGCTCAATGCTTGATAGTTTTTAGGAAAAGAAAAAAATTATACTTGGTGCTTGACTTTTTTATGTGATTATTGATTGATACTTGAAATGCTACAGATTTTGCATATTTTTGCTGCTAGTGGAAAAAATTGCAAAGAAATCCTGGAAGAATATTGTCCTGGCAAAGATAGGTTTTTGCCAGAGTGGCAAAAGTAGGGACAACAATGGCTTTTAAGTCTGGACTGATGAATTTGAATGCAAGTAGTTTAAATAGTAGACAGTCAAATTAATAGAATAAGAAGCGATTATATGATTTCTTTTTCTCAGTTCAAGTTTGAATTTAACTCTACCTTCTTCATAATTTTCTAATCAATATTTATCTTTGAACAATCTCAGCAGAGAAAACAAGTATATGTAAAGTATCTAAGGCCTGTAGATTTAGGCATTTTTTCTCGTTAAGTAATGTTATGTATCAGTTTATCTATTAAAAATGCTCAATGACAATAACTCTCAAGTACTGTACTGTTTGAGCACCTTTTAGATACAATCATAAACATCCAGTTAGGAGGTGAAAATGGACTTGTCCATTATTTGTGGGGTTGAACAATCACTGGAAGAGACAGGACACATGCACTGCATTCGCATATTCCTTTGCTCACTTGCTCCCTATTTAACTGGTTCATTTCAATTCGGTTTTACTGGCAGCTTGCCAATACTCCATGGGAAACATGGTCAGACAGTATTTTCAAAATAAATTTAGTTTCTGAATGTAACTATTTTTAAGTGTCTACTGGTAAAATAAATTAAGCATGTAGAAAAGTATGCTTGAGCATTTAAAGCATTTCAAAATAGTTTAATTATTTTTTAATTAGCTAAAATATTTTAATTAAACTAAGATATTAAACATAATAATTCACCAAGTAAAGTATAGATACATGTACCATTATAACATGTGATATTTTATAATTTTTACACACTAGATCTGAGTAATTTAATTTTTGCCATTTTTTTCCCCATTTTTGTCTTTTTTTTTTCCTTTCTTAGTTTTTGCCAGCTAATTGCTCAACCCTGATTCACAACAAGATTGAACAGATAGTTACCTATTTGATGATTTATAAATGCGAAATTTAACTATGAAATGCTGTAAAAAGCAATAAAGATCTTTCTAAAGAACATATAAAACTATAAAAAATAAACTGTATGTAGTGTTTTGAATTGTACAAAGGATCTACCCTTCTTCAGCTTTGAAAAGTTCCCCCTTTTACATAAGCTGAAAGTCAGAGAACGGAAAAGTTAGCAAAAATGGGAAAAGGAAAAAGTTGCAATTTGGAAAAAGTAATTAAATCAGAGAAAACAAAGGTCAAAAGAGGGTACTAGAAATTAACAAAACGAGGATAGTAAGTTAAGAAATAAAAGTAATGAAATAAACAAAAATACAGATACATAAAAAATTAAAATATTGTTCATTTTATTGAAAGGAGGAACTTTTTACTACTGAAGAAGGGTAAACATTCTGTACCACCTGAAAGAGTGTGTAGTTTTCTAAAATAATTATGCATATTATTTACATAGTTCATTGTTGATTAAATCATTTAACACTAGTTTTTTCCTTAATGTTCTTATTATAAGATGCAGTTATTTTGTGTACTTTCTTAATGACTCCAATAATCAAGTGACACACTAAAATTTGTTCGACTCATACTGCAATTTCCTCTCAGAAATGCTGTATTAGACAGATGCTAGATCGTTGACCAACTATTTTATATAAAGTTTGATAAATCTATGACTTGATCTGTAATTATAAATGCTTTTTTAACAAATTTTGGAAGAATAATAAAATATATTAATATTTGTATTACAGTCTTAATAACCAGTTAAATATTATAAATGTAAATAAATTAATGAAATATACCTATTTGCCTTACCTCAAAGAAAGAAAAAAAAAGGTCAGACTGGCGCAGTACTAAAATTCATTTTGCTGAAAAAAGCATATCTCTAGCTTGCAATCATTTTTAACTGTGGTTAAAGTTTTTGATTCTTCTTGGAAAAGCTAACTACCTTTGATGTTAAAATTAATTAAAAAACTGTATAGTAACACACATGAAATGGCTCTTATCAACAAGATGATTGCATTTATGTATTTCATGCATGTTATTGTACAATGTTTTTATTAATTGTACTCTGAACCTAGTTTCAGTTGAGTCCTATTGTTACCTTGAGTATTGTTTGTTGGATGTACAGAGCCTTATTATCGCATGGGCAAATCGGGACTTTGCCCAGGGCCCCCGGCTCGAAAGGGCCCCCAATATCAAATGTTGTTCTGAAAAAGTCTTTTTTATATCAAAATTTTATGAAAAATAAAACAAATTTCATAGATAGGGGCCCCCAAATTCATCAATGCCCGGGGCCCCTGTTGGTCATAATCAGGCTCTGTGGATGTATTCTTGGGAGAGAGCAATATCATGGAGTATTTTGTATACAATATTGATTTTTCTTAATCTGTAGGTCGCAGCTGGTGGTTCAATTCAGAACATCAGATTTTTCATTCCAAACGAAAATCGGAGAATGCAATTGGATTCAAAGAAACTTTAGACTGTGTACAAGATGTTTTCAGATCTATGGTATGAATTCTTTGTTTCTTTCATGCTTTCAGGCCTGAATTGTTTCAACCTCATATCTCTCAGTGAACTGTGGATTTTTGGTAGTTCTTATGATTTAAAAAAAAAAAATTGCTTGGAATATATATATTTTAATGTAAATTTTTTAAATTATAAAGTACTATCTGTTCTCATTCATAATGATGGAACTATTTAAATATACTAAGAATTGATATTTAATGAGAAATTCCACATTAGAAAACATCATTTTTAATGTAAAATTTTGCAGACTTACTTGAATGTTGCACAAATACATGAAAATAGGTTTTAATTGTAAATAAACCTTATTTAGTAAAGTATGCTTTGGTTGCTGAACTATGGCTACCTGAATGCTTTAAAAGTAACTCTAATTCTAGATCTTTTCATATAAATTCTGTTTTGGGACTGTCATTGGGTTTTGTCATTTCTTGGTCACTACTGATGGATTTTTTTTTTCTTGTAGTAATATTCTAAATCAATTGTTTTGGAATCCTTCTTAATTTCATTATTTAAATGTTTAGTTTTAATTTCTTTCATCTGTAACTTATTATGTGAACTATATGATGGTTTTAAAAAGCAGCATTATGTTTTCTGTGGCTTTTCTAAAACTTTATTATTATTATTTCATATCTTCTAAGGCTTACAATGTTAGAGTTTTTTGATTTTTCTTAATACTCCTGTAACCTGTTTTTTAATAAAGAAATTTCTCATTTTTTGCTCACAGAAAAAAAATGTCAAATTTATTGATAAAAACAGTCTGTTTTCTGTCTTTCATCTCTCATCATTTTCAGACCATAAATTATGGCTTTTGAACAGTTTTTCAATTCTAAAATTAGCATATTTCAGAAAAATTTTTGGTTTAGAGATTTACTCTTTTGTAATATTTTTTACGTGATTGTGAATTCTAGCCTGTGTAATACTTTTTGATTTTTTTGCACCAGAAAAATTTGCAGAAATGTTCTTTTCACAAATGAGCAATTATTATTATCCCTGTGAAGTTGATGGCACTTTAAACAGCCTTTTCACTAAAATATTGTGCTTCCATATTATCAAACAAAGATTTAATTTGTTTAATCAATAAAAAAAAAATTAATAAAAAAAATCCAAAACTATATTGGCGTAAATAAATAAATTTTCATTTCTTGTTTGGTTTTTATCTTTGAATAATTTGCTTTTATTATCTTCTGTTTTATTAGATGGATAGTTATAATACAGGATAATTTACATTAACATATCTATGCCAAGACGGTGTGCAATTACAATTTGTTGTTTAACGATATTTTACAATTTTTTGCTAATAAAAGATAAATTTCTGAAATCAACTGCATGTGATGAATTCCTTAAAAAAAAATATGCATTAAAAGTGAAATTTTTACATCCCACTTGGTCATGTTAAAGTGTTTTGTAGAATTGAGATTTAATAGTCAAGAATTAAGTCTAGAAAGATGAAATAACGTTTTTAAATTTTTGTGACCGGCAGCAAAAATGAAAGTGTTCAAAAAATAGAATGCTAAGCACAAATAAATTAACATTAAGAAATAATATAGAGTTGCCAACATTGCTTCTCCTAATTACTAGGAAAAACTGTTTAGTCCTTCAGGTGAAACTTTGAACCAAAGTCTTTGTATTAAGTGATTGACATTTTAATCAACTCTTCTTTTTAATAATATTTATTTTTGTTTAATCTAATTCCATTTATGTGATTTGCTAGTCAAGATTTTAAATAGTTTCTAGTTTTAATTTTGTCAGTTATGCATGAAGTTTAAAAAACTGTCAACTTCTCTCTTCTCCTCTCTAGGGCCCTTTTGACGGAATTTTTGGTTTCAGTCAAGGAGCTTCACTTGTGTCCTTGATATGTGGATTAAAGGAACATAATGGTAAGTTTAAAAAAAAAAGCTCTTCTAAATCTCTTCTAAATAATGCAATAAGATAAATAAATATTATAAATTCTACTAATTAAATTACATTATAATACACATACAGATGCATCTATAATTTGTAACATATAATAATCCTTTTTTTTAAAATTTATATTTTTTCAGTTTTAAACTTACAGGAATAATTTCTTTATTTCTACATTTCGGATTAAAAATTTGGTTATTTGTTTGAAATATCTGACTGGTCATTTTAAATTCTTAAAACAAGCACAGTAGTAAAATCTCTAAGTGAATGAAAAAACTATTTTTTTTAGTTTAAAAATCGATACACATGAATTTGCTTTTGTTGTCTTCCTTAATTTTTCCTCCTTCATCAACAAAAGGGTTTTAACATGGATTCTTGAAAATACTTGATATTTTAAGCAAGATAGTTTAATGGCTTTGAAGCAGTTTAATTTTTAGTGAGAGTACTTTCTGTGTCCAGGCATTTGTAATGAAATTAATGTAAAGCTAACATTGGATAAAACATATCTGGATTTGTAAATTCACTTGGCAGTAGAGCCTGTTTAAAAGTTTTGATGGCTCTCATATTGCTTGTTTTCTATACCCCTGTGCAATCAATTTGAAAGATTAGAAGTATTCATTAGTAGCAGAGGTGGCCCTAGGGTACCTGTCACCCCCCTGCAAATGTAAGAAAGGCACCCCCTTTTATACTTTTTTCAAGTGTTTGAGAACGAAATGGCACCCCAATGCAATGCTTACCTTGTCAGGCTGCCCTTGATGAGTAGTTCAGTAGTTTATTAAAAGAAAGTAGTTTGCATTTATATAGTTTGATATATATAATTTGACAGGATGTCTGATGATATATCAGAAGCATTATTTGAATTTTCTTCCTGAATTTTTATTTGCTGTATTTTTATATGGAATGCAAGCATGATATAGTTTAATATTAGTCCAGTTTTTTGTTTACTTGTATTTATGTGTTATACACAGTGCCTGTCAAATAATTCTTTTCTTTTAATGAGAATAGGTCCTAATTTTGAATCTTACTTCTGCTTTCTTTCAGAAAATTAAATCTTTCCTTTAATTTTATCAAGTTTCTTAAAATCTAAACTGAAATACAGTTCTACAAAATTATTGCCATTTTCCTGTGCATAATTGCTGGAAGGCGGGGGGGGGGGGGGGAGAAGAAGATTAAATTTTTCCTTTTTTGTTATGCTGTGACATTTAATGTTTAAAAACAACAAAAACAACTCTTTTTGTTTTTCACTTATTTTATAGATTTTTAATCTACAAAATCTAGTATTCAATGCATCAGATTACTGATGGAACTTTTTTTTCTTGTGTAACTTTATTTACTAACAAATTTGTATTGTGTAAGAGAGAGTTTTATAATGCTGTGTTATACTGTCCATAGACTAGTGAAACTAGGCTAGTCCCTTAAATATTTGTGTTAAAAGCATTTTTGAGAGCAAAAGCAAAAATACAGTCAACTCCGATTATAGTGAACCCGTATATAGTGAACTTTTGGCTATAGTGAATGCAAATCATTAGTCCCAAATCACTTATATTAGAAATGTGCATAGCATTTTTTGCTTTTAGTGAACATGACTTTGATTATAGTGTACCTAAAAACTGAACTTCAAAAATTCTGGAAATGGCAGAGATGAAGTTTTTTGATGTCTACATTTTAAAAGGTTGTCTGTATTGCATTCGATAAATACACAAAGAGATTATCAAACATCTGTTCCAAAATACAGGGGAATTGTCAGTGACTAGGTTAACATGGCGAAGGGGAATGGATAACAATAACGCACTAGAGAAAAGGCTTTTAGACTCTTAACCGCTGTGAAACCAGGAATTTATTCATTGCAGTGATGCATACTTGGGGGCATACTTTAGCTCTTTGATTCCCTTGCAGAGTAGCCCAAGTCTTGTTATGTGTGCCTCCCCACACTCCTTTTGTCCGATACCCACAGTGCTTAAAAGATAAGCTCATCTTTTCCACCCGGCATGAAAGGCCGTGACACCCACACTTCCACAGTGAGGAAGGTAGCAATGACAATTTTAAAAAGAAACATGCAAATTTTTTCATTCTCATTCTTGACCAGAAAGAAAAGATCACAAGCGCTTCAATCCAATGCATCAAACTGTCCCTCCTAATTTTATTCATGCTTGCTATCTGGGGCATCTGTAAAAGGGGATTAAATTCTTAGTTGGTTAGAATCAATAGCATTTTTTGGCTATTAAGCACTTACCAAAAAGTTGGGCACATTTCATGGTGAACAAAAACGGACATGTTTCTCTTGTCCTTGAACGATTCCATTTTTCATTCCCCGTGCAATAGCACAGGTTAAGGATTACCACTACCTGCTATTGCTTGATTGGCTATAGCACTTTCCAGCCAATTGAATGGAATCTTCCAAATTATTATAGCACTTAGGAGTAATAAGACATAAATACGATTAATTATGTTTGATTTACACAAATATTCAGTGCGGGTATAAAAAACTATTTTTTACTTATGTATATAGTGTATTCCTGGTTCATATGGGGACACTTCGTTTATAGCGAACTTTGGATATAGTGAACGAAATTTGCCGATCCCCAGAGGTTCACTATAACCGGAGTCAACTGTATAACTCTACAAAACTAAAATATCTCAGTCAGCTCACCACATTTCTTGCTCCAATTTTTTTTGTTTGACCCTGGTCTCCGTATGAACCTTTTATGATTATACTCCCTTTACTCCAGGAGTTAAAAAACTTTTTGATTATTTTTGTGGCATCCCTGTCTCATGCTTGCATCATCTTGGGGTGTCACTACACACAGTTTGGGAACCACTGGTATAGTATCAGTGAAATGTACCATTAGTAGGGATCGACCGATACCAAATTTTCGCCGATGACCGATACCGATACTTTACCTATAAATTCATTTTTAGAAATAGCCGATACCGATACTTTTAAGTTATGGTATCGGCCGATACCGATACTTAACCGATACCGATACTTTACATAATTTAATGTCATTTAAACCTACATCTGTATTCTGGATAGTTTTTGTAACGAGAGTGGAGTTCGCGTTAAAATGAATAACAGCATGATGAAATTTGAGCCCAGTAGAAAGCATTAAAAAGAAAAAGCAGTGGATACATTGAAGTGTGAATTTACAGTAGTTCTAGTCTTTCTTTTCTGTTCAATCATGCCGACGAATGGCCGAATTTATAAAAAGCGGAGCACTGGGAAACGTGCGGGTTAGGAATTCTTTCTCCTCGCGTGGCTGTCGATCTAATATTCTAGGGTTTGGGGCGATTTTCTCCAGATGTTATGTGAATATGCGTTAGACTCCCTTAAAAAGTCTTCTGCCCAAGCCCCCCATAGGTAGATGCCCCTCATTTAGGCTTGACAGAACAGAAACACGGGGGAGGGGGAGTTAAAGGGATATATTAATAAGAGAATCCATTTCCGGTGCCGACTAGTGCAAATATTTATATTAATTTTTCTCAACCTTTATTTTGTCGCCTAATTGTAGCTATGAGCCAGATAAAATGTTTCCATATTAGACTCAAAACAGCTTCCTGCTTGCTCTTATTATATGTGTCTTTGGTTCATGTCTCGGTTTTGTGCTTACAAAAGTAAACACATGAAATTTATTCAACTTCAAAGCTTGCAATTTTTATTTAGATTTTCTTTAATTATAATTCTTTCACATATGAAAATATTTTTTAGATTACTTAAACTGCATTAAATTGTGATAATGTATAAACTGTCTGTACAGTACTATGTAAGTACATATGTATTTACATATTGTTCATTAAATACGTATGTAAATTCTTCCCTTAAAATGTATAATAAGTTCACATTAATTAATGCTTTATTTATCTGCTCCAATTATTTAACCACTAAGTGAATTATTAAATGTTTTAGCAAGATTTCTTTTTAATATGAACTCATATGATCATTTTTAAGTTCTTTTTGAAAATCCGTATATTTTGATTCTCCGGACAGGGTTAAGTCACAATTAATCCGGATGATCCATGAATTTGATCTTTTCCGTAGGAAGAACAGATACACGCCGATTATTCCTGTGTTTTCCTTATATATAAATACTATTCACAAGAAATATGTTTTTTACCCCAAAATTTGAAATAAACTAAATAATAATTAGTATTACTAATTATACTAATACAGCTTCAACTTTTTAAATTAACAATATAAATAATTATTAGATATAGATAATTATTACATTTCTCAAAACAGAATGATACACAAATCCTAAGTTCTCTCATTAATCTGATAGATAATAAAATCATTAAATGTTTGATAATTCGTACTTTTGATAGTGTTTAATTATGACCAACAGGGGCACCGGGCATTGATAGATTTGGGGGCACCAAAATCTATGAAATTTGTTATATTTTTCATAAAATTTTGATATAAAAAATATTTCAGAAAAAACATTTAAAATTGGGGGCCCTAGGCAAAGTTCCGATTTGCCCATATAATAATAAGGCCCTGCGCTTCACGACCAAAACCACATCATACTTTAAAACGTCAACCTTTCAAAACCATCAAAAAGAGGTTTCCAAATGGAAGAAAATGTGCCTCACTATTTTCAGCAGACTTTTAAAATGTGAATATTCTTATCAAAATTTAAAATCACAGAATGCAAAATAATGTAAAATAACGGAATTTTGAAGTGCAGTTACATATTTTATTCTCTAAATTCGTGGATTGTCTTTACTCTTGAAAATTTCATTTACATAATGAAATGTAAAGAATAGTAAGTTTAACAAATTTATAATAAATACCAATTTATTTTTAATTGAAAGTCATAATTTAATACTTTTAAACATCGAATTAAGTAAAAAGTTTGTAATATTTTCTGAAATAACTGCAAAAATCTCTTGTCTTTGTACAACGAAATTTTCTCTATAGCGTATTTTTTAACTGGAACCGAGCGAGTTCGTTACAGGGAGATTCAATTGTGTGTGCATATATATATATATATATATATATATATATATGAGTTTCGAGTCCACACAGTGAGAAAATAAACGCTTATAAAACTGAAGTAAAATTCTAGCATACCTCTCGAAATTTGTTTTTTGCAATCCTTGTAGATAGCGTATTTAGTGTTGGGCACCAATTAAAAATAATTTAGAAGAATAGATTATTGTCCTGTTAAACTGCCATCTAACGATAACGTTTCTTTGTCCATAATTTCGACCACACTTGGTGATACGACATCCATAGCGATGGTTAGAATTTAAAAAAAAAAAAAAAAAAAAAAAAAAACAATTCGAAAACATTCGCGCAAACAAATGTGCCATGAAACGACACCTCTCATCTCATTACCAAAATAAAGATTCCAGAATGGTTGCGCGTGCGTACTTTTCTTCTGAAAAGCGAAGTATCGGTTGAAAAGTATCGGTGAAAATGGATGAAACCAACAGAAACCGATACTTTCCCGATACTTTTAGAATCGGAAGAACCGATACCGATACCTAAAAAAATAGGAGGTATCGGCGCCGATACTATCGGTTGCCGATACTATCGGTCGATCCCTAACCATTAGGTTTTTCCATTAAATCTGCCTTTACAAAATGGTTTTTAATTCTGAATTTGCCATCTTTCTTGACTAATGTCAAATGTTGCTGACTTCAACCAAGTAGGCAAAAATGTTCTATGAAATGTAGTCAAATATGGTTTTTTGCATGTAGTTGGCTGTATTCGATGGTTGTTTAAGATCTTTATTATTATAAGATCTTTTTTATTTGTTGAATTCTAACAAAATAGTCTTTTTATTTAAAGTCTCTTTCATGGATTTCGTACTAGCATTCAATACTCTACAGAAGTTCTACTCTTTAACACTTGAAAAATAAAGTTTGAAGGTGTTTAGGATTTTGGTTTGTCTGCACTTTAACAGTTATGATTAGGCATTGCTTACTATTGAAATTTATATGTGCCATTATACCAGGCATTCCATTGAAAAGGGTGTTTAGGGCATTTACAGCTCTGAGTTCTTTTGCATTGAGTACAGAAAGTAACTCTTATTGATTATACTCTAAGGGCAATTATTAAAAATATATGAGGCATGTCCAAAAAGTATTGAAACTTTGTTTTTAAAAAATACCTTTATTGAAATGGAAATCTGAAATGTTGCCCCTTCAAAGTAGTTTCCTTGGTAGTGCACACACTTCTCCCAGTTCTTCCCCTATTGTTGGAAACATTTTTGGAATGCAGTTTTACGAATGGTGAGCAACTGTGCTGTCGTATTTCTGCAGGATGTTTTCTCTTGACTGAAATAAGGTCCCTTTTAGTGGCATTTTCAGCTTTGGAAGTAGCGAAAAGTAACATGGAGCCATTTTAATAAGTGAATAGGGAGCCTGACAATGCACAGGAATGTTGTGTTTGGCAAGAAGAGCCTGAAATCATATGCACACATTGGTCAGGAGCATTATCATAATGAAGCTGATATCAAGTAAGAGAAGGCATCATGCAAAATGCAATGGTATGACTGCTCACCATTTAGAAAACAAAATTCCAGAATTGTTTCCAACAATTGAGGCAGCTGTAGGAGAAGTGTGTGCACAACCAAGAAGACTATTTTGAGGGGTTAATTAGAGTTTCAATTTCCAATTAATAAATGTATATTTTCCAACCAAAGGTTTGATACTTTTTAAACACATTTCCTACTTATGTCTTACTTCCTTTGACTTCCTTCGCCTCACCATGGCACAGCGGTTATGTTACAGAAAATTGTAGACGGGCAAAGTGTGAAAGCCCCGGGTTCAGATCCCATCGTGCAGCTGTCAATCTAATGGTCTGGAGTTTTGGTAGGTTTTCTCCAGATTTAACATGCATACACGTTAGAACCCCTTAGGAAGTCTTCCTACCAAGGCACTCCCATCCTTGGCAGATTGCCCTAGCATTGCATTGCCATAATCGCACAAACAAACAAACATGACCTTCCTTCATAATATAAAGGCCCAGTGTTAAAGGTTTCTTTTCTGTGCCCATTGTTGCTTCTTAATGTAGATATCTTAAGAATTTTGCACAGAGACTCATCTTAAGAACGAGTGCTTTGTTCTGAACGTATGTGTTGGGAATCGCTGATGTCATGTCTTACAGGTTGTGAACATATCATTAGCATATTACAAATGATTATGCATGCACACTAGAAACATTCTGTCTGTTAGTATTTAGCATGTTCATCATAATTTATTTATTTTTCTAGTTTCTTGCAAAAAATGCCTAAAAAAAAAAAAAAGGAAAAAAGGAAGCATAACTTGTTTTTGGCTGTTTTCTGTAATTTCACTTTTTTATTACAGAATTTCCTTTCGACTTCCACTTTGCCATACTTGTAGCAGGTTTTCCAAGCTTAGTTGAATCTCACCAATATTTATATGATATACCTCTGATGGTTGATAGTCTGCACATCATAGGAGAGAGTGATGGTATCATTCCAAAAGGTAATTTATTTTTATTACACCCACATATATTATACATCAGTAGCAGCCCATGCCTATAGATTGCATTCTCTCACCCAAAATTAAAATACAGTAGAAGACCCAAAATCCGCACAGCTTGGTTCCAGACCTTGTGCAGATTTTAGAATTTTGCGGATTTTGGGTCATAATAGGAAATTTATTCTATTTCCACCCCCCCTCAGAAAATAATAGAAATAAAAAATACAATAGAGATCAAGGGAAACAAATCATGTTACTTATAATCAGAATCATGATATAAAAATACAGAGGATTAATGCAATATACAAAATTATGAGATTACAGTACAACTTCTTTAAACATGTATATTCAATAGTTTAGGACTTAGGGATGTTCTAATTATATTTTTTATTTATTTATTTTTCATTATTTTCTGTTCGTAACACAGCTTTGTTGCTCTACAAATCTGAGATATTTCTTTCTCACAGCAGTTCATTAAATGTTAATTTATCAACTGTGTCAGAGTCTGCGTCATGTGATCATAATTCAGTGTCAATTATGTCACTGTCAGTCATTTGAAAAGTTATCAATGTTAAGATTAGAGCTCACAGACTCCTAAAAAATTTTTTTCAAGTGGGAATAGCTTATTTAGTTTTACTTTGTGGTTATATTGTAGTTTTACTTTGTGTGTAGTTTTCTGAGCTTGCAGCTGGCAGGGCAGATTTCATTGTTTACATTGAACAGACAGTGTGGATTTTAGAGCCTTGCGGATTTCGGATCGGCAGATTTTGGGTCTTCTACTGTATATAATAATAATCAGATAACTAGTCTTTTAAAAATTGCAGATATTTTACTCCACAAAATGTATTGATTGTTCCAGCATTGTTGAATTGATAAGAAAATACTATCAATTTATATTACAGTTATTTCAGTTAATAACAGTTTGATATAAATAAAGAAAAAAACTAAGCAAGAAAACTAAATGAAATAATTAAAAGGATACATACTTCCCTCCCCCCTATTTATATTGAAATAAATAAATAATAATAGTAATCGTATCACTAGCCTTTTAAAATTGCAGATATTTTACTCTTTTAAAAAAGGTATCTATAAAATATATTGATTGTTGCAGCATTATTGAATTGCCAAGAAAATGCTATAAATTTTCCATACAGTTGTCAATAAACTTTACGAGAGGGCACTGTAGATAAAGTCTCGTCTGTTTTCTCTGCAGCCCTAAACTAAAGAGAACTTTTGTGAAATCAATATTGTGGCAGAATTTCTCTTTTCTACCGCTACTGAAACTAATTATATTCCATTGTACCAGGGCAAAACAAAGGAATTTACAATTGATAACTCAATCGAATTCCTGTTTGTTTAGATAATGAGTAGACAGTGTGTCTACTTTTTCTCATAAATTGAACAGAAAATAGAAAAGTTTTCAGAATTTCCTTTGTATTCAGAGCTGCTATATTGAAAACATAAATTTGTTTTGTTTCTTTTTTCTTTGTTTCTTAAAAAAATAAGCATGAATCCTTTTAATTATTTCATGTGATTTTCTTTCTTTGTTTTTCCCTTTATAAGAAGTTAGTAACAGTCCCGCAGTGGTCTGGGTGCTAAACTCCATTTCCATAAAAACTCGGCAAGTCAAGCAGCATTTGGCTTGGCCAGTGCTTGGAAGGGTCATCTCCCTCTCAGCTCGTCCTCTGTGGGACCGTGTATGCTAATGGGAGCTGGTGCATGTAAAATCCGTCGTGGCGCCAATGTCTTCCAAGTTGTTAAACGATACCTCTGGGGTGCCAATTTCAGTTGGTGGTTGGTCCCTCATCTGGAATCGGTTCAAAATTAGGGACCAACAAGTAGAAGTCCAACCCCCTCGGGGGCAATGGCACCCCTCTTTCCATGGATAGTGTCGTCTATCCATGGACACGACAACAACATCAACAACAAGTTAGTAACAACTTAAATTTGATAAACTACTTTCAGAATTTTTGATAAAAAGTGTTCTATCCATCCATACTCTTCATTTAATTTATTTAGAAAATATTCTGCTCCATTATAATATAGTCCAACTGCCAGAAGAAGAGACATGACTCTGCCTCTGTTAAGTGGTATATGGCTATTCCATTTCATTGTTCTTGGTGATTATCCCTAAGAACTTGGACTGAGATCCAAATTTTTCCTGTTCCTCACTTTCAACCATTGAGGGGCTTTTCCATGCTATGGACTACACAGCAAAATGAACTCTTTTGTGGGAGAGGAGGAGACAAGTCTTTTCTTGTAGTAGTCGGATTGTCGAACATGCAACCTTCTGACATAAAAGCAGGTCATGAGCAGTCATTGTGATGCAGTTAAGCTGGCACAAATAAGTAGAATGCATAATAAAGATATAAATAGATCTGATAGTTCATTAATTTATATGAATATGCCATCGTAATACAAGGATGTCACTGGTCAGGGAAATTATGGTAAACCTGCCAAAGTCAGGGAAAATTGTAAATTTTGGTTAAAAACCTGAAAAATCTCAAAATGTATTCTGGAAAATTATCAGAAAGCTTTTTTTATAAAAAATACACTGTTTGTCATCAGTTTGGAACCCTCCAAATATGATCGGACATAAGTGTGTTATGAGGCATAATATACAAAATAAAATGTTGCAAACTTTTTCTGATCTTGTGGTCTCTTCTCCTTACCCATGAACTGTTCCACCCAGGGCCTCCGAGAGAAATTTTATAAGGCGGGACAGAAATGTTCCCGGGCCCCTCCCCCCCCCCCACTTGTTTTTGCCTCATGAAATATATTTTAAATTCTGCCCAATTTTACTTTAAAAGTAGTTATTAAAAATAAAAAGTTACTACTGTGGGGTCATTTTTATTGTTACCTAAATTTTAATTTTAATAATAGTATTTACAATCTGTAATAACGTATTATAAAAAATATATAAAAATGAAGTATCATTATGGTATTTCTATAACCAGATTCCAAAATCTTCCTTTGCCTTACCACCCTCGCTGTCTAACATGTGTTGCAAATCACCATCACCAACAGTGTGTCATTTATCTGTAAATGCATCAGTTCCTATTTTGCTATAGTTAAACACACAGTTTCGAAAATTAATTTTTTTTTCTTTTAGTGATTTTTATATAGAATGCTAAAAGAAAAGAATGAGTAAGGAAATCTTCATATTTAGCGATTTTTTATTTATGCTTGAAGGTTAAAAATATATATAAATGGTAGAATTAGCATATTTATTATTTAATTTTAATAATGGCTTTTTGTGCCTTTTTACTTCAAAATTTCGTATAAAATCAGCAAAATTAATAGTTCTGGCAATGTCAGATTCAATGCTTAGTCTTGCTAAGTCTACAAGTTGTTCTTGAGACCATGGTTGATCTTAAGAAATTATTTATGAGTTTCAATTTGCAGAATGATCGTTCAGCATAGGGATGGGCGCAAGATGATTTTTTGCGAGATGAGCTACCGTTGCTGGAATGGTTAAAAATACCCTAAGGGTAATGCAAACATTTGGAAATAGATCGTTCAGTTTATATTCTGTTAGTATGTTCAATAAATCCAGAGGCTTTAATTGACTCATTCCAAAATTAGCTTTGTGGACGGATGGTAAGTGAATTATTTCTGTAAGAAAATCTTCACTATTCAGATCATCTTTGTACTGTTCTGATAGAAATAATGCCTTTTCTTTCAAACTGCTTCAGGTATTGTTAAATACTGCCATAATATTTCAAATTTACTTGACGAGTTTTTGACAGCATTAAATCATATAGTTAGTCCCCCTATGACACTATCTATCAAAGGATAAAATATGTAAATTTTAAAATATTTTTCTTCATTATCTAACTGTTTATCAGTTTCTTCAGTATCCAGATGATGCATCTTTTATTTTTTGTGCCTCTCATCATATCCACGGGAAAATGTTTTCTCGATCTCCATATTTAAAGCTTCAGACCAGACTGAATTCCAATCATTTCGAAGTGTTTTCAGATTGGAGAGCAATGCTCCTATATTTTTAGCTTCGACATCAATTGTTGTATTTCTAGCTTGGATGACTTTATTGCACATATCGATTCGAAGCAATATTTTGAACCACACAGCTGACATTAACACACACACGAAAGATGACATATACCATAGAACTCCATTAATTTCATTTTTAGTTTTTGGTGTTAAATTTAAATCTTTCAATTCTTGCAGTGCTAACTTGATGCCAGGAAGTTGATTTGCAAACGGTTTGACTCTGTTAATTCGATCTGACATGCTGCGAACTGCGAAGTCGATATGCTTCCGTAAAATTTCCCAGCGCTTCGGACTAGACCTAAATAAATTATAGGTTGTTTGTATTGTACTAAAAAAAGTTATTGCTTCTGGTATGCATTCAACAGCGTCATTTCCACATAAATTAAGCGTGTAGCATCCGCAAGGTGCAAATATTGCTTTTGGATTCTGTTCTAATATTTTCGCTTGGGCATCATTATATATCCCAGACATATTTGCACCATTATCATAAGATTGAGCCCTACAGTCACTGAGTGGAATTGAGTTAGCTTTCAAACTAGAAATTATTAATTCAGCAATTTCTTCTCCTTTTTTGTTACCGCAATCCGAAAATGTGAGAAATCGTTCTAGAACTTCATAATGCCTATTTTTTAAGTTAAAAATCTTAACAAAATTCTTTTGCTCTTTATGGGAGGAATCTGGAGTTGCATCCACTATTACAGAAGTTTTTAAATGACTGTCTTTCATCTAAAATTTGATTTTTGGCAAGATCTGAGCATTCTGCAATAAACTCATTTTCAAATTTAGGCGATAAATAGTGAACTTGCAGTCGTTCACCTAGTTTCTGGGATTCTTGTACTTTCAATACATGTTCTCGAAGGATAGGATCGCATCAGCATATTAAAAAAGATTACGAAACAGAACACCATTGGGTTTACGAACCATTGGGGCGAACGGTGCGACCGCACTGGGCGCCATCTCTATGGGGGCGCCAAAATACCATACTTTATATTATGTGCAAGTATACATTTGAATGTCCATATATTGTTGAAATTTTCGTTTTAACCCCTTTGAAAACTTATCTAGCTGCATGTGTGAGGGAGGGGCGCATTTTTGTATTTTGCACCACTTAGAAAAATAGCTAGGACCGGCACTGTGGTTGGCTGTGATTTTTTAAAGTAATTTTTTAAAAGTAAAGATGTAGAAAGGGAATTTGTAGTGCATTTTGAAAAATTCACGGGCCCCCTCTAGTTCGACGGGCCCCGGGGCAGTGCCCCGGCTGCCCCCCCCCTCTCGCTGGGCCTGGTTCCACCCTCTCTATATCCCCCCCTCTCCTCAATTAAGACTGATTTAAAATATTCATATTTAACTTCCAGTTCTAAGTCTTTGCCAGTTGGGAGCAGATGAAAAACTTTGATTGGGTTTGTGTGGATGTGGGTGTTGAGGATAAAGTAGCTAACTCCACATTACAAAACTAATGGAACAATGTTTTTCTCTAAAAAATAATGATATACACTTTGTAAAATGCCAAACCTTCCCCTTTCCTGTTACTTTGTCAACTACCTGAACCTGTTGTGGATTTAAAACATTGCACTTCTGCTCTTTTCCCAAGATGCTTAACCCTTTGATAGTGGTGGTTGTACTGTGAAACAACCTTATTTCAACGCTTTCATTGTTAGTCACAAAAAAATAAGGTTAAATGATCCCAATGTTGAAAAACAGTTCTTTCAGCCTTGGGCAGTCTATGAAGTTTGTCTTCTATATTGATGTGAAAAGGGTTTTTTTTAGTTTAAAGGGTTAGGGGGTTAAAATTGATTTCACTAAGTAAATTTTTTTCTCTGTTATTTTTTTTTTTCAGACATGAGTGAACATTTAGCGGCCAAATTTCGCTCTGCGGTGATTGTGCATCACGAGGGCGGACACTTTGTTCCTACTCACAGTGATGTTCGTAAGGAGTACCTAGCATTTCTTGAGAAAATGCGAGAAAAAATTGCCAACATTCCTTCTCACTTGAATGTTTGAACTCACTTGAGTGTTTTGTTGGACAAAAGAAAATGTATGAATTATTTTTTGAATTCCTGTTTTTATAATCCAGATAAACATTGAATAAAGTGTTTTGTGTTTTAAAAAAATTAACTTGATGTTATTAATTGCTTATTTTTGATATTTCTACTTATTATAAAAGAAGATGTTTGTGTGTATTTGTGTGTCTGGCTTCATGTAGATATACCAATTTTGGTAAAAAGGAAGTTCTAAACATGAATCATCTGTGCTTCTACACATGAAGCGCCTCAAAGGAAGTTTTAAAAAATTCAGCATTAAAACCATTTAATATTTTATGTTTTGAGTGTTTTTTTTTAGATGAATAATCAGCAGTAGGAGCTTCTTTAATGTATTCAAGAAAATAGTTGTTATATCTACCAATAGGAGAGAAAACTTTCTTTGAAAAACAATTTATTTTAAGTGTTTGGCTTACTTATTTTTACATTTTTTTTCAAAGAATTTCTGTATTTAATAAAAATTTATCAGAAACTATTTTCAAACTATCACATCTTTAAGTCTGTCTGTCAGATTGCTTTTTAACCCCTTGGATAGTGGTATAGAAAATGTTCAAGGCCCATTATTTCCCCAGAATGCAACTTTTTTGTCCAAAATTTCCCTCATAGTTGTAGTCTGTTTTCATTATAGTTTAAGTGATTAATTATTATTACTCTACTTAGATTAGACTGTTAAAACTATATATATATATATATATATATAATTCTAGTATTTATTGATTGAAAAATTAAACTTTGAGGGACATTAGTCATTATGATATATTCCTTTGAAATTAAAGGAATGAGATATGGGCAGATGGGTGGTGAATGTAAAACTGCTGTTCTCAACAGGCTAGCTTCTTTTAATGACAATTGCATCTTAAATTTTTTTTTCTTTTTCTTTTTCCTTCTTTAAATACACTTGAGGTAAAAATTTCACCAGCACTTCAGAATTTCCCCTGAACCTTGTTGACCCGTTCGGAAATATTCTGCACCCCTGCCCTTGGGCACATTTGATGACTGCATTGCATCATGCACTTGCTTTACCGTGATGAGTGTGTTTTGTCATTCAAACTAGGACAAAATTAAGCATGCAATTTTTGTTCATGGCAAGAGTGATTTGTAACAATTGTAGGTGAATGTTTCTTACAGTCAGGTTGCCAATTTAGCCACTGTGGCTAGATCTGGCATGATATCCGTTCCCAAATACAAGAATTTCTTCAAATAAATCCATACCCAAGGGCAATGGTGGGAAAGACTACTTTTTTTTGGTAGCAAACTACAACTGCAACTACTTTTCGAAAAATGTAGTTAACTACAACTACTTTTACAAATATAGTTAGCTACACTACTTTTGAAATGTAGTCACTACTTCACTACTTTTTTGCTACTTTTAGGAGACAAATTTTGCTAAAAGATTCAGTGTGCATTACATTCATATTTAAGGATATGAAAATTAATAATGTTTCAAAAGCATATATGTACTATTTACAGATATGTAAAATTCCTTTTCGAAAGGAAAAAAAAGCTCCCTTTTATGCACAGAAACAGTTATTTTAAAAACAAAAACCTTATATGCATTCTAATTTTCAAAATAAGTCAATTTTTATGGTCTAAATTTTATTCATCTGGGGAGTGCACATGCCCCTTCTTTATCCGCTTATGGGCCTTGACTTAATATGAAGTTAAATGCAGCTAATTTTCTTTTACACTCTCAGTCAGACTAGACATCAATGCAAATGCAAGTTGTTCAAATTCTGATTTCTCTCTGACATTCCCAGATTATCAAACTGGCAAAGGAGGGGAGGAGGGCAGTAGCCCGGGCCCCAAATATCCCGATAATATAGATTAGAAATCCATATATACTGAAATAATAATAATAAAACTGAATTTCCTCTGTAATAGTTATTGTTGTCCATCACTAGATCAACTGTAAGATATTTTTTGGGTGGTAAACACGATAAAATCAAAGTACAGTAAATTGAAATGTCATTTTTTTATTCAAGTACCAGTGCCTTGTGTTTTATGTTTTAAAGAAGAAAAGAGAATTACAAATATTAAAAGGTTAAAAACACTTAAAATCCGACGGGTAGCAGCTTTCAGTGGCAGCCACCACCTTCCTCAGCCCCTGCTTCAGACTGCTCTGCTCTCTTCCTCCAAACTTCACTCCATCCCGGATCGATTTGCGCATGTGTCATGTCGTTTACAGCACCATCTGTTGTCATGATCTGCAGGGCCTCCATGTTAAGTGCATAATAGTTATTTTTATAATTGGCGAGTTTTTGGCTATCATTAAAGTTGATTTCTATGGGGTGTTCTTGGGCTATTTTAGAAAGGGCAGTGCTGGGTTTATTGAATTTAATATCGTTCTATGAATTTAATTTAATTTAATATCATTTATTGAATTTAATTTAATATCGAACGATATTAAATTTAATAAACCCAGCACTGCCCTTTCTAAAATAGCCCAAGAACACCCCATAGAAATCAACTTTAATGATAGCCAAAAACTCGCCAATTATAAAAATAACTATTATGCACTTAACATGGAGGCCCTGCAGATCATGACTACAGATGGCGCTGTAAACGACATGACACATGCGCAAATTGATCCGGGATGGAGCAAAGTTTGGAGGAAGAGAGCAGAGCAGTCTGAAGCAGGGGCTGAGGAAGGTGGTGGCCGCCACTTAAAGCTGCTACCAGTCGGATTTTAAGTGTTTTTAACCTTTTAATATTTTAATGCAAGTCAGTCTTTTTATTTTAAAAAGAAAATTACAAATTTTTTGTCGGTGTAGGAAAATTTTCTAGCATGCCAAACTTGAGCACCTTGTAGAAATAATCATCCCAGACTTAATGTCCATAAGAGTTAATAATACAAATAGGTAAAATATTAAAATAAAAATTATTCTTGGTTATATAATCTTGCTCAAGTACATGTACGTATTTTTAAAATTCAATGCTGGAAGTTTTTAAAATGTTTTATGTTGCAAAAATGCATTAGTGGTCAAAAATATGCAGACCCTGATCATACTTAGGTGGGGCAAGAGGTTATTTTGGGCCCCTATACTATTACAGGCATTTTAACTTATTTTTGATTAATTTCTATTTTCCCAGTATAAAAATAAAACATTTAAAAATAATTCTAAAATTGAATTAAAAATTATCCATGTATTTATATTCATTTAGAACAAGACTATGCATTTAAACTTGATTTTAATACTTTTTTAATCTATTTGCATTATTAGCGTATGTGTGCACAAAGTTTCGCATGCCAGAAAATTTACCTAGAAAAGGAAATTTCAAAATTTTTTGTTTAAAAAATTATGAAATTTTCTTTTCTTCATCATAATATAAAAAATGCTAACTAATGTATACTTTGTGATAAGTACATATAGCCATAAGTTTTCAAAAATGTTTTTAATTTTTTATTTATTGATCCATACATCTTAGAAACTATTATCATTGAGTTAGAAGAATGGAAAATAAAAGTCTTTTTATTGTTACACAATTATGATATAGATATTATAAAGGAAATTTAGCTTAAAAAAATTATTATTGCAGCATATATAAATTTAATATTAGGTCGTAACGAAAGTTTCCCGCCACCGCAATTATGATCTCAGCAAACAGTTCGCGATGGCCTGCTTCCTCATATTTTGTCGAATTCAGATTTTTGGCATTTGAAAGTTATGTTTTTGGTCTTGCACCCCCATGTTTCTGGGCCGAAGGCTTTGAAAGACTACCAAAACGTTGGCAGAAAATCATAGATGTGGGTGGTGATTACTAAACACATTAACTTTTTGTTGGCGGAAAACTTTCGTTACAACCTGATACAATAAATTGAGCGATTTAGGAGGCCCTTATTTTTCAGGGGTCCTGGGCTATTGCCTGTGTGATAATCAGACTCTGAAGATTTGTTAAAATACTTGGTATGGCATAGTAAAGGGGGCCCTGAAGTAATCCAGTGTCCCAGGGACCCATCTAAATATGATCAACTCTGGACTTCTCTTACCTTCTTTTTTTCCTGTCCTCTTTCTGGCAGAGCGGTGGTTCTACAAACAATACTGAGAATGATGAAAAGGATATACAAGGCCAGGCAAAGCAAACCCCCTTCTCTTGTCTTCTTCCCTCACTTGAGTGTGTGTGGTGGTGCCGCCTTGGGTGGGGGGTGGGGGGAGTAGGTGTTCCTTCAAGCATCAATTCCAGTTCTATTCTTGAGTCAGAAGAAAGAGCTAATGCACCATGTGATCAATTGCCAGAAGTGATGATGCGGCAAAAATAGCTAAAAAAGTAGTTTCCAAAACGTGCTACAAACTACTGATTTTTTGTAGCTCACTACATACTACACTACTTTTTTAAAAAAGTAGTGCGCTACACTACAAGCTGTAAAAAAAAGTAGTGACTACTGTAGTTTTGCTACTTGTACCGTGCTACTTCCCAGCCCTGCCCAAGGGGTTAATTTTGTTAGATTATAAAATGCACATTCAGCATTCTTTTAAACTTTAAATGAAAAGCATTTGTAAATTAGGAGATTTCTTATGCCCATATCACACCTCCTCCTACATTCAATCTTCAATTCAATTAAGTATTTCGTTCAACTTGCTCGACTATTTCACTCAACTGGTTTGACTGGAAAAGGGAATGAGCGAATCTGTGATGTCACTGCAGCCTCTCCGTTTGCTTGTCTGTGATTGGTCTATCGGAGAAGTTCAACAAGTTGAATGAAATAGTCAATTTTTCCCATACCAGGTGGGAAAAGTTGCGGATGTTGAACATACATATCGCACAATCCTTTTCACCCAACTGTTGTAGAAAACAGTTGAACGAAAGTGTTGCTTGAATTGAAGATGGTGAAGGTGTGATATGGGCTTTACAAAATGTTAGTGTAAAGTGGGATTTTAAATTATTCATCTAGCTAGAATTTATACTAGATAATTTGAACTTCCAAGGGGAAGGGAGGACTATTAAATCGGAATATTATTGAAGTTATACTTTGGTTGATTTATTCAGTAACATTTTCATAAATGAAGGTAAATTAAATGAGTTATAATTTTACAGTTTGTACAAAACATTTTCCCCACTCCATTTTTCAAGTCCATGTGCATTATAGAAGTACAGTGGCACTCATAAGTTTCCGGCCAGATAAAAAATTTGTTATTTTTAAGAGAAAATTATGCATGAACCAAATTTATTTGGCTTAAACAAGGAATATGCAAATTAAGAAATTTGACGCTGCTGGCCTACACCGGCAAATTAATATAAAACCTGCGCAGCAAGAAATTCAACTATCATATGCTCAAAAGTTTCCGGCCAGTAAGTTCAATGTTGGTTTTTTTGCCTGCTGATTTATGGTAAGGCCGTTTGAACGTTTTCTATTTAAGAAACATATCTTGCCCATCAAAATGAAAACCAGTTCAAAAAGTATTTGGTGTAAAAGAGTGATTAGTTTATCCAAGAAAGGCAAATCCTCTCGTGAGATAGGAGAACTTCTGTCAATGGGAAAATTCACAGTAAACGATATTAAAAAAAAAAATATCGAGCTGATTTTGGAGTTCATGACATGTCTCGAAGTGGAAGACCATGGAAGACCACCATACAAGTAGACATAATAATAAAAAGGAAGTTAACTGCTGACCCAGGTAAAACTGCTAATGATATTGCCCAAGAATTACGGGAAGAAAATCTTGCTGATGTCAGCCGTATGACAGTTACAAGGCGTCTGCATGATGTAGGACTCTTTGGTAGAGTTGCAGTGAAAAAACCTTTCATTAGTAAAAAAAATAAGACAGCCCGACTTGAGTTTGCATTATTGCATAAAGACTGGTCTGATAAAAATTGGTCAAAAGTACTTTTTTCGGATGAGTCACAGTTCAACCTCTACGGAAGTGATGGGGGGCAATATGTATGACGACCTCAAGGTAAAAGATACAATTGCAAATACCAGGTTCCTACAATAAAACACTGTGGGGGACATGTTATGGTCTGGGGAGCATTTTCTGCAAAAGGTGTCGGTCTTTTAGTACAAATCCTCGGCAAGATGAACGGAGTTATGTACAAGAACTTTTTGCAACGTCATGTACTACCATATGCACGAGAGAAATTGAATAAAAATTGGGTATTTCAGCAGGATTATGATCCGAAGCATACGTGCACGATTGTGAAGACATGGATGTCCTCAAAAAGAATACATGCAATGAAGTGGCCCTCACAATAACCCGATTGAAAACCTTGGAATGAACTTAATTGACATGCGTGTGCATAAGTACTCAAATTGCACTGATTTTTTTCAAAAATTGCACTAGGAAAGGAACAAATTTACTCTTGACTATATTAAACTACTTATTGAATCTATGCCTCGTTGCTGTGCTGCTGTTATTGCTGCTAAAGGTGTGTCTACCAAATACTGACTGTATATAATATTATTGTACACTATAAATTTAATAAAACCTATTTATTACCATAATCGACCAGTGTGGCCGGATATTTTTGAACACGTGTATTTGTTATAAAAATGAACATTTCCAATAAAAATATTTAGAAAAGTATTTCTTCCTTTAAAATACATTCCTTAATACAATGCCAAAATTATATATAAGTATTAATTCCAGGCACCCGAAGATATAAAAGTAATTCCCAAATTTTGCAATGTATTAGTACTGGCCGGAAACTTATGAGCGCCACTGTACATTAGTGTAGGTGCCACCTGACATGGACTGGGTACTCTACTTTGTGTGAAACCTGCAGCAGAACTTTTGATTTTCCTTTGGAATCTCCATTTTATGATTTCATTGTTAGTTACTCTGTATTCTATTATAAGGATAATTTATATATTCTTCTCAGGATTATTTGTGAGCAGAGTCAATGTATTCAAGCCTTTTAACACTTTGAAACTAAAAGGAAAATTTATGCTACATAAACTGAAGTTTATTTATTTTTTTTTTTTTTTGAGAGGGGGGTGGGAATGATGATGTTTCATGGTGGGATGGGGGCCTCTGCTATAGCAGAAAAAGTGTTCTCTGATGTTGGATTAATGCATATGGACATTTTGCTTATATAATTATGAATTTTAATTCATAATGTGTATTTTATACTGGCTTAGGTAAGCAAGCTATGACATGAAAGCCACTCCTCATGCAAATTAATTTCACATAGTAGATATCATAATTGGCCATGGATAATTTTCCTGAAAAAACAAGAAGTCTTTGAGAGGCTTACTGAAAATTAGTAGATAAATGATAAGATTGTTTTATAATTTATAAAATACTTATTTTAAAGTGTTTTCTATTACATTGCATTACTTATTAATACATGCTTTACATTTATTTTCATATACATATGACAGTCATGAAAGTTTCAGAAATAGAGTATGTTTTGAACCTAAAAGAGTATGCTGGGTATTGAATACTTCATTTATGTGTACTCATCTATGTTAACAATATTTAAAGACTTTCATCATTATATAACATTTTATTAAGGTTGTCTGCAGAAACACTGTGATTACATGTATTAAATTTTAACCTGTCAATTACAAGACAAAATAAAACAGTATTCCAAACCAAATCACATGACATGTTATTTCAGAGGCGTTAACATTAGAACTTAAGCCTGACTGATACAATTTGATTATGTAGAAATAAGACATAGAAAATCACAGAAAGTCTTATTTTATATCAACAAATGTTGGTAGCCGTGAAATAATTATGTCAGTATTGTTTGAAATTCTGTTTCAGTGGCAATAATTACAATCATATATGTGTTAGAGGGAAACATGCACTTCTTCTCTTGTGAAGAACGGGTACGAAACTACTCTTCTAGCTATTTTGTTTGGGTTACCATCGGCTGGTCGGCCACTCGAGCAAAATTGCTAGTAAGTTAATACATAAATAAAATATGTATCATTATTTACTTATTTAATGAATCATATAGGCTCATGTCTACAATTAGAGCTCAGTTGTGAGATTATGGCTTTGGACTTATTACTGTGGTTAAGAAAATTAGAAGTGCCATCCTGTTTTCGAGCAGTTTGAAAAAGCCATTTAATGCTTTTATCTATTTTTATTTAAATTTAAGGAATAGGTTTCCTAGTTGGTGTAATGGCTAACAAACTATTCTATCACATCTTAGGTCCGAGTTCAATTCCCAGCTTAATCATGGGTGTTAATTTGTCTGCCCCTTCATAGGGAGGTAACATTGACCATCTACTGGGTGCCCCTATAGTAAAATGACCAATCCCAGACAACACAGCAAATTTGCATCAAACTTGCAGCAAGCTTGATTTATCAAGTCAATAAACTTGAATTAAACTTGAAATTTTCAAGTGTGTAAGCTTAATGCAAGCTTGAATCAAGTGTTCAAGTTTACACTTGCCTAACTTGCATTAAGCTTGACATAGCAAGCTTAATTCAAACTTAAAAAAATTTCCCTAAATACATGGGGTGCTGGTCGGCAAACTTGCCCTATATATTTAATTTTTCTATGCATTTTCCCCTCTACGCTGAAACCTCAAGTTATTTTAATCTGTTTCCGTCTAACGTCCGCGACTGGGATCGATCTCGGGAACTAGGGTGTGGGAAGCCAGTGTCCTAACCACCATGCCAATCTCACTCAAGGTGACATGTCTAAAATTTGAAGTGACTGTTACAGTTGTCACGCAGTTTTTTGGTGAGATTGATCAGTATTGGCCAATGCCGATCTGTTTCTTTTATTTTCCAACGGGATGAATCAAAATTAAAATAATGTTATGTGTGATTTATAGACTCTACTAATAGGGGAATAAGCATAATATAAACTTAAAAGCAGCACATGTTTTAAAACTTTCAATATCACAATACTCATGTTGGGCAATATTGGCCAAAATCGAGACAAATAACTGATTTTGAAAT
Organism: Cheiracanthium punctorium; assembly: GCA_038373885.1. NCBI lineage: Eukaryota > Metazoa > Arthropoda > Arachnida > Araneae > Cheiracanthiidae > Cheiracanthium > Cheiracanthium punctorium. The sequence goes on along the minus strand of JAWZYV010001411.1, from coordinate 492,130 downwards.
CAATTTTGTAGTATATTTGTATTTTATTTTGAAGAATTTCAATATTTGGAAATATAGAATCTTTTTTTTTTTAAATTCTGTGGTCAAGTACATATTTATAACTGATGATAAATTATTTGTTATGTGGATGTGGCTTTCCAAATCAAGCAGTAATCAAGTTGTAATCAAGCTTGACAGTTCAAATGACTTAAATTTGGTGGGAAAATATTTGCTGACTCATATTTTTGTAATTCCCAAGCTTGCTGCAAGCTTAAATTGAATTGAACTGTCAAGCTTGTATTAATACGTCAAATTCAAAGAAATGTCAATCTTGATTTAAGCTTATGTGCTGTCTGGGATACTTCAGGTTTTAGCAGTAGCAAATGACTGATGGCCCAAATAAATAAAAAAATAATAAAATGTAGTTATATACTTTTAAAGAGGATAAAAAATAACATTCCTTTATACGAGTTTATCAAGAAGAGGGTACTATTACTATTTACATTGAAGTTCAAATCTAATACATTTATTGTACAATGTGTAGCAGAGTAGCCAGGCATTGCATAGGCGTATTATGACTGCTAAGGCGTAACTTGTTGTAAAAAACTGCCAGATGACATAATCCAAGTCTAATCCTATTAATCTAATCAACTAGTCTGGCTCTTTGCATGTCAATGAAGCCTGAAATTTATAAAATTATGAAATCAAGTTGATAAAAAATATTAAAATCACCTATGTAAAACTCAATGCACTTACTGTTTCCATTCAAGTGGCTTTTAATAGCAGACTGATTTCAAGGTTGAAGCTTTGCCAAAATAGTATTTTATTAGGGAACAGCATTAGCTTGATTATTGCATAGAAACTCACCGAAAAAGTAGGCTGGTGCTCTTTTTGAAGCATATAATTAATACAGAAAACATATTGCTTAGGAACAGCAAGTAATTGTTTGTAAAACCATTTTCTTTCTTGAGTCAAAACAGATTTTTTGTGAATTCGAATCCTTACCTGCATTATTTTTTAAATGTTCCTTCATGAGATTAAATCAGTGCAAAAAAATCGGACACTTCTGTATGTGACAAGACATCAGCAGTCTATAGATACGATTATGAAGCAAATATAAGTTTTATTCTGGAACAATCATTACAAATTTACAATGACAGCTCTTTTACATTGAGATATTTTTATCTTTACAACAAGTACAGTTTTTTTTTTAAACAAACTGCTTTCATCCATACTGGATGTACTGCGATGCATCTTATATATACAAAATAAAACACAGAGATCATACATTTAAACAGAGAAAGACGGTCATGTGAAAGTCAGCAAACGTCTCTATATATGTATGTGAATGTATGGTTCTGACCACTCTATAGAGCCTGGACTTTAACAAAGTTCCAGAAAGATGTTTATCGACAGATATGGGCCACCATACTTGGATTACTCGAACTTCTCTTGCATGGAGTGGTCCCCGGTTGCTAAATTCTCATAGCATTTTCACATTATCTACATCGTATTACGACATTCAGGATAATTCATCTCCATATCCACGTCTGCTTTTGTTTTGGAGATGATACTATGTATTCTTTTTTTTTTCTTGTGCGAATCTGTTTCTTTGTCCACATATACTCACAAGGTTCTCAGTCAAAGCAGAACAAGTAAAAGATGGGAGAGATACACAAAGGCCCAATCAGGAAGGGAAGTGGGTACAGCTGTGTTGCTCTGGCTGTTCCTTTCGGATACTGGAAATAAATCAAAATCATTATTTCGTGAACCTATGATTTCAAATAAAAGTATTGGTTTAAGAAGTACTTCTAGTTTTTTATTCCTGTAGTAGCAGAAACAAAAAAACAGTGTATTTCGAAAAAAATTAATTGATTTTTGGTACATAAATGCAAACTAATTGTCAAGCACTGCAAAGAATGTCTCTTTACAAGCTGTATTATACAATGAAATTAATGATAAATCTGTTCAATTATGAAACTTTTAGAAAAAAGTCTTACAAATAAAAAATTTTACAGAAGGTGTCACTAAAAAATTTTGATGTGCAATTCCATTTATTTATTTATTTATTTATTTATTTTTAAGAACAAGTATGGCAAACCTGCATAAGAGGTATCTGCCAAGGACGTATTTAAGGTTGGTCCTATAGTGAAATGAGTAACATTTCCCGCCGTCGTTGTGGTCAAGTTTGTAGTCAGCAGATGACCCCATTAGGAAGTTTAAAAAAAAAAAAAAATCTTTCGAGTTCAGCGTTTTTCAAAAATGTTATTCACAAAACTAAAAACGGGAAGTTTCGGCTGATTCTCGAATAGAGCATTTCGACAGGTAGCACAATAAGAACATTAGCTAGCAACCAGAGAAGTATTCTCGCTCTGCATGACTGGCAGCTTTGTGTCCTGGTAAAGTATTTCAATCAGAGAAGCTCAATTTTTAAAATTTGAAAAAGGTATTCAGTTCAAGTTGTTGGTTGATTGTAATGCATTGAATTTGTTAGGCACTAGGGGCCAAGGCCAATAGACTCGCTACGCTCGCTTTTCGTATGAGGCATTGGGCCCTTAATAAGGCTTATTCGTAAAAAAGACAGAATTCAACAGACAAATCCCAAAGACTGGATCAGATAGAATGTTACTGAGCTGTTACACGTCGCTTGGTTCTTGCATGTTCATTGGTACATAAAAATTTAAACTTCACACTACAGTAGACAGAGCCCGACTAAGACATTCGGAGGGCCTAGGCCTAGCACTTTTGTGGGGCCCCTGTGTAGTCATTTCTTGTTGGTCATACCAGTGATATCAGTATTTCTTTCGCAATTTCACACATAAGGGGGAGGGGAGGGTGCTTTAGCTGCAAACTGTCTCCTGTACAAAAAGATTTAACTTAAAAGTTCACAAATTTTTAGCATTTAATGTAGAAGTTATGCTTCTGAATCCAATGTTCGTCACGTCAGTGACTACTCCATGGTGGAATTCTCGGGGTGTTAATACTGACGTTTCTTTTATGCCTGAATATAGTGTAAACAAACCCTTTTGCTCAGCGGAATGTGTTGTCAAAATGATCGCTTTATCTGTTTTCATTACTGTTAAAAATTTAGCACATAACACAACTTTTTAGGAATAGAACTTAAACTATTTTAATAATTTTGGGGGCCCTAGGCCGTGGCCTAGTTGGACTGTGCGGTAATCAGGGCCTGACAGTAGACCACTCCCTCATATCACGGTAGATATTTTGTTATTAGGAATCCGTGTTCTAAGGGTCCTGAGCTATATACTCCACCTGGAGTGCGGACTCCGCGTATAATCGCTGGAAAAATTATTTGCACTCCTAAGAAACACAATGATATTTAATGTTGCCATTCAGAAGTTATATTAGGAGTTAAAGCGTAATAAAATCAGAACATCTGTTTCAGCTGTATTTTTAATTATGTAAAACCTATTGGACACTTTGCGTATTTGCCACCCATATGGCGATTTTTCATTATTTGGCGACTTGCGTATATGTATAGTTAGTAATAAGCTCTAAGAAAACAGTACGTCACGTGTTTTTTTGAAAAAAATCTACGGAATAGCTAGGATAGCTTGCCACCAATGGTGACTTTTCATTATTTGGCGATTTACACATGCTCACGACCTATAACTACTGCTCATGCAAGGTTCCCGGAAAACCGTTATCCATATTTTCATATACATAATCCTTTGCAGATTGGCGTATTTAGCACCACGAATTATACCATCTCGCCGCGCTGGCAAATAGGCATAGTTAACGCCACCAAATATGTCTACTGGTAGGAAATACTCCAGCTGGACCGCACCGCCTTTAAAATAATCTGCACTTTAATTATTTTTCATTTTCAAGATACTGGGTTCCAGCATTCTGGAACTCGAAGCTTATTCACCCTGCTTGGAAAGATAGTATTTTGCCAGATCATTCCTAATGCCAAGATGGCGCTTTTAAAATCAGTTACAATTAATTATTCTGTTTCGGAAAAAGGAATAGTCGCTAATTCTAAACTCCTGTTGTCTAAGCGAACTTACTATTTGAAAATTCTCAACATGTTTGTAAATTTCACGCGATTCTACATACTTGGAACGCTTTGTTGCAAATGAATGAATAATTTTATGCCAAATCTGGCAACCATTATGTTTATTTTTTCAGATTTTTATTAATATCTTCTAAAATAATTCGATTTTCGAAATTTAAGTCAGCTTAGCAGGTTCCTCGGAATTTTTTGAATCTGTGGGCACCTCAGTCGAAACTCAAATCCCCACGGTTTAGGAGGAGATAGGTCAACAAGCTTTGACAGCGCCAGCAGCGGCCTTTACTTTTTTTTAGAATAGAGAGAAACCTTCGACTTTGATTTTCCTGTGGCAAATTATGTTTTGAAGTGATTAGAAATTATTACTGATTTTTCTGATGCCGTTTTTCTTGGCTGAATGCAGTAGCAATACAATAAGAGAATCTGCGCAGAAAGAATACGCAGTTGTCTGTCATTCAGATTACGCCACGTCGAAGTGATCTATAGTTTTTTGAGTGGGTGTGGTATACCTTTAGCGGCGGCGTCTTCCTCCGCTACTACCAGTCCGGAGTTCCGGTGGTTTCCTGCCGTCATGGTCACTTCGCTATTCCTAAGGCTGAGGAGGCGGTGCCTGGTTGAGCGACACCTCAGTCGCATCTCCCCATTCAGGTCCTGCAGGTGGGGACCGAAGCGCATGCGTAGGCCCAGGGTCCTCTTCGAACCGTAGCGAACGAGATGGGAGCGGGGCACCTGGAAAAGAGGATAAAAATTGGGTGTAAGGGGCCCACAGATTCACGAATAGCTGGATAAAGTATGCAATTCTCTTAATTGTGTGCTTTTGATTCCAAGAATGCATACCATTTTTGCCACCAGTATGACTGCTGTGAATGTGAAATGGAACACTAATTGCATTATTTAAGAATATTAAATTCGACGAAAAGTATTTACATACGAGTACTTTTTTAAATACAGATTGCCCTAAAGTAGTTAGCAAAAGCATCATCTTTTATGTAACTGCCATTCTACCGTTTGGAGACATCAAGTTTTCTCCCATTGTGCTCAATCTAGTGATTCCTATATCTATGAATTTACCAGCAGGTGCAAACACAGTAAGAACACTACTAGCAATTGAACCCAACTAGCACGCAAACGTTGGTATACCGTTGGTGTACAAGGTTATCATGTTGGGCAGACGTTGTGATCTTCAATTAAGGGGTGGTCGTAAGAGGCTATACAAGAACAGCATTGGTCTAACGTAGAAGTTATCCTACAGCCAACGGTTGGGCAACCATTTACTTACTTTCAATTTTTCTTTGGTCCAACGTAACCAGGCTAACAGGGACTGCCTTATAATGATTTTTAGATCTTTTTTCAAATGGTTGCTCTCTTTTTAAAAAACTGAACATTTTATCGGTGCTTGGAGACAACACGTCAAACTATTTAAAAGCGGGATGTTCCATTCGAAACGGATGTACAGTCAAATTAAGTATCACCTATTTTGTTTACGTAAAGTATTCAATTTGTTAAATTTTAAGTGTTCACTCACCTCCTTTTCGTTGGCGAACCATGTCAGGTCGGCTGCCTCCTCAGAATGGTCTGGTATGGAACAGTTGAAGTCCAGATTGTCCCCTTCCCGACCACCTGTCACAATGGGAGCGTCAGGACTCAGCACCCACGTTGCTAGAGAACGACAGACAGAAAAAAAAAAAAAAAATAAACCCTCAGCGTGATGGAAAATAGCAAACAGAATTATCTCACACTGTGACAAAATATTTTAAAAACTTTTCTGAGGGACTGTATATATTTATAATACTGAGAAGTCTCAGTTTCGAATGTGTGTGTGTGTGTGTTTTCAGATTATGCAGGGTGTTCCATAATGATTCGGATAAAATTTAAGGGGTAATAGAGCGCATAAAAGGAGTCAGAGTCTAATTTCTTAGCCAAGTTTCATCAACAAGGGGCTTGTGCCCAAAAATAATTGTAATAGAATTTTTAAACTACCACAAAATACAGCAAAAGCGCCCCTCTCTAATAAACTCCGCCCCTGCTTTTCTCGTGCACTTCGTTTGCTCTTAAAATACCAAATAAACGCCCCTTCATCTGAATTCATACTGGCCGTTCCGTTCCGCTCAGTTGTTGTGAAATTATGGCCAACAACCATTATCTACACATGGGATCTAGGCCTATGGGTGAGGTGCCCTCTGTGGGGGGAGGGGGCTTTCTAAGGGGTCCTATCCCATATTTGCGCTAAGTTTCGGAAGAAACCACGGAAAACTCCGCACAGTGCACTCTGCCCCCCCCCGCTCTTTTTCGTTTGAAATTTTAACTGCACGTGCGCGAGCTTGCGGAGCCGCAGTAAATGCACCAATGGCATCACGCCATATGCCAGCGAAGTGTGACGTCATAACAATGATCTCAGCTTTACTTTGCTGAGTGACGTCATCGCGACGTTTTAGCGGTACGGAACGGACCATATGAATCCAGCTTCCCTTGAAGATAGAAAAGGCGCTTGAACGGTATATTTTTCCAATTTTTACCGTTTATTCAGCCCCATAGATCGCGATTTTCCTTAAAGATTGGGGGTAGGGCGCTTTTGAGGTATTTTACGGTATCATTTTCAAACGCGTGTCTTCTGTGAAAGAAACATTAGTTTTTGACGACCAATGGTCGGAAAGTTACAATCATTTTAGAACTTGTTCCAAAGTGATTATTAGCAGATACATGATGATGAAGTTTCAAACCCAATATTGATATTTCATTCTGAATCCTTATGATGTGACCTATCTCTCTTTAAAGTTTGTCCCTATCGTTAGGAGACGCCCTGTATATCTTATTAAGATTTCCAAAATAAAAAGAAAGTTGCAGAACCACATATATTTAGCCAGTTTTGATTTAAAAAGGTTCATTTTTAAATGTGAAAGAATAAAACGCAGACGTGAAACACTTGCCCACTGATCATTAGAATATCCTCTGCCAGTAAAATATTTTATTTAGTTTAAGCATTGTCCGATCCAGAGAAGGAGGGGGGCAGGGGCACGTGCACCCCCGGATGTACTAACTTAAAGTACAGATGATTGACTTGTTTTGTAAATTTAAGTGATTTTATTAGAAAATGCAACGAAAATTGTTTTGTGCCCCCTTCAGAATTTTTTTCTGAGTTTAACTAACTATGAATGTACTTGATGTAAAATTGTTTATTGTGGGTATGAATCCCATTTTAGTGTGCAGTGGACTCGTGCTACAACACGATTTATGTTACGCGAATGGCGTATTACGTGAGTTTTTCACGAGTAACGTATCTCAGAACTAACACGAACTTTTCGCCCGCAACACGGGATTTTTCGCCAAAAGTAAGAAGTGTAAACAGAAGTGCGGGGTTTGAGGAGTAATTGTCGTCTTCGTGATTGGCTACTGAAGAAAGAGCCAATCAACGAACGGTATTCCATCCTTCATAGCATCACTGAAGGCGGAATCACTGAAACCGTTCCCGTCTAAACCTGGCTTTATTTATTACTTTATGTAAGAAATAGTATAGGAAACGGTTTAAGGGGTGAGGTAAGGATAATACTGTGTTAAGGGGTGTTAACCCTCCTTTTTGATTGCAATCGACTAAGAAGTTTATTTACAGGTCACCGAAAAGACTTTCAATAAAGTCTATAGACAGCTTCAATGCATTATGGTCACACAAGCTTCTAGGCAGTCATTATTTAGGTCATGCCCAAAATCTCGCTAAACGTGGCCAATTGTGACGCCAAAATAGATTTTTTTAAATTGAACCTATCTTGGCGATAGCTCTTATAATATTTGCCGAGAAATCTCCAAACCTTAATACTATTCAAATTTCGTATCTCAGTTTCAAATAAAATAAGTTTGAATGAAGTACATAAAAAAATTATTTGCAGTGAAGCCCAAAAGACCATCAATTCATTAGGGTCTATACCGGCTTCAATATAATCTGAAAGTTTAATGATCTACTTCCCATTCTACGGACAGTCAATGGATAGCCATTGTTTGGGTCTTGCCCGAAATCCCGCCCGCTGTACCCAAACTTGATGAGCTTGAGTGAAATTCCGCGTCAAATTTGGCTACGAAAATAAGTTTCTAAAACTGAAACCAGCTTGGCGATATCTGTTTTACTTGCAGAGAAATCGCGAAAACTTAAAATTAGTATAGAATTATCATATCACAATTTCAAATAAAGTAAGGGCCCCAGCATGGTAAAGTGGTTAAAGACACTGAACATGGTAGAATGGTTGAAGTGTGAAAGTCCCGAGTTCAAACCTATTATCGGCGATCGATCTAATAATCTGGAGTTTTGGGCGGTTTTCTCCAGATGTAACGTAAATACGCGTTAGAACCCTTTAAAAAGTCCTCCGATCAAGGATGATCCACTAGTGGCTGAGAGATTCCGCTCACGAAACTGGTAAGTGAGAGGTGCCAGGTTCAAACCCCAATCCCTCCTGTCGACCTAACCGTTCGGAGTTTTCCGTGGTTTTCTCCGAAACCTCGCGTAAATACGGGCTAGGATCCCTTAGAAAGTTACCCACGGAGGGCATTCCACCTATAGGCCTAGGACCTTAGTGCAGTCAATCAATCTTAAATTCCGCTTCCACTTGTGTCTTTACTGCCACTAACAGAGGCGCCGACTTTACAAAATTTCTGTGGGTGCCCTAAAAGTCCATGGGGGGGGTTAATAAAATGGTGAAAGTCGCACAAGGTTTGTAATTTTTGATAAAGGATCGCTAAGTGAGGTGTCAAAACGGGACAATTTATTTTAAAGGGGAAGTATAGTTGGAATGTACTTGGCTAAGATTATAAAATAGTTTTAGTAGGTGATTTTAAGATAGATTTCGATTCCGAAGATGGGTTTTTATGGAGCAAGGAAGAAAAATACGGCACATTCATGAATAACGATACACTTTCCAACTTTATGGAATCTTTTCCAACTACCCTTCAATCTTTTCATATTATTGTTTTCTTCCTTGCTCGTAACTACTCAATCATTTGACTTTTCGTGCACATTTTTACCAGTGGGAAATAGGTAATACAAATAATCATTTTAGCTCCACATAAAATATCCAATATCTGAGGGTATAGATCGAAATAACGATATCTACCTCACGGTTTTGGTACACAAATTAAAATAAACTAACTGCCCCAAGGATTCCAAAAAATTCAGGATGATTCTTTATAAGCTGCACTACACACTGCAATAAATTCGAAAACTTTCATGAAACTTTCAGAAAAAAATCTTAAACGTGGAACTGCACAGCAAAATATTTCTAAGAGTGGTCATTCTGCAAAATTTTTCGTTTATTCCGGTGTCTAGTACAGCTTGTGAACATACATCCTAAAAATTGTGAAGTGCTTGAGATAATTAGTTTTCTTTTTTGTATTTATATACCAAAATTGTGTGTTTTTTCCCCAGCGCTGAAGGTGACATTCAAAGTTTAATTTAAGTAAATAGTGTGAATTTTGGCATCCGATTATCTGTACTACGGTGAAGCAACGTTGGGCATAGAATGAAAGTCTCCACCGTTGTGTCTTAGTAACGATAACAGCAAACCAGTTAAAATCAAGATTCTTTTTAAAGTAATGAAGTCTTTCTGATGAAATGCCCTTCTTTTAGAAAAATCTGCTTCTGCTGGAGTCACCTTAAATTTGTTTGCCTTACGCAAATTCTCTGTCAAAATTCGAGGATTCCTGAGCGCACACCCCCTTTGCCCTTGTAATAAATCAGACCTGAAAGTGGTGTATTACACTAGTTCACTTTTTTTTTTTACTTTAGCGATAGAATTTTGATTGGTTTTAACTAATCATTATAAATTTCAAAGCAAAAGAAAAGTGTATTACTACGTTTATTGGAAAAAAAAAAAAAAAAAATGCAACAATAATATCAAAATCAGTCAAATTTCTAAATTTCTTGTCATGTAAATGGAAATTTTGTATAAAAAGTGATTCAGTTTTCGAATGTAACAATTTACGATCAATTTTATTCTTGTTTAATCTATCTCATCCCTGTCTGAAATCCTCAGTTTTCAAAAAATGCTATTCATAGTATTGTTTCTCAGCTCATTCATTTCCTGTTTTTTTTCCCTAACATTTTTGTACACGTGTAAACAGCTGCAGCTACGCCTTGCCTATTTTCTTTTCCTTTTTTCCCCCAACAAATTTAAAAAATGACAAAAATTATACCTTTAAAATATAACTAGATAGTTTCCTCAGAATGAATTAATGCAACGTTTCTTATGTTGAAATGTGTGTAGGACCACATAAAAAAGATTAGTAACTATTTAAATGCAAACGGAAAAATAAAGCAGAACAAAAAAAGTTGTTTATCTTAGAGTTAATAATTATTCAAAAAATATTTTGAATTGTTGGCCATATAACCTCCAGGCATGATTTTGAGCATCCTCCTGAAGTAGAGATATTTTACCCTCTACCATTAAGTGGTCAAATTTGAACAATTACGAGAGACATACATTTCAGTAATGTGTGTTCATGCGCCCATGATTTCAGTATAATTTTAAAAAACAGCATTGGGCTAGATAAAAGCAAATAGTACCCAATTCCGCTTTGTCAAACACGAACAAAAATGAACAAAATATTCGTAGAAAATGAAACGGAAGGCATCTCGAAATGCTAGTGTGGATCACAGTCTGTTCCATCCTTTTCAAAAATTAACTGAGCACTAAAATCATTCAAAAATAAGAAAAGGAAATTGAGACTTTAGAAGAAAGTGACACAAACCTTTATACCTTAGAAGCCTCGCCTCAGTCTCATTCAATTAACACCAAAGCGCCGACACTTTTTGATGAATGGGCATCTCTTTTTGTTCCAGAGACATACAAAGTGTTGTATATTAGGTGCTTGTAAGCAGACAGACCTTGATGTTCTCTATTTACAATAAAAACAATTAAACCTACTCATTTCGGAATCCTGCAGTAATATTATTAGAACTGTCTCAAAACATTTCCATAATGGGAATGAGTCTTTCACCTAACTTTTGTGTTATCTTTCCCGCGTGAACTTTCTTCAGATTGTAGATTGCGGGTCTCAAATTCTCCGTTTTCCGGTACTCTTGTGCTAACACAGTCTCATTGTATTTATACATTTTTCCATGGAGGACGAGGATTCTGGGATGAGGTCTGTTGGTCAGAAAGGAGGGGGGCACTTAGGACTTCGGCTGCAGTGGGCAAAGGCATTGCCTGTGGGGCTGTAGGGAGTCGCACATCACAATGTGAAAAAGCTTTGAATTTTAGAAAGACATTGCTTCCATGGGCGCCAGATAGGAAGGCAAGTGGCAGTGAGGGATTGAGATTTGAGCCCGCCTAGTCATCGGTATAGTAAACATTTTTACAGCATACTGAACTTCTAAGTATTATTTTCGTGCTAAAATGTCTGAAAGTTAAGATGACCCCCCCCATACACCTCTAAATTAGTACTCATATAAGAAACTATTATAATAATAATTATTATTTTAAGTAGCCAAAAATATTACCTGTTTGGATATCTTTTTTTTTTTTCATGCACTTTTTAAAATTTTAGAGTATGTGCTAAGTTACTACTTATTGGAATTTAATTATAATTACTCCAGTTCCGAGGCACATAAGGGTGTACGCCGAAGAAACAAAATCTGCATAACGGTCTTAGCTCACAAATTAAAGTAAACTATCGCACGAAGGATTCGAAAAAATTTAGGATGATTCTTTATTAGCTGCACTACATACAGAAATAAAGAATAACACGTTCTTTAAAATTTTCGATTTTAAAGAATTTTTTCTAAAAATCGAAAGAAATTACGAAAGAATTACGAAACTATCTGAGTAGTTTCGTAAATGATACAGGTTTATTGTTTATTTCAGTGTATAGTGCAGTTTCTAAAACATACATCCTAAAAATTTGAACTTGACATAATTAATTTTTTTGTATTTGTGTACCAAAATTTCATGTTTACCCCCCCCCCCCCCGAACTACAGCGATAAGCTGAAAGTAGCTATCATTCAGTTGCCTTTAAACAGGGTTTAATTTCTATCCAAAAAAGTGCAAGAGCTCTAATTTTTTGTATTGCAATTTACAAAATTAATTACCTAATTTAAGGTATTATTAAGTGAATTTTTGTTATCTCTGTATTAGTTTGCAATGTAATAAAATTAATATCAACAGAAACAATTACGATGGTAATTGAAATTTTAAATTTAGTGTAAAATTTCACCGAGAAAAAAGAAGTAGTGCAGCTGAGCTCCCATGCAAATTAAGCACTTCCTTTAAATACATGCAAGTATTTAGCACCCACGAAAACTTTTCTGTGGGTGCTTGGGATCTGACATACTACATTAAAAAAAAAAAACCCGTCCCTCACTAAAGTTTTATTTTCGAATTATGCAGTTGCAAAGCACTCGTCGTCATCAGTGGCGTGACTATACCGGTAGGGCCCGTAATTAATTCATTGTATAGGGTCCTTCCTCATTGTACACAATCTCAACTAACATGTTGCAGTTCACTTTTTCTAGCTTTCTATTTGGGAAAGGCTCCCCCTCCGGACGGGGGACCGTGGCTTTTGCCCGTTCTACCGCCCTATAGTTACGCCAGTGATTGTCTCATCGAAGTTCCTCATGCGCATCTGAATTATAAAGGACATGGGTGCTCATATAGGAAAGTAGGTGGGGGCTCGGGTCCCTCCCTCTAGCCGTCGGTATGGTGAATATCTTTATATTAGCTAACCCTTTTTTCACTATTTCAGTACTAAAATGTTTGAAAGCGCGATTGCCGATGACCTTACAAATGCAAGAAATAACCCCTCCCCCTCCCTCCACGTCTTAAAGTACTCATATGGACGTCTATGACGAAGCACCCACATACATTTGGCCTCATTAAAGATTTTCTTTTAAACTTTTAAAATATCACACAACTAATAAGCAAATAAAGCATTTTAGTACTGAAATTTTAGTACTGCATTTTAGTACTGCAAAAAGGAGAGGGGAACCCTCCTTGAGTGTACACCACTGTGTTGGGGTTATCAGACGATTGCTGGTGCTCAGCATCCAACGTAATATTTTTACAATCCCGAAGCACCCACATAAACGTCTTTTCCTAGCCCTTTCTGCGAACTTCAAAGTATGACTTGGCACTAAAATTTCTGTGGGTGCGGAGCACCCACAGAATTTTTTCAGTGGGTGCTTGAGCCCCGGAGCACCCACGTAGTCGGCGCCACTGGCCACTAATGCCTTTACTGCGTCAAATGTCGTAACGCTAAAGTAGAAATCCGTTTCCACTAGCCTTGTTGTCTCCTTTAGAATCGTACGTTTCCCCCAATGGTTATTAGCTATTTCGCGCATGCGTGCTCAAACTTTTATCTGTTTCCCGTTTTTTTTTAAAAATATATCCCCATTTGTTATTTTTAAATTGCAGTAGAATTTCTTAAATGTGGACTTCCAATTTACGGAATTTCAATTATCAAGACGAAATAAGACCTTAAAATAACAATAAATCGGTATTCGGACGAAAATGTTTTAAAGATTTTATTAAAAATGCTTAAAGGAATATAGCATCTTTCTATTGAGTAATTTCCCAGTAAATGTATTTTATTTTTAATACATTTTTCTATTAAAAAAAAGGTAAGTCTTTTTTTTTTAACTTTACCTGATTATAATGATATTCTTTTATAACTAATATTGCAGGATTTTTATAATCTGTAATTTTTTAAAATCCAGAATCGGTAAAGTCCCGTCGATTTTGAATTTGAAAAATTCCACTGCATTTATTTAAGGTACCTTTTTAGTTCGCACATATTATACTTATTTTAGGATGATTAAAAAAAAAAAAAAAAAAAAAAAAAAGAAAAACCTGGGTATCAATGATTCCCATAAATTAGAGTCTTTATATAAAATACTAGTTAATTAAGTTCTTTTCATAGATTTAAAAGGCAGACACATTTTCGATAAATTTACGTACTGCATGATGTCTTTCACCAAGTAAGTAATTAATAGAATATTGATATCTGCTTTTTGTGTATTTTGTAAATTTAAAAATACATTATGTTCTTAATTTAATTTCAATTATCTCTAAAAGCATATAGCTATTTCTGAAAAGGTTGCATTGTATCGTGTTATGGTAAACCTACACGATGAGTATTCCGTGTTGCCTATGGAGGTGGGGTGGGGGGGGATTGCCTTGCACGGTTGACTTTCTTAGTGCTCCTGAAGCGTATTTACGTCATATCGTGAGAAAACCTTCCAAAATTCCAAATTTTTAGATAATCAGCCGCCCGGTAGACCAGAACCCTGGACCTTTGTACTTAGTCATCTACCATGTTCAGTATCTTATAAACTCTGCTCGGGTGAGGAAAACATCTTGTTTCAGATGCCATCCTTTGAAGGCCTTTAAATGACTAACACAAAAGATAGTGCATGTATAAATTTAGATTAATTAATCAAATTTCTATTTGAAAAGTATTGAACAAAATTTTAAATCTGGTATTTAAAAGAATACAAAATAAAAATGAGAAAAACCTAAGATTTGAAAAAAATATTGGTCTTAATAAAAATTCAATAATTACAATAAATTTTATTTATACCTGAAGAGTAAAAGAATAATTATTAAAACTAATTAGTATGTAAAACTACTATTTTTTCCTTTGAATACTAAATAATAATAATTATTAATTAATTATGTGAGCTTTCTAAAGAGAAAAAAAATTTCATTGAAATATTAATTATATATTGAATTTTCCAAATAGATTTAAATAATATAGGGAAAATAAAGCCTTAATGTTAATTAGAAATAGATATCAAAATACTAGAGATCATCAGAATATGACATGAAATACTTAAAGAAAAAGGTAGGAAGGAGCTTTACGATAAATAGTTTAATTATTTTTTAATACAAAGTATTAGCTATTTTTAACTATTAATTATAGCAAAATAAATTACCAAAAATAAGTAAAGTACATAATAATTTGTTATTATTTTTTAAAATGAAATAAAACAAAAACGACAGTAAATTAAACCTATCCTCCCAACACAGCGACGGCGGGAATCGAACCCAAGATGTCAGGACAAAAATCAAATGCGGAACGTCCTACCCAAGCTAGCTGCAACAGGTTTATGTTTTAGTAAGTTAACTTGTACAGGTCTTGTCACAGATGTACGCGACATCTCAGATAGCTGAGAGCCAAAAGCAAAAAAAAAAGAAATAGAAATATTATTAAAACAGTGATTAATTAAAACATAAGGGATCGAAATATTCAAAAGGAAGGATGACGGAATTATAATTACCTGTGTATGAAATCATGGACTGAGATTTAGCGCCGAATATTTTTCTTTTCCCTTTAGATTTTTTTTTTTTAGGTCAATTGATTGCATCAATTTTGTTCAGAGCAGATTTATAAAAATTTGGAATACTGTGATGAAAACTGATAATTAGTTGAACAACAACAACAAAAAATATTAAGAGCTCACTTACCCTTAAAAAATATGCAACTCTCAGGCCACAGTCACACTTTTGCGACCGCCATATTGGAAAGCCTGAGAGGGCGTTTCTTATGGAACCAGCCAATGGGCTAACGGCATTCTTACGGCGGTAGAGGCAGGGAATGAAAAGTTTTTATTCCGATAAAAACCGAACGGAAAGGCAGAGACTGCGGCTTCGGGTAGAGTATTTAGCGCTGTAAGTGAAATAAGGAATGTAAAGACCTAGTGGAAACGCGGCTTTAATCCACAAACAAGCAAACAAACCTCCGGACAAGGTACCCCTCCTCAGGCAGATAGCTCTCGAATAGCTTTGCCTTAATACACAATCCATCAAATTAAGTAAATTTGAATGAAGTGCATCAAAAATTTATATAATATTAATAGGCGTACAAGGAAGTCATGTGGTGTGCCCATCAGACTTTTTTTTTTTTTTTTCCAAATGAACACGAGTTGATTTCTAACAACTTTCTCACCTTCTGAATCGTGCTGTTCTGAGGGTGGGACATCGCTGATGACTATCTCTCGGCTATCGTCCCAGTGACTCAGGGTCACAGTGGAGGTACACCGCAGTTCCAAGTCACCCTCGGCCACGTGGGAGGTCTGCACCACAAAAGACAGCCCCAGGGCAGAAGTCCACAGGCCCGGTTGATATTCGCTCATCGGATACGGCCTGATATATCCCGGGGGTGCCTGAAAGAAAAAAAAAAGGACGGAAAAATTTACTGAATAAAGTCAGGGTGTATGCTGAATCGGTAAAATCTTAAAATCTCAATATATTTCTAATGCCTTATTTACTTTCAGCCCTTCCTACTTCTTCTCTCGCTGCAGCTTTTTTTCGCGGAAATACTTCTGCGTCAGCTCCAAAAGCAGTGAGCGTTTACATTCAGCTCTATTCGCTTTCTTCTGTATGTAGTTTTCTAATGTACTTTCCTCCTCCTCCCTTAAAAATCCCCGAAGGGGAATCGCGCGGGCAGAGAGGTCAGCAAGAAAGGTCATGGCATGAGCAGGACGAGAGAGGTGTTTACACTCCTGTTACTGCCATTTCTCCCGCTCACTGCCGTGAAAGTGGGCTGAGTGTAAACCAGGGGTAACAGCACGCTTTCGATTACTTCCTTCTCCTTTCAGCAATACTCTGAAACTTAATAAAGTATCTTTAATATCTCCGGCAATAATACCTCTCCAGTGATAACAGATGACAGTACCCCAGACACAGTAGCAGACGGGGGGAGCAAAGAGGGGCATCTGTCCCCTAGCGCAGCACATAAGGGGAACTAAATTGTACATAAATCCTTCTCCACTGCATTTTGGAAAATCGAAGAAAGCAAAAAATATTCAGTTGCCCCCGGGCGCTGAAAACCTTTGCTACGTCTCTGCCCAGACAATACACTTGTCAATTTTATGTTCTATTCATGACTGACTTGTCCAGAACGTATCTACGTCAGTAACAAGATATCTTTTGGTCATCATTTCAATGATAGGCTTAAGGAAAATCATAATGTGCCCATAACATGGCATGAGGGTATTTAGACACACCAAGTATGTTTCTATCTAGGAATAAACTGGGAAACCCATCTTGAACTTGTCCATATGAATATCCAGGACTTGCTCATAACATATCATGGAAGTCGTACTGTGCCATCACGACAAGTTATCATACTATTATGAACCAAGATATACATGTCAGTATGTTCACAACTTCTCCAGGTGTCCGTGTGGACGTGTTTTGGACAAGTTTGTGCTGCATGGTACAAATAAGCTCCTGTGAATGAATTTCGCTGAGAGAGAAAACGAACGGGCGATGAAATTCATCAGTTCATGAAATTCATGAATTCCGTTTAATCCAGATGATAGTGGTCAGCCGATATGTTATTTTGATGTGACAAATAGCAGGGATGGGATCAATCCGAAGCTAATCGCCAGCAGCTTGTAACGACGTCTACACGGAGACTGCCGAACGCGAGGGCATCATCACACTGTCTCCCTTCCCTATTATCCAGCATATCAGCTCATTTCTAGGCAGTAGTTTGCCTTTCCGATTCTTCATGTCGTGCCTATTCTCACACTAGAGAGGTTTCATTGAGTTATTAAAAACTTGTTGTTGTATTTGGAACATTTATTTATGGATTTGTTTGATCGGTTGCAAGAACCGGCTTATAAATCCTTGTCGAAGACAGCGGACAACACAATGAAAGATTTTACTATCACAGAGAAAGGAAAATTTACAGTTTAAAGGACAAGCCGACCAGCGGTGTATAAAGCAACGTACTACGGTTTCAAGTTCAACTCCTGCCGGTCGAGGTTCGATCCCCGACTGGGTGTGGATGTCAATGTGTCCGTCCCTTGTTCCCATTGGTCCACCTACTAGTTGCCTCCACAATAAAGTGACCAACAACTCTGGCCCCAGCAAACACACACAGGTTCTCTGAACGTCTATTAACGTTCAGAAAACGTCTTCTGAACGTTAATAGACGTTCAGAGAACCTGTGTGTGTTTGCTGGGGCCTTAGCGGCGGCGAATGCCTCCAAGGTATTGTTAAGGCTTGCCATTTGAAAAAAAAAGTTCAAAGGACAAACACAAACAACCAGGGGTGAATGGGAATCGAATCCGAGACCGTAAGCTTAAGCATAAGCAATTAGCCGAGAGGAGGACAAGCCCTTACCCTGTCAGTCACCGCTCCCCTTTACAAGTTGGGAGGTTCCCAAGACAACTCAATGCATGGTGAAGTAATGTACGCTCCAATGGTATACCATTCGAGCTTCCGACCGAGAGTTTGCTGTAAACCGGCGGTAGAGATAAACGGTGAATATGGACATAAGTGTTCGAAAACTCGAATGTGAAGGGGACCTCGTGCCGACGTGCGTTTGTACATCCATCTCTGCCACCCACATGCAAGCGGCGAGGTAACGGGTTCGAATCCCGTTAACCTATGGTGGTCACTTTCCCCTTCTTTTGTGTTTTTACTTCTGTTGTGTTCTTCTGTGATTGTTACTAAATGTTATTTGGAATTAAATAATTGTTAAACGGATATACAGGGGTATAAAACCATCTTCGAGATTGTAGTCAAAAACTCAAGTAACTATAGAAAAAATCTCATACAAGTCGAGTGAAGTGACTTCAGATGTTATAATTGGAAAATATGAAAAAGGTAAATAATACAAATTTTAATCAATAACATTTCTTTTTAGGTATATTGGAACGTTCTGTAATCGATAGAACATTTCGAAGTGACGTTTCACTGACATCATATATATTCGTTTATTTCAGACTACTTAAAATAAAATTTTGTGTTTGGGTGAGGGGAAATTTAAAACTTTTCAGAACATATGGAGAATTTCTTTTTTTAAGGAAGGGAGTGGAGGGAAGGAGGTGATTGTGTAGCCACCCTCCTTTTTTTTTCTTTTTCCTAGAGTACAAATTTACCTTTATTGAACTCTGATTATTGATGGCTAGCCGATTGAACATGTCATAAACTATATCTAATAGTATCTGTAGTTAATCTTTATTTCATACAGTTCAATGAATGTCACCATATAGATACAGCCTCACGAAATATTTTGCCCATTCATTATCTTCTCTTCTTCATACCACAAGAATGCAGGACGTAAAACAAATTCATATCTTACCTCTTTCCCGTTGATGTACCAGGTGAGCTTTGCTTCAGGTTTCGAAGGACCCGACCTGCAGGTTACATTGACCCTGTCGCCGACAATGTAGCGCATCTGACCACCAGATATGCTCGGATTGACGCTAGGCAGGGCTGGAAGAAAAAGAACGTAATAAGATAAATCATGGTGAACACCAGTGGCGTACCGTGTGGGGGGGACGCCAGCACCAGTGGCGTACCATGCGGGGGGACGCCAGCACCAGTGGCGGGAGACGCTTGCACTTTCAGCGGCTCCCGCGAACTAAGCAATTTTATCACTTTGAATATTTATCATAATCTAAGCAATGTTAAATTGCACCCACTATATGTTTCTATTATATATAGTGGGTATAGTATTATGTATCCACTTGCAGTGGCTATATAAAAACTTCATCAATAATTATCAATGATGATGAGTTTACGTATTTATGGTGGGATACGGTGAGGCCTCGGTTCGAATCACTTTAGTCCATGGATGTCACTTTCCTCCTCTCTTCTGTTTGTATCTCCTTTTGTGTTATTCGGTAGTTGTTAGCAGCTATCTGTCTTTGAAATAAAAATACACCTTCATGCAAAAAACAACAGAGGTGAATGGCCTATTATTTAACTGATAAATACTTCGATAAACTCTCACAAACAAAAATCACACTAGAGATGATGCCAACAGACTTTACAGACTTTACAGACTCGAGACATCCGTTAGAAAGACCCCCACGGAGGGCACCCCCCCTCATTTTGTTGTACATATGACGTGGATTTATAAGCGGGCTTCGGGCTAATTACACAAATCCGAAATATATGTTACACAAGCAAAACACACAAATTCGATTTTTAACACTTTCCAACAAGGTTGAAAAGTGTTTATGATTTTGGTTTGTCTGTCTATCCGCCCGTCCACCTGTTCGTCCGTGCTCTAACTCCGGTAAAAAGGCATCGATTACTACGAAATTTATAAATGTTATTTCTATTTTTCTGCACCATATACCCTATTGAAAGTGATGCATGTAGCATTTGTAGTTCTCCTACAGGACAGCTGAAAAGATTTCCAATACATTACGCTCAGGGGCAGTCATTCTTCAAAGTGTATTTTAGAGATATTTGGCTGTTTGAAATGAAACGAAACTGATACATGTTATTTAGGATCCCAAGATAAAGCCCCCCATAGAAAGAAGTGTCTGTATCATTAATAGTTCTTCTACAGGAGTACTCAAAATAATTTCGATAGATTACGTTCAATGGCAGTTTAGAGACAGGCATCCATTTAAAGCACAACAGTATACTACTATGTAATACTATGTAATACCTCCCAAGTAAGTTGTGCCAAAAGTCGCCAACGTTGTCGACTTTTGCGACAAATCACCAAATACGGTGCGAAGAAATATCTTTCGAAAAATGTACATGCAATATTTTCATTCAGATGGGAAATTAAAAAATATCTAATGTGGTAATAATAAGATACGATTATTTCAATGGGAATCTTGAAAATTCATGACTCGCGCTCTAACTAACCGATTTAGTGTGTTGTGTTGTGTTAAGACAAAGTTACGCAAAGGCTATCTGCTTAGGGGATGCGCGCGCTAATATGTTGTGTTGGAAAGTGTTTTACAATCGATGCGTTTGGCATGATTTATCTTTCTTGTCTTTTTATGTGTTCATAAGTTTTACTTTATCAGTGATGTGTAATTTAGGCTTATTTTCATATTTAATATAATTTCTTCACAAATTTTATTTTAGTAAAATTGTACTTATTAATTTACAGAAAGAAAATGGGTTTGAGGGCTCAGAACTCCCCTTACGAAATAAATATCTAATGAAGGGCTACTGAATCAAAGTCTATAAATACTCGAAGAAAAAGCCCGTTTTGGAGGCAATTACAACGGGCGCTAGCAAAAACATTCTACAAAAATATGACCAAAATCGAATTTCATGCTCTTCTAGAAATGCGCGGACATTTTTCGCATTCGAACAATTTTGTTTTGTGGGAACAGCCCCTTTTATATCAATGCTTCCTACAGAGGTAAAAAAAAATATCGAGCGAAAAAGAGATAATGTTATAACTCTGTTCTCTCTCCCCCCCCCTTTTTTTTTGAAGTTTGAAATGTTAGAGAATGACTAGTCTCGTTAAATTATTATATCAATTGCTATCACAATAGAATGGTTCTGCTGTAATTTCATCGAAATTAAATACTAAGCAGTGTTTTAATTTCAATGCTTAAAGTAGGGCTACGTGTACAATATTTTAGGCATTGGATTTGTTGCAAAGAGGAGGTAGCTCTGATCATTTAAGTTTGCGGAAAACTGAAAAAAAAAGTTTGGGGATCCAACACAAGATAACGAGACAGACAGCTCTTTCTCTTTGAGTGACGCGAGATCTAACGACTGGAGCTACATCCTTTTGGCACCAAATGAATTTTTTTTTTGAACTGCAAGATAGTACGTGTAGCTCCTAACTCCGATATGATGGTTGCTACCACCTTTAAGTAACAAACCCTTCAATTGTGTTGAGAGGGTTCTATAATTGGTATGTCCAGCATGATTTATTTCTCTAGTTTTTCAACTTTTCGAGAAAAATGTGACATACAGGTTTTATTTATTTATTTTTTGAACATTATTATTTAGCAGATTTTTAAAAAGTTCACCTCTGAGCACACTGGTATTACACGATCAAACAAAAAATTTTCGAATCCCAATTTTTTCTGTCCTTTATTCCTATCGAGAAACAGGGTCTATAACCATTCCAGAGTTATATAGGTCAACGGAAGGTCGATTGCAGGGTTCAGGGGGCCCCGACTCTATCATCATCGCTTGTCATTGATGTATCTGGAGTTATGGTAGTGAAGAAAGAAAATAAAAAAAGGACGGCCAGTTCTTTTTTGTACTGGAACCCGATCATTCGGCCAGAAGATGGAACATCTGTTAGAAAGTTCGCGAAATGACTGTGTTTTTTGGCACTGCAAGATATTGTTTCGATACTGATGGATGAATCGATAGTTAAAAGAAACTGGAGAGGTATATTCCAATAAATCATTTCTCCGTTACAGGAAAAAAAAAGGTGAAGTAGTTTCTGTGCTTTCTTAAAAAGTCTGCAACTAGGTTTATGTGTTTTCATACCTTAAAAATACTGAGCGTTGCTTTTTATGAACAAACGAAATCGAAATGGAACGGCAGGCAATTATTTAGACGTCTCTTTTTAACTTTTATTAGCACAATTTAATGCTTTATTGATAGGTAAATACCAACCAGAACAGGTCATATGGGACGAAGGGGAGGGGGGTAAGAATCCCACACCAGGAGAGCCGACCACAGAGCGCTTTACCATAAAACATCCATGGAGAACACTATGGGGGGTTGCAGTGCACACGGACTTGGGCTACAGAGCTATCTCTCCTCCCCCACTCAAATCAAAATTAGCTTTTTACATATGAGCCGTTTTCTTTAAAAGTAGTGTAAACCCATCTTTTATTTTCTATGGTTTTCTATTATTGTGCAGTTCATTCCCGATATGTTTTCGCATGCAGATGATATTTTGATTAAAAATGACGAATCTAGATCATTTAATTATTTTTATGAATGACATTTCTTTCCATTGTTTAGATTCAAGAACCTAAGTCATTTTATGGGCCTAAGATTGGCAAGCATGGTAACCGTAGTGCTTTAAAAAAAGAAAATGTTTTAGATAGTATCGTCTAAAACTATTCGATTTTCACTATTTAAATCAGTTGACTGACATCCCTAAATTTTATATACGTATCAATAGCTTGCACGTGGTCTGGTTCCTGAGTCCGCGAAAGCAAGTTTTGGAGTAATCGTAGAACTTACAACGACGTTGAAAAGAAATTCTTTTTTTCTTTGCATAGGACCGTTATGGATAACTTTATCAACTGGGTACTGATTGTGATCCATTATTGCTGTTACGAAAACGACTCTTCCACCTGCATTCAGTATGCATGTCAGCGCACTGAAAGAAAGGAAGCGAAAAATGGAAACACAAATCCGAAAATAAATGTTCGAAATTCAACAAGGCGTTCTTTTTGAAATGTACTTCATTTCATCTGTGATGGTGTATGTGTAATGTGTGGTAATATGAAATAAGACGATTATAAAGGGCATTCAATCCACCCCTACCGGCAAACACAACTGGAAATTCACTACAACAATAACCTGGACAATTGGTTGTTTCAAGGTTAGTGTTTTGGTTAGTTCTTCACCTAGCTGTGACTGAATTAATAATTATCGTTATGGACGTGATAATTGCAGTCACATTCTTTGAAGATGCTTCCTCAACTTTCCTTGCCTGTAAAACTCCTTTTTCCGCATGAAGAGTCAAAATGCAGTGAATTGTACGCCGCGCCGCCGTGGCTTTCTTTTTGGAATGGTATCAGCTGATATTTTTATATCACAAGTCGGAAACAAGAATTTTGGTCTTATTACTGACTTTTTTGAATTTTCATCAGCTAATCAAACATCACCAATTTAGACGCCTACAGAAATAAGTTTTACTTTCTGTTAACTACAACACAGTTTTAAACCTTTGAGGCGCAGCCCTTTCCCAATGCTGAAAAAAGGTCAGCCGTTGCCATCGCTCTACTTAACTACCAGCAAGATCGCGGAAGATCGAAACGTTCATCTTTTTTGACGACACGCTTTTGAGACGCTTTTTTGACGACAGCTGGCTGTGCTGGCACAGCCAGCTGTCGTCAAAAAGGGTCTCTAGATCTGTGGCACGCGATGAACTTTTCGATCGTCCACCATCTTGCTGGTAGTTAAGTCGAGCGATGGCAACGGCTGCCTTTTTTTTCAGCACTGGGCAATCTATCCCGCTGTTCTCGCATTCTTCCATTTTTTTAGCAGATGTCAGTGCTGTTAAAAATAATCGTGACAATTTTTTTTTACGGGAAATGACGTGCTAAAAAGTAAGGATTCTCGTGGAGCTATGTCACCCGCAACTATTTTTATAGAAATCAAATCTATTCTTCGTGACTGGCCACAGTCAAAACGTCACAGTTTGATGTTCCCAGAGCGGGAACACTGCGCGTTAAAGGGTTAATCGATCACCGAAATGTTTGTTTTGGTGTTATGGCAAGCCTACACTGGGTGCATCTGCCTTCCAGAGGGGGGGGCTCATGATCGGAGGATTTTTCAACGGGTTCTGGCGGGTATTCACGTTATCTTAGGAGAAAAAATCCGGTGCGATCAAAACACGATCTTACGGGGTGGGAAGTGATTCTTTTTTTAATTTTTAGGATTCATCCATGGTCGGCCTGTCTCACTTGCTCATTGTCAGGTGAGCCCCTTTGTTGCTTCTTCGTATTCTTCGTTATCACCATCGTTTTTATTGACTTAGGAATGTTAAAAGTATTTTTCGAAGAATGGATTATCAGAACTGGGGAAGTGGAAGTCAATGGAAATTTTATTAATCACGAAAATATTCCTCGATATAGCCTGGATTTAATCGTTTAAAGAAAATTATACTCCCCTAAAAGTTTGTACCAGCCAAGTATTTCCAATTTCCTTTTTAAATCCGGCTTCTTTTTAAATAAGGGGTCGTTATAAACGAGTTAGACATTTAGAAAGGGCGCCGGAAGTTATCTTGCCCGGCGCGCCATTTACCTTAGAGTCTTAGAGCCAGTCCCGCCACACACACACTTCCTTTATCTCCCACCCTCAGGGGCGTATTTAAGCAAAATCCATTGGGAGGGGCGTATATAATGATTTTGCCGACTAACTTAAAAAATTATAGTTTTAAAAGTACGTTCTGTCTCTACTACACTCACTTCCAAAAATTAAGCACGAAGATGTAAAATGCAAAAAAATCAACAAATACTGCTTTGATTGACACAAAATTCGGCAGGAAAGTAGCATATATATTTATGCATAAAACAAAATGAATAATTTATAAAAAATGAAAACAATATTAAATTTTTGTAAGTTATCAGATAATGACATACTGGAGACTTAAACAGAATTATGTATAAAGTGAAAATAAACAACATAAAATGACAAAAAAGACATTAATATGGCATGTGATCCCCCTCATCTGTATACAAAGTTTACATCTTGTGACCATGCTTTCAATTAGGGGGTCAACCACCGCAGAATTAAGCAATCGCTATTCTTCTTGTAGAGCAGTTTCCAGCTCAATAAGAGTGGCTGGAGGTGGGAAATGTGAGGATACAGCACGGTCTAGAGCATCATAAAAATTTTCAATGGGATTAAGGTCGGGCAAATATGTTGGCCACGCCATACGCGCAATGTCTTCACTCTCCAGGTAATCATCGACGATGTCAGCTCTATGGGGACGTGCGTTATCGTCCATTAAAACAAAAGTAGAAGGCCAACTGCTGCAGCGTACAATCTCACAATGGGTTCTAGGACTTCATTTCGATACCGGACAGCCGTCACAGAACCCCGTTTAAAGATGTGCAGGTCGGTGCGGTATCCTAATGAAACCCCTGCCCACACCATAATGCTTCCGCCTCGGAATGCGTGATGTTCGGTGATGTTTTGGGGCTGATTGCGTGTTCCTTGTTCATGACATGTCCATATACGCTTGTCATCTGGCTCCAGAGCAAATCTTGACTCATCAGTAAACATGACATTGCCCCAGTCAGACACAGTCCAATTGACATGTTCCCAGCACCACTTTAATCGTGCCCCTCTTGATTGGACGGATAGAAAAACACAAACTCCAGGTACCCGGGCGTACAGTCCACTCATATATAATCTTCGGCGTACAGTAGCTGCAGATATCGCCTTATCAATGGACCCTGTAACCATAGATATCACACGTATGGAGGTCGCTCTGCGATTCCTCTTGGCTAAAAAAAATATATATATATCGATCTTTAGCGGGGTTGTAACCCTTGGGCGACCGGCTACGGGCCTTCGGAAAACTGTCTGTGTCGTTTGGAATTGTTTCCATAAACGTTAAATTACAGAATGATGAACGCTAAAGAAAAGAGCAAAATCTGTGACAGACTGTCCTTCTCAATACATCCAACAGCCCGACAGCTCTCAGAAAATTCCAGTTGTCTTCTGAAAGCCCTAGAAACACGTCTAGCTTGAAAAAAAAATCGTACGAATTTTCTCAACACCTTTCATCGTCACTTACATGTAACTCCTGTAACCCTTCACAATGGCGGCTTCTTATACGACTGCCTGTTTTGCGTATTGCTCGGCGAGAACCCGTGATTGGCTGTTACCAAACATACCTGCATACTTCCATCTACCTTTGCAGCAAATTTCAGCTTCTTTAATTCAGATTGATTTACGGACATTAACACTTTCCTTCCCGTGCTTAACTTTTGGAAGTGAGTGTATATAAAGTTCAACATTATTAACCAATCGGGATCGAAATTTAGACTACCGAGTATAGCGAAAAATATGGGTGTGTTTAAAGATGGATACACCAACACCAACCCTTTCTTTGAGCTCAACTGTTGTAAAAATTCCGATAAAGTACCGTGATATTAAAGAAAAATATGTATTTATTATTATCTTTTGTTGTTGAATGTGCAAATGGAAGTTTACAATTCAAATTAAGTTCAAGTGCTTAGTAAGATGGTACTTACAGCATAAATAATTTTTTATATATACTTACATAAAAGAAAAGATTCAATGATAAATTATTTTAACTACATCTTTATTCTTGTACTGTACAATATGTATTTTGACCCGACGCTTTTTTAGACGAGCCCATCTACTAACGACAGCTCCTAAATCTATGCATTCCAAAATATCCTTTTCATAAGCAAGAAACAAGAGTGCATTCAGAAGGGGATCGGTCATAGTTGTTCTGAGATAGTTTTTCACTACATTTTTAATTTACTAGTAGTACACGGGAAAAAAGCGTTTTGTTGAATTTAATAAAATTTGTTTGGTTAAACAGTTTGGCATTTTTGTTTTGTTGATTTGACAAAAATTTGATTTGTTGATTTGTTGTTAGAGTTTGATTCAACCAAATCGATTTGACAAAATGCTTTTTAAATTGACAAAAACTGTTTGTTAAAATTGTTGAAAGATTCTGATTGGTCCAATCAAATTACGCATGCGTCAATGGGCGATAAAATAGAGACGAAAGATCGGAATTTTCAAAAACAGTTAATAACGCCCATTGTATTAATACGTTGGACTATGGGTTACATAAAATCTTCTTCATCCTGCACACTGTTCGCTTCTAAGACCTGATGTTTTTTCCTTACTGTTGTACCGACCCCGTTGGTGTTTTCTGCACTCAATACTTTTGATTAATGTATAGATTTAACTCCGTGGCAATGTTTTTGCAATTCAAGTTGCTGATTCTGCCATACCACGTATATTCAGGAGTACAAAGCCGTTTGCCTGAGCGAACCTAGAAATACCAGAGACCCCACAGCAAAAATAACAAATACAAAATACACTAATTGACTGGAAGTTTACTGAATTCATGAAAAGTTTCTGAAGTAAGTGTAATTATTTTAATCTATTCATTAAAATGTGCACTTTTGTTTTAAATATTTTATCTGTATCTACATAGTTTAAAACAACTCAATGTCAGATTTGTCAAACAAAGTAAAGCTTGAGATTCGCAATAAAAAATATGTAAATTCAAAATTGAGAAACATATAACGAATTGCTTATTTAGCATACGGTTGTAATCGCTAGTATGTACTCAATTCGTTCTACTCTTAGCGCGAGTGATCTGTTGTTGTTGTTGTTTTAATTAATTAATTAATTTTTTTATCACTGTTGTTCGCATTCTTCGCTCAGAAATAGCCCCTTGCGTGTGCTTGTTAAATTAAAAACTGTTCACATATTTTTCGTGATTCGTTGAAATTGTAATTAGTATTTAATCTTAAACTCTCTCTATACACCGGAACAAGTATCTAATAATTTATCCAGTATGCCACACACATGTGGTATAAAGGCGAAAAAATCGTTAAAAGATAGCATGGAATAAATTTGCTTGACATAGTTTATATTATTAACAACAGAATTAGGGAAGTAGTTGTATTTAAGAAACATTACTCTCAACATCCTACACATTTTCCATATTCTTACACAGCATTTTTACCTTGTTTAATGTATCTAATTATGTATTTAGTATACATAAACAATGTTTTGCTCATTTAAAATAATTAATTCCGTGATTATTTGTTTGCATAACTACCTAAATTTACGGCTAACGGTTATTTTGACTTCTCACAAGAAGCGCTATTTTGGCATTAAATTATTTTGAATGAGACTACATAATAGAAAAACACACTCATCATGAATTTTGAATAATCTGACGGTCTTACTAAGTTAGCCTTACGCGGAGGAAAAAAAGAACCTGACGTGGAAGCTGATAAAATTAAACTTGTAGGTATATATAAAAGCACTCAAATAAAAAAGTAAATTTTGATGAATAGATATTGAATTAGCTTTACCTCAGAAACTTTCAACCAAATGTTTTAAAAAATAACATTGTAAAATCACCAAAATCATTCTGTTAAGTGAGATATAAACATACCAATAAACAAAAAATTTTTGTTAATCAAACAAATAATTTGGTTGATTTTAGCCAAATGAATTTAAACAAAAAGTTTGGTTAAATTAACAAAACGCAAACAATTAATTTTAACAAAATTTGTTTGCTTTGTTAAAATAACAATATTAATTTTAACAAAATTCGTTGGTTAAACTGGCAAAATGTTTTGATAAAATAACGAAATAATTTTAACAAAACAATTTTATTAATTTAACAAAAATTTCATTGGCGCTATTTTAACCGGATAATTTTGTTGATTCAACAAAACATTTTTTTCAGTGTAGTAGTAGTAAGAGAATAATCTCCTTCAGTCGAAACTATAAAACTTTCAAAAATTTAACTTATCATCATTCAGGTAAAAATTAACAGGTAAAAATTTTTCTTAAGTTATATAGATTTGTTACTGAGAAGACTTTCAATTTAATGCAGAATTATTTGAAAAACCAGTTTTGTTCGGGCGCTTTGATTATAAAATTATTTTAATAATCTGGTATTATTCACATGTAATTCTACAGAGTATTTTTGAAAGATGTAAAATTCACAGGTTAAAAAAAGTAATATCTATTTCTATAAAAGTTTTGAATACTTTAGTTGCATGTGATAGGGGAGTCGGGGTACAATGAAACAAAATTTACTATTTTTTCCCCTGTTCACAAATTTGCATGTACAAAAATAAAATTAATAGACACTTTTAACCTACTTTTTTCCCCCAATCCATGAATTTTAATGAGTTTGTAAATAGCATTTCCATATTTAAAAATTTGCAAAAGGTAAATGTCTGACATCGTGTCATTGTGTATACCATACCAGGGTAGAATGAAACACTTTATAACACTTCACAAACACTCAAATAATAATTCAAATTTCAGTATATATGTTTTATATACATTTAAAATAAACATTAGTGAGACATATAAATATGAAACTTTAATGAAAAAAAAATCAAATTTAATTAAACTGTTATAGCTTGATATGAAAACAATACTTTTATTAGAAGTAAGCGTTTAGTTTTTCATTTTATATTAAATTTACTTAAATCCAACTCAAAAATTAACACTTCTGTTTCCCTTTATGTACCCCCTGAAGGAAGAGGAGGTGATAGTTTTGATACAATTTGAGTTTTCTCAAAAATATATATTTACAAAGAACGCACAAATGTGAAGCTTGAACGCTTTCGTTTAGCGTACAGAACTTTGCATTCCATTTGATTTAAGTTCATTACTTCCCCAACAGAGTACATTTGTTTACGTTTAAATTTACCTTCCTTGATTAAAACATAAAACAATTCTTAAAAGGTTCAGAAGATAAAAAAATAAGCTTATCATAATCTGAGCAACCCCACAAGAAAAATAAGCTAAGTTTGAATTCGTATGTTTAGAAAAAATCGACCACTGTTTGGCATTGATGTAGCCACTTCCTTTTTGTGAAAGTGTTTTTATGTACTCTATGGAGACATCAATCTGAATATTTAATAGTAACATGTTTCTTTTAAGAGAATGCATTCACTCGCGGTACAATAAAACACTTTTCATTGTACCCCGCATTGAGGCTACAAAATAAATATTTTTTACTCAGGGGCGTAGCCAGAAATTTTTCATGGGGGGGGTTACGACTACTACAACTCATATATATGTACTAGATGGCCCTGCAGTGTATCACTTCTTGACTGTGCAAATAATCGCTATGAAAATAGGTATCTATCTATATAAATAAAATTAGACTTTTGTCTGTACATTTCTTGGAATTCAAAAATTTTACAATTTCTATCCGTTTCAAGCACGCGGGATTCCGATGCGACCCTCAAAAAAAAGTTTGTCTGTCTGTCATTCTGTCATTCTGTCCTTCTGTCCTTCTGTCATTCTGTCCGTGACGCTTTTTTTGTTTAAGCATCACGTAAAAACGACTGAAGCGAATGATATGAAATTTTGTGTCATGATAGGTGGTCACTCAACTTAAAACATAGGCGTCGAATTTTTAAAAAATCTTGATTAGATTTTCCGATTTTGCGAAAATCGTTTCAAACTGCGTAAATTTGTGTTCAAGCATCACGCAAAAACGACTGAAGCGAATGATATGAAATTGGGTGTCATGATAGGTATTCACTCAACTTAAAACATAAGCGTCCAATTTTTAAAAAATCTTGATTGGAGTTTGAGATTTTGCGAAAATCCTTTCAAACTGCGTAAATTTGTGTTCAAGCATCACGTAAAAACGACTAAAGCGAATGATATGAAATTGGGTGTCATGATAGGTGGTCCCTCAACTTAAAACATAGGCGTCCAATTTTTAAAAAATCCTCATTGGATTTTGAGATTTTGAGAAAATCGTTTCAAAGTGCGTAAATTTGTGTTCAAGCATCACGTAAAACCGACTAAAGCGAATGATATGAAATTGGGTGTCATGATAGGTGGTCACTCAACTTAAAACATAGGCGTCGAATTTAAAAAAAAAATCTTGATTGGATTTTCCGATTTTGCGAAAATCGTTTCAAACTGCGTAAATTTGTGCTCAAGCATCACGCAAAAGCGACTGAAGCGAATGATATGAAATTGGGTGTCATGATAGGTATTCACTCCATTTAAAACATAGGCGTCCAATTTTAAAAAAATCTTGATTGGATTTTGAGATTTTGCGAAAATCCTTTAAAACTGCGTAAATTTGTGTTCAAGCATCACGTAAAAACGACTTAAGCGAATGATATGAAATTGGGGGTCATGATAGGTGGTCACTCAACTTAAAACATAGGCGTCGAATTTAAAAAAAAAAATCTTAATTGGATTTTCCGATTTTGCGAAAATCGTTTCAAACTGCGTAAATTTGTGCTCAAGCATCACGCAAAAACGACTGAAGCGAATGATATGAAATTGGGTGTCATGATAGGTATTCACTCCACTTAAAACATAGGCGTCCAATTTAAAAAAAATCTTGATTGGATTTTGAGATTTTGCGAAAATCCTTTAAAACTGCGTAAATTTGTGTTCAAGCATCACGTAAAAACGACTGAAGCGAATGATATGAAATTGGGTGTCATGATAGGTGGTCACTCAACTTAAAACATAGGCGTCGAATTTAAAAAAAAAATCTTGATTAGATCTTGAAATTTTGCGAAAATCATTTCAAACTGTGTAAATTTGTGTTCGCACATCGCGTAAAACTGCAAAGGTGAAAAAATGATATTTGGTGAAATGATAGGTGGTCACTGACCTTAAACTATAAGCATCTAATTAAAAAAAATCGATCAGATTTCGAGATTTTGTGAAAATCGTTTAAAACTGAGTGAATCTTTGGTCCCGCATTACGTAATATAACGACTAAAGCGAATGATATGAAATTTGGTCACACGATAGATGGTTGCTCAGCATAAACTATAGGAGTCCAATTTTTTAAACATTTTTATTAGATTTTGAGATTTTGTGAAAATTCTCTCAAAATGCGTTTATATTTCTTCAAACATCACGCAATAACGACTAATACGAATGATACGAAATTTAGTGATATGATAGGTAATTTCTAATCTTAATTTATAGGCGTTGAATTTTTAAAATATTTTGATTACATTTTGAGATTTTGCGAAAATCGTTTTAAAATGCTGAAAATTTGTTCCAGCATCACGAAATAAAGACTGCAGGGAATGAAACGAATTTGGGTGACATGATAGGTTGTCACTCAACTTAAATTCTAAGCTTCCATTTTTTCAAAAATGTTGATTAAATTTTGAGATTTTGCGAAAATTATTTCAATATGCGTAAATATTCGTTCGCGCATAACATAATTACGACTAATGCGAATGAAATGATATTACTTAGTTACTCTCTAACCTGTAATATTTTAACAATACATAAAAATTATAACTTCGCTTTCTTTACTTTGGCAACATACTACATCCATTCTGTGTACTCATACAATGCTGACGAAAGATCTTGCTTTTTTGGAAATTTGCATTCACTAACCCGTCGAGGACGGGTACTTCAGCTAGTACATAGATATTTGAACACGGGGAAGAGTTTGGTGCTATCCATTTTCCTATAACTTGCCAGTAGATGTCGCGTCAACACATGAACTTCAGGACTGTCCAGCCGATAGTCATGAAAATTCGAATACATCGATATCTGAATGCGAAAAATATTTTCGCCGTATCCGTTTTGCTAAAACTCGCCACTAGATTGCGCTACGCCGCATGGCCTTCTGCACCGTACAAACGATTGCCTTGCAATTCGGTATGCATGATTATTGGACACAATATAACGCGATATCCACTTTGCTATATCTGTTTATTACAATGAATAGTATTCACCACAAATCGTAATATCAAAAAGTCCATTCATTCCCGTGCGAAGAACGGGTACTTCAGCTAGTAATAGCATAAAAATATATTTTAAAAAAGTCTGTGTATCGGTTTTTGATTCGACCGAGTAGTTAATTTTTTAGAAATATTTTCATGGATATATACCAAACTTCTCCGAAATTTTTCAGTTTTCGTAAATAAAAGTGAAATTTCATAATCGAAATTTTGACCATATTTAAAAAGGATACACAGATTTATTGTAATATATGAGAAGAATGTTTGTAGTAAATTTTGTACAATTCCGACCAAAATTAAGTCGCATGGAGCATTTTGAAGGCAAGGAAATCACAAAAAACTTGATTTGGAGAAAATACAGTTTAAAGTGTAATTTTCCATTTACCTTTGATACCGTCTCTTCTGAATAATTTTATTTATGATTTTACCTTAACAAAACATATCTATATAAATAAAATTAGACTTTTGTCTGTACATTTCTTGGAATTCAAAAATTTTGCGATTTCTATCCGTTTCAAGCACCCGGGAATCCGATGCGGCCCTCAAAAAAAAGTTTGTCTGTCTGTCATTCTGTCATTCTGTCATTCTGTCCTTCTTTCATTCTGTCCGTGACGCTTTTTTTGTTTAAGCATCACGTAAAAACGGCTGAAGCGAATGATATGAAATTGGGTGTCATGATAGGTGGTCACTCAACTTAAAACATAGGCGTCGAATTTTTAAAAAATCTTGATAAGATTTTCAGATTTTGCGAAAATCCTTTCAATCTGCGTAAATTTGTCTTCAAGCAACACGTAAAATAGACTGAAGCGAATGATATGAAATTGGGTGTCATGATAGGTAGTCACTCAACTTAAAACATAGGCGTCGAATTTTTAAAAAATCTTGATTGAATTTTAAGATTTTGCGAAAATCCTTTCAAACTGCGTAAATTTGTGTTCAAGCAACACGTAAAAACGACTGAAGCGAATGATATGAAATTAGGTGTCATGATGGGTGATCACTCAATTTAAAACATAGGCTTCGAGATTTTGTGAAAATCGTTCAAAACTGAGTGAATCTTTGTTCCCGTATTACGTAATAACGACTAAAGAGAATGATATGAAATTGGGTCACACGATAGATGGTTGCTCAACGAAAACTATAGGAGTCCAATTTTTTAAACATTTTTATTAGATTTTGAGATTTTGTGAAAATTCTCTCAAAATACGTTTATATTTCTTCAAACATCACTTAATAACGACTAATACGAATGATACGAAATTTAGTGATATGATAGGTAGTTGCTAATCTTAATTTATACGTGTTGAGAGAGAGAATTTTAAAAATATTTTGATTACATTTTGAGATTTTGCGAAAATCGTTTCAAAATGCTGAAAATTTGTTCCAGCATCACAAAATAAAGACTGCAGGGAACGAAATGAATTTGGGTGACATGATAGGTTGTCACTCAACTTAAATTCTAGGCTTCCAATTTTTCAAAAATGTTGATTAAATTTTGAGATTTTGCGAAAATTATTGCAATATGCGTAAATATTCGTTCGCGCATCACATAATTACGACTAAACCGAATGAAATGATATTACTTAGTGACTCTCTAACCTGTAATATTTTAACAATACATAAAAATCATAACTTCGCTTTGTTTACTTTGGCAACATACTACATCCATTCTGTGTACTCCTACAATGCTGACGAAAGTTCTTGCTTTTTGGAAATTTGCATTCACTAACCCGTCGAGGACGGGTACTTCAGCTAGTATATATATATATCTATATAAATAAAATTAGACTTTTGTCTGTACATTTCTTGGAATTCAAAAATTTTGCGATTTCTATCCGTTTCAAGCACCCGGGAATCCGATGCGACCCTCAAAAAAAGTTTGTCTGTCTGTCATTCTGTCATTCTGTTCGTGACGCTTTTTTTGTTTAAGCATCACGTAAAGACGACTGAAGCAAATGATATGAAATTGGGTGTCATGATAGGTGGTCACTCAACTTAAAACATAGGCGTCGAATTTTTAAAAAGTGTTGATTGAATTTTGAGATTTTGCAAAAATCCTTTCAAACTGCGTAAATTTGTGTTCAAGCATCACGTAAAAACGACAGAAGTGAATGATATTAAATTGGGTGTCATGATAGGTGATTACTCAACTTAAAACATAGGCGTCCAATTTTTAAAAAATCTTGATTGGATTTTGAGATTTTGTGAAAATCCTTTCAAACTGCGTAAATTTGTGTTCAAGCATCACGTAAAAACGACTGAAGCGAATGATATGAAATTAGGTGTCATGTGATACGTAGTTACTCAACTTAAAACATAGGCGTCAAATTTTTAAAAAATCTTGATTTTGAGATTTTGCGAAAATCCTTTCAAACTGCGTAAATTTGTGTTCGACCACCAAGTAAAAACGACTGAAGCGATTGAAATGAAATTTGGTATCATGATAGGTAGTCATTCAACTTGAAACATTGGCGTCGAATTTTTAAAAAATCTTGATTAGATTTTGAGATTTTGCGAAAATCGTTTCAAACTGCGTAAATTTGTGTTCGCACGTCACGTAAAAACGACTGAAGCGAATGAAACGAAATTTGGTATCATGATTGGGGGTCATTCAACTTGAAACATATGTGCCGAATTTTTAAAAAATCCTGATTAGATTTTGAGATTTTTCGAAAATCGTTTCAAACTGCGTAAATTTGTGTTCGCACATCTCGTAATAACTTCAAAGGTGAAAAAATGATATTTGGTGAAATGATAGGTGTGTCTCTCACTTTAAACTATAAACATCTAATTAAAAAAAATCGCTCAGATTTCGAGATTTTGCAAAAACCGTTTAAAACTGAGTGACGCATTACGTAATAATGACTAAAGCAAATGATATGAAATTTGGTCACATGATAGATGGTTGCTCAATATAAACTATAGGTGTCCAATTTTTTAAACATTTTTATTAGATTTTGAGATTTTGTGAAAATTCTCTCAAAATAGGTAAATATTTCTTCAAGCATCGCGTAATAACGACTAATACGAATGATACGAAATTTGGTGATAGGATAAGTAGTTGCTAATCTTTATTTATAGGCGTTGAGAATTTTTAATATATTTTCATTACATTTTGAGATTTTGTGAAAATCGTTTTAAAATGCTGAATTTTTTGTTCCAGCATCACGAAATAAAGACTGCAGTGAATGAAACGAAATTGGATGACATGATAGGTTGTCACTCAACTTAAATTCTAGGCTTCCAGTTTTGCAAAAATGTTGATTAGATTTTCAGATTTTGCGAAAATTATTTCAATATGTGTAAATATTCGTTCGCGCATCACATTATTACGAATAAAGCGAATGAAATGATATTATTTAGTTACCCTCTAACCTGTAATATTTTAACAATACACAAAAATTATAACTTCGCTTTCTTTACTTTGGCAATATACTACATCCATGCTGTGTACTCCTACAATGCTGACGAAAGTTCTTGCTTTTTAGAAATTTGCATTCAGTACTAACCCGTCAACGACGGGTACTTCAGCTAGTTTTAAAATAATTTCATTCGAATATTAGCTTATTTCGTAAAACGTTCAATAAAAATTGTGACGTGTTTATTTACGCGTTTGTTTGCATTTTTGTGGACATTTAACTGTCCCTTTTAATTTTCTCAAACCCTAATATCTTTTTAAAAACTTGCCGTAGACATACGCGGTTTTTTCTCCATGGTTCAGCTTTAACTGTAGAATATTAGTATGTAAAAAAGAAAAAACACATTTTTTGGGGCCAATTTTGATGATTTGGGTATCCACCATCCCATTAATATTATGACGCAAAAAACTATGTCTGTGACATTCACGATCAGAAAAGAAAAGCGTGACGGATTTTAGTGAAAATTCAAAATTTTCAAAATGTCTCATTTCTGCATCATACTCTTTTTTAGATTTAAGTTATGCCATTAATACCTTAGATACTATATGAAGTGGAGAACCGTTTTATTTTATAATTAAATAGTTGTGTACCCGCTCTTTGCAAGGCAAGAGAAGAACATTTTCCTAAAATGTGATTATAACTACTTGTAACAAAACAGAATCGCCAAGGAAAAAGAAAGTTCTGTTACAGTCTTTTCTGTTGAAACTACCGCGTGATATATTAACGCGACGTAGAATTACTTAATGTTTTGTTAGCTGTGATGTAATACGGCTGTTAAAAAATGAATAGAAGATTTAGTTTCACAAAATATTTATTAATGCGGTATATTGTGGTTTGATCAATATTGCCTTATCATATCTACTTACTATTAATTATACTATCTTTTACTGATACCAATACAATATACTGTCCTTTTGCAACCGTTAATGCTTAATTTAAAGAAACGGTTTAGATATTTGCCACGAATGTAGGCTTTTACTCTTTGGTGATTCTTTGCAATTTACGCATTAGCATAAACGATAATCATTTCATTTTATGGTTGCCACTAAATCAGCTCTCCATAAATTTTTACGCATAGTTCTTGTCAGATTGGTGCATTTAGCACCAGGGCCCTATTATCGCACGGGCAAATCGGGACTTTGCCCAGGGGCGAAATGGCCCCCAATTTCAAATGTTGTTCTTTTTTTTACAAAAATATTTATGAAAAATAAAACAAATTTCATACATGGGGGGGGGGGCAAAATTCATCAATGCACGGGGCCCCCGGTTGGTCATAATCAGGCCCTGTTTAATACCGCAATATATTTCCTGCTATTCGAAAACGTGACCCGTTTAAAATCTCAATCGAAAATAATGCTGGATAATTCACTGGTGAAAAAACAGCATTCAATTATTTATCTGGCAACGTAAAGTAAAATATAGAATTATTTAATGCGTGGTGTAAGTTTTGCTTGTGAGTCCGTAATTCTGATTGAGTTTCGAAAGAGGTTTTAAACTTATGACATCAAAATCACAACCTTTTCACATGCGATAACTCAGTTATTTTAAAGTAATTTTATTTTTTTTTTCAACTGGCAATTTTAATCATTGTTACTGTCTCCAAGACAACCAAACCGCAAGATATCATTCCGAAAATTTTAAGCTGCTGCTGCTGAAATGAAGATAATTCTTTACTTAAAAATTCGTAAAAAATCTCCTAATTTATATTTTCCTCCCGTTTTTCTTTTAAAAGAGGGCGAACTATATGCTCCGTCATTTGACAAAATATAAAAAAGTTATGACGGATAGAATTCAAGATGCAGCAATTTTAAAAATATTTTACGAAAGTCAGCGTCAAATTTAATTTTATTTGAAAAATTCCCCAAAATCTGCAAATTATGTTACACAGTCCGAACAAACAGTTTTTAAAAGAAAATTTTTCCCTCTATCCGATGATGTAAATTTCGTTTTCTTGCGAGTGTAATTACCGGCATTATTACATATTAAGCGAGAAAAGTCGCTAAAAATCGGACAAAACATAAAATAAAACATTTTCTAATTGAATTTCGAAAAAATAGCTCCGAGGCGTGTTAGGATCTATCCTAGTGAAGCCGTATGCAAAATTCGGTAGGTCTGCGGCAAACCGTCTCTGAGCAATGCGATCGAGAGACGCGCGCAAGAAGATCGGAGGTCACAAACCTACCTACATACATAGCTACATACAATGTTTACTCTCGGATTTTATTATATAAGACTAGCTGCGTACCCGTTCTCCGCACGGTAGGGAGCAAAACTTTTTCTTGCATGTATAATTCGAATTGATTCCAGTAATGTGGAATCTAAAAATAAACAACATGATTTGACTCTTGGCGTAAAGTTACTCATTAGTTATTCGTAAAGTTAGTATAAATACTGATTTGAGAACATTGTTAATATTATGAAACAAAAACTATGTCGGTGTCATTGGCGATCAGAAAAAGAAAAGCGTGACGGTTCCTAAAAATTTCTAACTTTCAAAATGTCTCATTTCTACATCGTACTCTTTTTTAGATTTAAGTTATACCATTAATACCTTAGATACTACATGATGTGAAGAACCGTTTTTTTTTAATAATTAAATAGTTGTGTGTACCCGCTCTTCGCAAGGCAAGAAGAGAACATTTTCCTAAAATGTTATCATAACTACTTGTGACAAACAGAATCTCCAAGAAAAAAAAAGTTCAGGTACAGAATTTTCTGTTGAAATTACCGCGGGATATATTAACGCGACGTAGAATTATTTAATGTTTAGTTAGCTGTGATGTAAGATGGCTGTTGAAAAACGAAAAGAAACGAATAGTTTCACGAAATATTTATTAACGCGGTATATTGTGCTTTGATCAATATTGCCCTAGCATATCTAATAACTATTACTAAGAGTATCCTTTACTGATACCAATATATTTTCGTTTTTCCATCTTTAATGTTTAATTTAAAGAAACGGTTTAGATATTTGCCACTAATGTAGTTTTTTATTCTTTGGTGATTCTTTGCAATTTACGCATTAGTATAAACGATAATCATTTCACTTTCTGGCTGCCATTAAAACAGCTCTCCATACATTCTTATGCATAACTCTTGTCAGATTGGCGTATTTAGCACGTAAAATATTTCCTGCGATTCGAAAACGTGTCCCGTTTAAAAATTATATCGAAAATAATGCTGGATAATTCATCGTTGAAAAAACAGCATTCAATTCTTTTTCTGGCAACGTATTATAAAATAGGGAATAATTTCGTGCGTGGCGTATGTTTTGTTTGTGAGCCCGAAATTTTGATTGAGTTTCGAAAGGGGTTTTAATCTCGTGAAATCTAAGTCATTTTGATCTAACATGTGGAAACTCAGTTATTTTAAAGTCATTTTATTTATGTTTTTCAAATGGCAATTTTATTCATTGTTACTGTTTCCCAGACAACCATAGCGGAAGATATCATACCGAAATCTTGAAACAGCTTTTATTAAATTCAAAATCCTTCTTTACATAAAAATTCGTAAAAAATCTCCTAATTTATATTTTTCCTCCGTTCTTCTTTTAAAAGTGGGCGAAATATATGCTCCGTCTTTCGCCGAAATATAAAAAAGTTATGACAGATAGAATGAAAGATGCAACAGTTTTAAAATTACTTTTACGCAAACGTCGTTAAAAGAGAAATTCTTTTTAAAAATTCCCAAAAATCGGCAAAATATGTTACATAGTCAAAACAAACTGTTTTCGAAAGAAAATTTTCTCCTCTATCCGATGATGCAAATATCGTTTTATTGCGAGTGCAATGACCGGCGTTATTACGTATTATGCAAGAAAAATCGCTAAAAATCGGACAAAACATAAAATAAAACATTTTCTAATTCGAATTTCGAAAAAATCGCTCCGAGGCGTGTTAGTATCTGTCCTAGTGAAGCCGTATGCAAAATTCGGTAGGTCTGCGACTAACCCTCTCGGCGCAATGCGATCGAGAGACGCGCGCAAGAAGATCGGAGGTCACAAACCTACCTACAAACCTAGCTACATACAATGTTTACTCTCGGATTTTATTATATATAAGACTAGCTGCGTGCCCATTCTCCGCACGGTAGGGGACGAAACTTTTTCTTATATGTATAATTTGGAATCTAAAAATAAGCAAAATGTTTTGACTCTTGGCGTAAAGTTGCTCACAAGTTATTCGTAAAGTTAGCATAAGTACTGATCTGAGACCATAGCGATATTATGACACAAAAAACTATGTCCCTGTCATTTGCGATCAGAAAAAGGAAAGCTTGACGGTTCCTGAAAATTTTTAACTTTCAAAATGTCTCATTTCTACATCATACTCTTTTTTAGATTTAAGTTACACCATTAATACCTTAGATACTACATGATGTGAAGAACCGCTTTATTTTATAATTAATAGTTCTGTACCCGCTCTTCGCAAGGCAAGAAGAGAATATTTTCCTAAAATGTGACCATAACTACTTGTGACTAAACAGAATCTCCAAGAAAAAAAAAAGTTCAGGTACAGTCTTTTCTGTGGAAACTACCGCGGGATATATTAACGCGACTTAAAATTATTTAATGTTTAGTTAGCTGTGATGTAAGACGGCTGTTGAAAAACGAATAGAAACGAATAGTTTTACGAAGTATTTATTAATGCAGTATATTGTGATTTGATAAGTATTGCCCTAGCATATCTACTAACTATTACTTATACTATGTTTTATTGATACCAATATATTTTCGTTTTTCCATCTTTAATGCTTTATTTAAAGAAACGGTTTAGATATTTGCTACGAATGTAGTCATTTACTGTTTGGCGATTCTTTGCAATTTCGCATTAGCAAAAACAATAATCGTTTCACTTTATCGTTGCCATTAAAACAGCTCTCAATACATTTTTATGCATAATTCTTGTCAGATTGACGTATTTGGCACTGCAAAATATTTCTTGCGATTCGAATACGTGTCCCGTTTAAAAACTCAATCGAAAATAATGCTGGGTAATTGATTGTTGA
This sequence comes from Cheiracanthium punctorium, assembly GCA_038373885.1. Taxonomy (NCBI): domain Eukaryota; kingdom Metazoa; phylum Arthropoda; class Arachnida; order Araneae; family Cheiracanthiidae; genus Cheiracanthium; species Cheiracanthium punctorium. The sequence goes on along the minus strand of JAWZYV010001411.1, from coordinate 450,791 downwards.
AAAAACAGCATTCAATTCTTTTTCTGGCAACGTAATATAAAACATGGAATTACTTCGTACGTGCCGTATGTTTTGCTTGTGACTCCGTTACTATGATTGAGTTTCGAAAGGGGTTTTAAACTCGTGACATCAAAATGACGCATGCGAAAACTCAGTTATTTTAAAGTAATTTTATTTATTTTTTTGCAACTGGCAATTTTAATCAGTGTTACTATCTCCAAGACAACCAAACCGCAAGATATCACACCGAAATTTTAAGCAGCTGTTAATGAAATGAAAATCCTTCTTTACTTAAAAATTCGTAAAAAATCTCCTAATTTATATTTTTCCTCTGGTTTTCTTTTAAAAGAGGGCGAAATGTATGCTCCGTCATTTGACAAATTATAAAAAAAGTTATGACGGATAGAATTCAAGATGCAGCAGTTTTAAAAATATTTTACGAAAGTCAGCGTGAAATTTAATTTTATTTGAAAAATTCCCCAAAATCTGCAAATTATGTTACACAGTCCGAACAAACAGTTTTTAAAAGAAAATTTTCTCCTCTATCCGATGATGTAAATTTCGTTTTCTTGCGAGTGTAATGACCGGCGTTATTACGTATTATGCGAGAAAAATCGCTAAAAATCGGACAAAACATAAAATAAAACATTTTCTAATTCGAATTTCGAAAAAATTGCTCCGAGGCGTGTTAGGAACTGTCCTAGTGAAGCCGTATGCAAAATTCGGTAGGTCTGCGGCAATCCGTCTCGTCGCAATGCGATCGAGAGACGCGCGCAAGAAGATTGGTGGTCACAAACCTACCTACAACCTAGCTACATACAATGTTTACTCTCGGATTTTATTATATACTAGCTGCGTACCCGTTCTCAGCACGGTAGGGAGCAAAACTTTTTCTTGCATGTATAATTCGAATTGATTCCAGTAATGTGGAATCTAAAAATAAACAACATGATTTGACTCTTGGCGTAAAGTTACTCATTAGTTATCGTAAGTTAGTATAAATACTGATCTGAGAACATTGTTAATATTATGAACAAAAACTAGTCGTGTCTTGCGTAAATATATTATTCGTAAGTAGTTAATACTGAGAACGTTAATATGAACACTGCGGTCGCGAAAACTCATTGTTATCGAGTATTATCGAGAACATGTTTTAAAAACTATGTCGGTGTCATTGGCGATCAGAAAAAGAAAAGCGTGACGGTTCCTAAAAATTTCTAACTTTCAAAATGTCTCATTTCTACATCATACTCTTTTTTAGATTTAAGTTATGCCATTAATACCTTAGATACTACATGATGTGAAGAACCGTTTTTTTTATAATTAAATAGTTGTGTGTACCCGCTCTTCGCAAGGCAAGAAGAGAACATTTTCCTAAAATGTTATCATAACTACTTGTGACAAACAGAATCTCCAAGAAAAAAAAAGTTCAGGTACAGAATTTTCTGTTGAAATTACCGCGGGATATATTAACGCGACGTAGAATTATTTAATGTTTAGTTAGCTGTGATGTAAGATGGCTGTTGAAAAACGAAAAGAAACGAATAGTTTCACGAAATATTTATTAACGCGGTATATTGTGCTTTGATCAATATTGCCCTAGCATATCTAATAACTATTACTAAGAGTATCCTTTACTGATACCAATATATTTTCGTTTTTCCATCTTTAATGTTTAATTTAAAGAAACGGTTTAGATATTTGCCACTAATGTAGTTTTTTATTCTTTGGTGATTCTTTGCAATTTACGCATTAGTATAAACGATAATCATTTCACTTTCTGGCTGCCATTAAAACAGCTCTCCATACATTCTTATGCATAACTCTTGTCAGATTGGCGTATTTAGCACGTAAAATATTTCCTGTGATTCGAAAACGTGTCCCGTTTAAAAATTATATCGAAAATAATGCTGGATAATTCATCGTTGAAAAAACAGCATTCAATTCTTTTTCTGGCAACGTATTATAAAATAGGGAATAATTTCGTGCGTGGCGTATGTTTTGTTTGTGAGCCCGTAATTTTGATTGAGTTTCGAAAGGGATTTTAATCTCGTGAAATCTAAGTCATTTTGATCTAACATGTGGAAAGTCAGTTATTTTAAAGTCATTTTATTTATGTTTTTCAAATGGCAATTTTATTCATTGTTACTGTTTCCCAGACAACCATAGCGGAAGATATCATACCGAAATCTTGAAACAGCTTTTATTAAATTCAAAATCCTTCTTTACATAAAAATTCGTAAAAAATCTCCTAATTTATATTTTTCCTCCGTTCTTCTTTTAAAAGTGGGCGAAATATATGCTCCGTCTTTCGCCGAAATATAAAAAAGTTATGACAGATAGAATGAAAGATGCAACAGTTTTAAAATTACTTTTACGCAAACGTCGTCAAAAGTGAAATTCTTTTTAAAAATTCTCCAAAATCGGCAAAATATGTTACATAGTCAAAACAAACTGTTTTCGAAAGAAAATTTTCTCCTCTATCCGATGATGCAAATATCGTTTTATTGCGAGTGCAATGACCGGCGTTATTACGTATTATGCAAGAAAAATCGCTAAAAATCGGACAAAACATAAAATAAAACATTTTCTAATTCGAATTTCGAAAAAATCGCTCCGAGGCGTGTTAGTATCTGTCCTAGTGAAGCCGTATGCAAAATTCGGTAGGTCTGCGACCAACCGTCTCGGCGCAATGCGATCGAGAGACGCGCGCAAGAAGATCGGAAGTCACAAACCTACCTACAAACCTAGCTACATACAATGTTTACTCTCGGATTTTATTATATATAAGATAAGATAAGATAAGATTGAATGTTCTTTCGTTCAAAGCCACTGTGATTGGGGAAGTTACAGCCAAACGACTGACACGGTTCGCAAGCGGAAGAATGTTTTTTAAGGATTCTGATTTCCTGGAAATGTCCTCCATTGTTTCAGCTTCTGAGCAAAAATGTGACATAACTTCCAACTCAGCCTGTAAAGCTTCCATGTAAACAATTTTCTGAGGTTTTGGAAAGAAATCTGCAACTTTCTTAATTAGATCTATGGTTAATTTCTCTCTGGTTATAGGATTCATTATCGCATACTACGGCGGAATTATGCTGATGCAAGAATTGAGATTATCATCCATCATTACCGTAAGAGTATCCAGTACCTTCTTAAACTCCATGCGATAGAAAGTCATAAGTTCGGGAGTAAAGAGATTGTCTCGATGGTCGTCCAATTTCTTTGGCGCCAATCTTTGTCGATGCTGCATGGTAAATTCATTTAACGAATCTACACCGTGTTTAGTTGAAAAAATAATTGCGCTTTCTATTTCTCTATTCATGTTTTCATCATCACTGTTAATTATCTCCAGTGACTTGATGCATGTCTTTATTATTTTCGTAGCGTCAATTATGTTCAAATCCTTCGACTCTAGCTTTTCAGTAAGTAATTTGCACTTGTACAGAACGTTCTTGAGAAACATGAGTGAAGCAATGAAGTCAAACGACAACATTTTCTTTCTTAGACCTTTTGCCTTAGTCCTTGTTTTGCTATCAAAAGTAGATGAATCATCTATTTCTTTCAAAACTTGTAGGATACATTCATATGAAGTGTAAACCGCTTTCAATGACTCCGCTCGGGCAGTCCATCTCGTCTGAGAAAGATTTCGCAGTAAAAGAGCATTTTCTATTTTTTTCAGCTCGTCTACTAATGACTTGTTTCTTTTTGTGCTTGCTGTAAAAAATGCATAAATTTCTTCCAGTACCGAGAAAACATCAGCTATAATATCGCAGCTATGTTTGACGAACGTGTTGAGTCTGTAAGCTTCAATAGGAATAAATGGCACAATTCGACCCACGATTTCTGAAAATTTTTGCTGGGTGCCTTTGAATTCTCCTGACATGCTCCTTGCAAAATCGTAAGACTGGAAAGTTACCTTTTCTGTATCAAGCTCATTCTTTGTAAGGATGTGCGATATCTCATTTGCAAGGCCGAGACCGGTTTTATCGACTGCTTCTGCAACTTCAAGAAGTCGCTCCTGTGTTTTTCCATCTTGGTCGACATACTTCCCTCCAACAGCTAATCTATCCTAGAGAGAAGCATCTGGTGTGGTATCTGTCATAATTCCATAAAATTGTGCTTCTTCAATATCGTTAACTATCTTTTTACGCACTGCCGTCAATCATCTCTTTTTGGGATGAAGCGGAAAGATAGCTTGTGTGGTATGGCCTGAAATGTTTGTCCTCAAGGCATTTCCTTAGTACTGAACTATGTCTGGAGATCAATTTGACAATTTGATAAACGTTTCCATTTTCCTCTCTGTCACTTCCAATGAATGCTAGACCTCGTCTGCTCAGTATCCGTGTAATGTCCATCAAAATCGTTACAACTTCAGTATTAAAAGCAGGATCCTGTTCTTCCAGAATTATCTGCTTGCGCTCGCTCATGTCGAGTTGCACATCGACGTGGTTATGCATCATCATGAACTGACAATAATCTGAAATAGCAATTCGGTGGGAGTTTTAAGAGAAATGTTGAGATAGTTTTCCGTCCTTTCCTTTTCCTACACTTTTCATTTTGTGCCATTTGTTTACACCGCTCTCAATCCAAGCATTTTGGGTTTTTCTCTGCGAGGACCTTCAGGAAACAGGCAACAGACAAAACAAAAAGCAGCGTTGAGTTCTGTGCTGTATTCCAAAAACGGATACTCTTTGTACCAAGCGCTGTTGAAACGTCGCTGCCTATCCTGCGGGATGGAGTAGTTTCTCGGATATCTACCGAGTTTTGGTTGATACTGATCTAAACTGATCAAATAATGTCTCTGATTACCTGACAGTATTTTAGACCTTTTACCTGGGTCATGCTCAACTATGCAATCGCTCCCACTTTACGTATCGCTAACATCTTCACATTTCTGTTCAATTTCTTTTAATATCTTACCACAGATATTTAACACCGACGAACAATTTTCTTTTGCTTTGGCAACTATATCTATGATCTTCATAAGGGACGGGAGAACACTTAATTCGACAGATTGAGTTAATTTTTCAATAATCGGCTAGCAATCGTTCAAGCAATCGACAACACGATTGATGGTTGGTTGGTTAGTTGTGTTTAATGGCACAAGGTCCAGAAAGGACATACTGCGCCAGACTATTTATGTAGATAGTAAAAACGATTTTTCCGGGTAAGAGGATGTTGCTTAAAACAAGAAAAGCTAAAAACTATGAAGTCTAAAAAGGATAAAATCAAATTGTAGAAAGGTAAAAAGTAGATTAAAATTAACACAAAGACATCTGGATGGGGCTCCCATCCAGATACCAGTCACACAAAGGTTGACCCTTCACACAGAGTAAAAAAGATTAGTATACCGAAGGAAAGCGAACAAATTACGGTGTGGGGTTTCACCCAAAATTTCGCCAGGTTCGGGGTAAGCACAGTTAAAAAATTTGTGGTAAAAATCACTAAAAGCAGTGCATGAGGTTAAAAGATGACTAATGGTGAGATGAGTATGACAATGGGGCACTCCGGAGCAGGCTCACCCAGGAGTAAGTGCTTATGGGTAAGCCTCGTATGACCTATACGGAGACGTGTCAAAATGACATCAAGTCTGCGATATGGATGAGATGACCAATGAGCGAGAGTTGGGCAGATCGAATGAAGTTTGTTTCCTGTTTCACAATCCCATTTATCAATCCAGATTCCTTTTATTATGGAAGAGATGCTAGCCTTAATATCATTGTAGGATAGATCACCGGTGTATGGAACGGTAGCATGCTTCGCTAGTGTGTCGGCTTTCTCATTGCCAGTGATCCCAGTATGACTGGGTACCCAACAGAGTAGTATGCTGTACCCACGGTTTACAAGTTGTTCATAGGTATGCAAGACTTTGATCATATGGCTATGTGTTAGAGCACCAGATTTCAAATTCTCTAATACACTAAGAGAGTCCGAGTAGATGATATATCTTTTTTTTCTCATTCTAGAAATCTAGCGAAGGCTTTCATAGATGGCTAGGAGTTCAGCTGTAAAAATAGAGCAAAATGAGGGGAGAGTATAGCTGCAGGCATGATTACGAGTTATAAATGCAAAACCGACGTGATTGGGAGATTTTGAGCCATCTGTATATAGGTCTTCGTAGTTTTGATATTTGTTTTTGTGGTCTAGAAATAGCTGTTGATACACTTTAGGGTCAGTGTTTGGTTTAGGAAAGCCTTAAAAAGGTTGTAGATAAGAGATCTACAACACATTCCATGGTGATATTTTATGAAAAAAACCTGTGGATACATGCACATCCTCCAGTTGGGTACCGACAAGACTCCTACGAATACTTAGTCCAAAAGGAGGAGTACAGGAAGGACGGTTGTCATAAAGGCGGTCCAGATGGGTGTCTAATAATGAATTCTTTAAGGGATGTGAGGGATGAGAAAGGATACGAAAATATGTATTTAAAGAAAGTTTTTGACGTGTGAGGGTGAGTGAAGGTTCGCAACAGGTGATATAAAGACTTTGCACGGGCGATGTCCTAAAAGCTCCGGAGCAGATGCGTAGTGCAGTATGATGCACAGTGTCTAGTTTTTTGAGCACTGATTGACAGGCCGATCCATAGCCACAGCATGCGTAGTCCATTTTGGAACGGATGATGGCTCGATAGATCCGCATGAGAGCATCCCGTTCTGCCCCCCAAGAGGTATTGGTTAAAACCTTTAAAATGTTAAGTTTTTCTTCGCATTTTCTACGAATGTCAGAAATATGATTAGCAAACGTAAGTTTTTTGTCAAAAGTTAGACCTAAAAACTTAACAGAGTCCTTCACAATGATTTTAGTGTGATTGAGGTAGAGTTCTGGATCCGGGTGGATCCCACGCTTCCGGCAGAAGTGAGTGCAAATAGTTTTTTCTGCAGAAATATTATACCCATTAGTATTGCACCATTTTTGGATGTGATTGATAGTGGTCTGAAGCTGCCGTTCTATGTAACGCATGTATTGCCCCTGACAGGAGATCTGTAGATCATCAACATATAGGCTACCGTGTACTGTTGGAGGGAGCTGGTTAAGGATATTGTTGATTTTTATAGAAAAGAGGGTGACGCTGAGGACAGAGCCTTGTGGTACACCCTCTTCTTGTATAAAGTTATCTGAAAGGGTGTCTTTGATGCGTACTTTGAAGTTCCGGAGTGAAAGAAAATTCTTGATAAATATAGGTAGGTTTCCACGGAAGCCCATATTGAAGAGATCACGCAGTATGCCATATCTCCATGTATGGTCATAGGCTTTTTCAACATCAAAGAATATTGATACAAGGTGGTTCTTTCTTAAGAATGCGTTACGGATTTGAGTTTCTAAATGTAAGATATTATCGGTTGTGCTTCTGCCTTTGCGGAATCCACTCTGGAAAGGGTGTATATGGCCCTCAGTTTCTAAAACATACACTAGACGAGTATTAATCATTCGCTCCAGTAGTTTGCACAGACAACTAGTTAGGGCTATGGGACGATAGTTATTGGGATTACTGGTGTCTTTTCTAGGTTTGGGTAATGGAATGACCATTGCATTTCTCCACTCTAAGGGAAAGGCATGCTCATTCCATATTCTATTATAAATCTGCAAAAGACTAACTAAAGAATCATAGGAGAGATGTTTAAGCATATCATTAGTGATGCCATCAGGGCCCGGGGATGTGTTAGATGACTGTCTTAAACTGTTGCGTAGTTCATTCATAGTGAAAGGACTATTGTAGGAGAAGTTCGAGGAAGTTTTGAAGTTTAATTTATGGCATTCGGATTGTTCCTTATATGGAAGAAAGGTGCTAGAATATGAGGTACTGCAGGATGTGAACGCAAGAGATTGACCAATGGTATGTGCAATGTTTTTTGTATCTGAAATAATTTGGTTATTTATGGATAGGCAGGATATGGAGTGATTACTATAGATGCCCATGATTCTTTTGGTTTTGTCCCATAGTTCTTTACTGGAGGTTGAAGGAGAGATTTTTGAGACGTATTGAATCCAGGATTCTCTCTGAGAACACCTCCTTATTTTGCGTGCATTTGCACGAGCTCTTTTGAAGGTAATAAGGTTGTCAGTGGTGGGGCACCGCTGAAAATTACCCCACGCTTTCTTCTGCTGTTTTTTAGCGAGGGTGCAAGCCTCGTTCCACCACGGCTTTTTAATTCTATGGTTACTTTTAACAGATTTTGGAATGCTCGCGTCGGCTGCATTTATGATAATGGAGGTGACATTCCTAACGACCTCGTCCATGTTTCCTTCAATAATATTTGGTAATATGGTAGATAGCAAAGTAAAAGTCTGCCAGTCTGCTTTATTATGAATGTATCTGGGTATGTTAGTGGTTTGGTTGAGATTCTGATATAAGGGTGAGAGAATGATCGGAAAGTGATCACTGTTATGCAAGTCGCCAGAAACAAAGAAATTATAGAGGGGGAGGCGTGAAGGAGAACAGATGGCAAGGTCGATGGCATGAAAGGATTTAGTTGGATGATGGAAGTAAGTATTGTCGCCGTTATTCATAATACATAGAGAGAAATCAGTTGTAATTTGTTCTATTTGTTCACCTCTATTGTTGGTATTTTTGCTTCCCCATAATGGACTATGGCCATTCATGTCGCCAAGGAGTAAAAATGGTGTTGGGAGTTGTTGAATAAGATTACTGAGAGATGTTTGGTTGATTGTTTCATTAGGAGGGAGATAAATGCAGCAGATGGTAGTGAGCTGTTTTAATTTGACACGAGCGGCAACTGCTTGGAGATTTGTATTCAGGTTAACTATTATGTGGGATAGTTATTGTTGACTAACAGGGCCACACCACCAGAGGCCCTGTCACTGAGTTCGTAATCTTTCCGAAGTATTGTATATTTGTGAATGGTCGGATGTTTGTCAGCTTTGAGATAAGTTTCTTGAAGAGCAAAGCAGGCGGGATTGAGGTTATAGAGAAGTGTTTTAAGGTCATCAATTTTATTCTGAAAGCCGTGGCAGTTCCATGAGAGCAACAATGCCATAATTATGTAATGTTATGGGCATTGTGCGTCTCCTTTGTAATCCCTGCAGAGATATCAGGCGGTTTTATTTCTTCGTGTTCCATCGATTCTTCATCACTAATATCAGTTTCAGATGGATCTAGTTTTAAAATTGTGTCATCAATATGTGGCTGTGGAGGTACTTTTTTCTTGCTAAATTTGTTATATTTTAATTTGTAAGTAGATGTTTTACTAAGCTGTGGTCTGATTTGGGTAGAGCTATTACTTGTTACCTTTTTCTTTAGGTGGAGTTTTTGGGGATGTAGAGCAAGGTTTGTTCTGCTTAAGAGTACTTTGTTTACTTGTTATGGTATTGATGGTGGAAATATTTGATGGACAGTCGGTTTGAATGGCTATTGATTTTGTAGATTTTACTATTTCAGCATAGGATAGGCCATATTTTGGTTTACGAGCTTCTATTATTTTACGAGCTTCATGGTATGAGATTCTTTGTGCAGCACGTATTGACTGGATTTCTTTTTCAAATGCCCATTTAGGGCATGACCTTGAATATGATGGATGTTCCTGTTTACAGTTGACACATTTTGCAGCTGCAGAGCAGGTATCACTGTCGTGGTCAGGGGCACCACAGCGAGCGCAGGCCGGTGACCCATGACAGGAAGTTTTAGTATGACCGAACTTCTGACACTGGAAGCAACGGATAGGATTTGGTACATATGGTCTTACGGGACATAATAGATAACCAGCTTTGATAAGGGTTGGAATAGTGGGTGACTGAAAAGTTAGGACAATATGTTTAGTGTTGATTGTTTGATTATTGCGTCGAATAGTTATTCGGCGCACAGCACATACTTTTTCGTCTCTGCGATTTTCTAGTATTTCAGCTTCAGAGCAGTGCAAAAGTTCGGGTTCTGATACGACTCCTCGCGAGATGTTTAGGGATGTGTGGGGTGTCACTGTAACAGTTTTTAGGCCAAAGTTTGTAATCTTCATGATTTTGGAAGATTGTCTATTGCTTGTTACTTCCACTAACAGGTCTCCAGATCTTAATTTTTTAACTTTTTTAACCTCTCCGACATAGTCTGTGATGCATTTATCTATTAAAAATGGCGATGTTTCGTTAAATGTACCTTCAGCATAGTGTATGATGAAGAATCGAGCGGTCATGTTTGTTAAGTGTGTTTCAATATTTTCATTGGTAGTGTACAGCGGTGCGTTGACGATAGACAAAGAATTTTTTGTATCCATGTTGGGGGAATTGAGATTCAGACCCGACCGCACCACCCACCACGGAGCCCAACAAAGGGGTGTGTGCAATTGCACACCAGTGCTAATCGGGTCTATACGCGCACAGTACATCCCTTAGGCAGCGTCCACCCTTAACGACGTGCCCAGTAGATGTCCGATTGCTTGATCCCTAGCAGTTGATCGAAATCAGTACCACCAGCCGATTGATATACAGGGGAACGCTGTATACCTCCCGTTTACCCGAAGCCGAGGCCAAAGCAATGTGTTGAGGTTTCTCCCGTGTCTATGGAAATTCCGTAATGATGATTTCCTTTACGGGAACACCCCGCAATTACCAGGATCCCAATTTCCGGGGACACGGGTCTCCACGCACGGCCAACACGTGGGTAGTTGTCCAAGAATAGAAGCTGACGGCACAGGGCGACCGCAGCTTCTAAAGGGGGGCCCTCACCTCCACAGAGGAAACTACACTGAGGGGGAAGAGGAAGGGAATAGCTAAGAAGAGAGGAGGGTAGAACAAAGAAAAGCGAAAGATCGCTGGGGCCCCGGGATTGCGACACTCGTAAAAACCTAAAGAAGGTTTTCCCCCTGAGGGGGACTACACGATTGAACTGTCCAGCACATTTCAATACACTAATATGAATGCCTTTATTGAAGTCATGGAAATATTCAGTGCCGAATTGGTCATCAAGATGATTAGACATTTTGTTTGAAGTGGAGGCTTCGGTGTTATTTTCTGTCACTTGATTTTTAAAATCCCTAAATTCAACCTCTTCAGCAGTCGTAGGTATAATAAGCGTGGAAAAGACTTCAACTGGTGGGTTTGCACACTGCAGATCCGATGGCAAAGGATTGCCGATTGTATTGGTTACAGTTGCATCTTCAGCAGTCGTATGCATAGTACGGTACCGGACATGCAAAGGAGATGATTGCACACTCGCAGTATGCGTGCTGTTTAGGGGTTGCACACTGCAGATCCGATGGCAAAGGATTGCCGATTGTATTGGTTACAGTTGCATCTTCAGCAGTCGTAGGCGTAGGTATAGTAAGCGTGGAAGAAACTTCAGCTGGTGGGTTTGCACACTGCAGTTACGATGGCAAACGATTGTAGCTCGTATTGGTTACAGTTGGGTAACCACTGGTACAGTATTGGTTACACCTACGGAACTATGCTCAAGGGGTGATAAGAAGGAAACAAGATTCCTTCAAGCTCCCCTTCCTGACTTGCCCTTGAAAGGTACAAGACAGGCCAGAATTGTTCTAAGAAATGTCTCCCCTTTTCAAAGGACAAGTGTGACTGGGTCATAGATTAAACCTTTGGCGTGTGCTTCTGGGTTCATGTACATATATATTTCACATTTTTCATTATCAATAATAATCGATATATAAGAAAAATCAGTTGTTTGAGAACTGTATCCTGTGTCTATCATACTGACAGTTGAGAATTTGCCGACTGTGATCGATTTTGCCGAAATTGGTGGAGGGGCGAGACGCCCCCCTACGGCCCCCCAGTAGCTACGCCCTTGCCACCCCCTCTCTGGTTTTGAAACACTAACCACAATCTTTTCGAATGACTTTGTTACTGCACAATAGGGTACTGATACTGGTAAGGGGTGTTATAATTAGGCTTTCTGCAAATGCAATTTACCGTACACCTGCAGTGACTTTTCGGCGTTGACCGTCTGGAACGTGGGAGATTCCGCAGACGCCTCGCACTTGTAGATCCCCTCGCTGGCGAAGTCCGTTTTGCGGAGGTACACCGATCCCATCTTGGAACTGGACAGCTGAAAGTAAATAAATATGCTTACGTAAAATTAAAATAACAAGCACTAAAATCATTATATTTAGTATTAAGTAAAATTAAAAAAACTATAAACAGTACTAACTATAAACAGGGCTCATCAGCTAAAACGGGTAAACCGAATTTGGTACCAGGACTATTCATGAAATGCGCAAAAGGAATTGAAAAAAGAAAAAAAAAAGTTTCAAAAGTGCCCAGTAGGTGGTGTTTTGCATTGGAAAACAACAAATTTAATGATGGAAATGGCTAATTTGAACTGTACAAACAATTTAAACATTTCAATTTCAAACACTTCAGTTCCGAAGCGTTTATGAACCAATTGGGTCATTTTTTTGAGCTAATTTCGATATGAAAAGCGACGCCCAGTGGACATTTTTTGAACTAAACTTAAAAAAAACTTCCTTGAGAGCATCTTGTGTACAGTCCATATGCTGAATTTGGTGGCAATCTGCTCTCCCGTTTCAGCTGCAGAATGCTGTTCATAGGAGAAGCTGAATTATAACCCCTCATTTATATTTCTATGTACAAGTTGTTTCAAAAGTATAGCAACAAACTTTTAAGGATGGTAGAGAATATAATAAGTATTGAGAATCACAGAACAGTGCGGGATTATTAACCGGCATACGAAAACAACGCTTTTGACTCAACACTGATGTGTGTTTTTTTTTGTCCTTTTTTTATTTGTTTAAGGGAGAAAGACACTAAATACTTTTAACCTTGCCCCCTTAAAAAAAATAAAAAATCATATTACATGTTTAATATTACAGTTTCTGTAATAACATACTATTCAATGTTGTCATTTAAGTTGTCAACTTCAGCAACTCAACGAAACTGTAAGTTATTTCTAGAATTCCCAGACTCGGAAAATGAAAATACATAAACATGAACCAGATAGACCATCAGCTTAAAGACGCTTTAAAAGTACTAGGATTTTCAACGCCAATACAGGTATTTTGCTTTTTATTTCCTTTGCATATGTGGCAATATTTCACGTAGCCGATTATTTGCAGTAAAGCTGGGAGTTGCTGTTGTTGTTGATGTGGGATTACGGCCAATTATCTACACATGGGATTTAGGCCGATGGGTGGGTCCCCTCCGAGGGGGGTCTTTCTAAGGGGTCCTAACCCGTATTTACGCTAAGTTTCGGAGGAAACCACGGAAAACTCTTAACGGTTAGATCGAAGGACGTGACCTGGTTATGAATAAGGCACCTTCTTCCTCCCAATTCGGAAAGCTATGCGCTCAGATACTGGTCCGGCGTAAAGCTGGCAGATCATCTGAAGTCATGCGCAATCACGTGCACTAGCCTCCTGCAGAGAAAGCGTCCTCTGGTGTCTGATTATTTGAGACACTCTTTTTTTTATTATGTTATCTATGCTTGTATTTTGATTCAAGAAAGGCAATCTTGAGTTTTTATCTTGTATATTGACTTTGAAGTTATACAGATTTAGTGTGTGTGTGTGTGGAGGGTGGTGGTGGCTGGTGGGGGGGGGGAACAAACACCGTAAAAAATAATTTTTGCTCTCGTCTTTTAATATAATCCTACTAATATTATAAATGCGAAAGTTTATTAGTTTATATGTTCGTTAGGCCTGGACTCCACATTACCGGAAAGCGGAATTTTCTCGCAGAAAAGAATTTCTGTCGGGATTATTTTCTGTCGGCACTTGACTCCACTCTAGCATAATACGCCTTAGCATATAGTACGATGCAGGCGCCATCTATCGTTTTCATTTTAAATCGTTTATTGCTAGATACGTTCGATGATTGAAAAAGCGCGAAAAAATACGTGAATACAGAATAATTTCTCGCTAAAATAAGCATTCACTTTATGAATAGGACGACTTTTATTAGAGCACATAAAATTAAAAAACCTAAACATACTTTTTGAGTTTAAAACATTTCCTAGTAAGAGCAAAATATGGAATTTTCACAGCATTAAAATTGAATGAAGATCCCCGAACTGTAGATGAAGAGTAAGTACTATTTTAAATACAAAAACGTTGGTTTTAAGGAAATATCCTTTTTTCCCATTTATCTTTTTTATTGAATACAAATTTATAACACAATAAGAATTATATCTCTGAGATACAAGTACTTCAGCATCGAAATGCGACGCCATCTTGTTTTTGGATGACAGCTCTGGATCTAGGCGAATTCTTATTGGCTGGCACATGGCAGAAAACACGGGCAGAAACAGAAAAGTTCAACATTTTCAACTCCGTTTTCCGCCCTTGATTCTGCTTGACAGAAACTGAAAAATCGGAAGTTCGTCAATTTTCAGTTTCTGTTTTCTGATTCAGTCGTGTTTTCTGGTATTGTGGAGTCCAGGCCTTACTTTTTCATCTAGAAACAGCTGGACGGATTGGGATAGAGAACTTGGAAATGGAGATTAGCTTATACCCTTGGCAGATGCCCTTCCAGCTCTTCCTGACAGATGCCCCTAGTGTAGGCTTGTCATAACACAAAGAAAAAAAAACCACTTTTGTGATTTTCATTCAGGTGCCGATAGATGGCGCTGACTTACCATTAAGAAAGAAAGCGATAGCATTGCAGTAGTAACGTAAAAATATTTTAAATACGCATTATTTTCTTAATAATAATTTTGCTTAAAATGTCATAGTCGATAACTAATACAATATACTAAATCGATAACTAATACAATAATTATTTTAAAATATGAAATATTTAATCGGTTTATTCGAATTTATTGAAAAGTTGACTCAAAATGCTTAAGAAAACATGGCCTTATACATCATACCATCATACCATCATAAATCATTTATTTTTCAACGGACGGGCACTTGCCGATACATCAAAATGATAATGTTAAAAATGGAAAAATGGATAGTTATTGAAAATAATTGTATTTATGAAAAACTAAGCACATCAGTAAAAATAAATAAAACCTTTGCGAAATAACACACATAAAATGATACTTATAACAAGATACGATCTTATCTTGTTATAAATATCATTTTATGCGTGTTTTTTCACAAAGTTTTTATTTATTTTAACGTTTAACACCTGTATTTTGAGTGTTTTTTCCGTAATCACAACAGTGCATTAGTCATTGTCACCAGCTGACAATTTTTTTCAATTGATTAATCCCTAACACCTAATGTACCTGGGAAATGCAACTAGTAAAGAAATAAATAAAAATTTAAATTAATACGAATGAATTTATTCAGGTAAATATGCTTACGGAGGCAACAAAAAAGTTCATGAAGCATTTCATTTTGTTCCAAATAAATGGGAGTTCAACTTACATACCTTTTCTTCATTTCCAAAATCCAAGACAATAACGGGACTTTAGCCCGTTTAATTTTATTCCGTAATTAGATTATATACCGGAATACCGGCGGGTCACACTGCATAAATCTTCTGGCATAACCATCGACTGCCGCGCATCGGTGGAGTTCTCTTACGTTTTATGACGTTTTTCGCCTGGGAAAAGGGAAGGTAATATTTTCTCCGCTTTAGAGATTCTCGCATTCATCCTTGAAGTTCCAACTTAAAATGATGACGACAGTTCGCGATCAGAAAGGAAGAAAAAATAAAAAATATAATTCTTAGGAGAGGAGTTTATGTTTAATTTAAATAAATTTTCTTTTTTGAAATCATCTGCCGTAAATCACCGTAGGAGGCCGGCACTTGGCTCATAGTTCGTGATGGAGATGTCGTTCTTCGTAATTATTTTATGTCCACTGCCTTATTACACAGTTCATCCCCTAGTAGCAGAAGCTTGTTAAAAAAAGTTATAAGCATGGTCAAATAAAAAAATACACTATCTGCGCGCATAAGCCCAAACTATCTGCAAACTCATAATAACTCGTGATAACAGAGTACGCCGTGCGCATATGAGCACGCGCATACGTAATACACGTATATGCAACGCGCTTGCGCTACAGTGTGCTGTATATACTTAAAAATATTTCTTCTAGGGAACTATCCATCTTAAAATCGGGTGGGGCTGTGTCGGAACACAGATCCGTTGGTTTAACGCGAAACGTCCATGTCAGCGAGTAGCTTTCCGTAATAAAATATAAAATGAAAACAAGATTGATTTCGTTCTAATTATTTAATAAGATGCTGACAGTAAATACGTAAAACATAAAGACTTATTTGCCGTGGCAGCTTCAACAGATGTAATAGTGGTATCTTCACTTCTTATGTCCATTGGTACAGGTACAGCAGCGATAGAGGTGCTCGCGGGGTCGGCGACAGAGAAAGAGGTGCACGAGGAATCGGCGGTACTAAGCGTGCCTTGGCAGCTTTGAGACGCTCCCGAAACCGCCTTGCTCGCTTATTGTCGGACACTGGGGTACCTGTGCTTGCCCCATAACCCCAATTTCAAACGATAGCAATGATTTATATTTCTGGCTGGCTCTAGCACGGGCCGAAGCCGATATATTTAATTTTTATAATTTTCTATACACTTCCAGGCTATTTTCACTTATATTGTCCAGATTATCCTCATTTTTATGCGAATCGATCGGAATAAATAAACTCTATAAACACATGAAAGAACCACTACGCTATCACGTCTAAATCGTGAGTTAAGCCCGGGTTTCCTGGGAGCGGCAGCGTCCAGCGCTCGCCTTTGACAACCGCGAAAAAGTGCCCGAGGTGACATCCGTGAAAAACTGTCCACAGCTGTCGCGAAAGGGTGGTTTCCTGCAGGCGCGCGAGCGCGCGGCATTTTTCTGCGTCCACTTTCTGGAAAACGGTTGTTGGGCAGGCATTCTTCGTTCTGAAAACGCTTCGCACACTGAAAATGGCTGAAAGTGTTGAATATGAAATTATCGCTCTTGTCATGTGATTTGGATGTGATCAAAAAATCATGTGATTTTGGTACATAATTACAAATAAACTAATTATGCCAGGGTCTTCAAAATTTTGAAACTGTCTCTTTACAAGCTGTACTACATATCGATCAACCTGTATCAGTTTCAAGATTTTTAGAAAATATTCTTAATAAGAATTTTTTCTGAAAATTTCACAAACTCCACTGCATTTTCGCTTATTGTAGTGCGTAAAGCAGCTTATGAAGAACCATCGTGAATTTTTTGGAGACCATGGTGCTGTTAGTTTATTTCAATTTGTGTAGTACCAAGACTAAAAACAGACACCCCCCCCCCTTGGCTACGCCCCTGATTCTAAGTATTATATTTTTTACAAAATGATTGATATTGTTTTTAGGAAATTACGGAAAATTATCTGCACAAAGGATCTAGGCCGAGAGGTACATAATGATTGAACCAGTGCAAAGCGGCATAGCGGGGCGAATGCCCGGACCCCTACACGTAGGGGCCTCAAAATCCATCTAATTATTATTCATACCTCTTGGAATTTTTTTTTCTTCCTTTATTTTTTTTCTTTTGATTTTTTTTTTCTTTTTTGTATTGACTACATACTTACATGTTATATCTGTTATTATCTAAAAGCGTTTAATTCTGACTTTGAGTACATACAAATGTATGAAACGTGCTAATTTATTTTCGTTTTTACCAAATATAACATGAAAAGGGCCCCTAGATTCACTCCCGCCCCTGGAACTCGTAAACCCAGGTTGCGGCACTGGATTGAATCAAGAAACAAAAAGTAAAATAGGATGTTTTTAAAAAAATTGTTTACCTAAACACAATAAAGAATCACAGGGGATTTCTAGACACCATCGAAAATTCGTTTTTTAGTATATTTCAGGTACAAAGTCCCTTTAAATACAAAATTAATACTTAATGATGAATTAAACCTTATTTGTTTAGAAAAAAGAACGTACAAAATGTATTTTGATATTTTTCATATCTCATTCAATGCATGTGTGTAATAGCAAACAGTATATACATTTGTAACATGTAAATATATTTTTTTATTCTTTTGTATCGTTGAGTATATAATTATGAAAAAAAAAAAAAAAATGTGATTTATGAAAATATGCGACTGCTAAGTTCTGTTTAATCAAGCATTAATTAGTACTTATATTCTCCATTCACAATAAATAACTACTTATTAATACTCATTTAATGTGAATTCGTTAAAATCCAAGGTACATTGGATGGTGTGTATTTCTTTTGTGCGTCCACGAATTCTCCACGGGCAGCGGCGTTCGCCGAGCGTCCACCACATCTGGACGGAAGCGGCGATCGCCGAGCGTCCCCTCCTGCCGCTTTCGCGAGTAGCAAACCACTTTTTAACAAACGCGTTCTTTGGACGCGAGAGGCACCGCTGAGGTCATTAATCACTCTGGTCGCTGGACGCCGGCCGCCTCCAGGAAACCAGGGCTTTATTCTGAATAGGAAGGAGCCAGAGCGCAGATTTCGGTCATTCTGCGCAGTTCCTTTCCACCTTACGTATCACCCCTTTTTACTTACGTTCCCCGCCCCATCCCGCCTCAAACTCAAGGTCATAACAGAGCGCTGACTATGAAAGCTAAATAATGACACTGGATTGTTTCTAAGACTAATAGTTTTTGTAATTATGAAGAGGTAAAACTATATAGATCTTTTTTTGCTACGATCTATTTTTACCCCGTGTGTGATTTTAACCCGTTGAGCCTCGCTCTCGTCAAACTTAAGGGCTAAGCTTCCTCCCTCTAATTCTTGTGCTCGTCATATTTCCAAGCAATAGTGTTCAAACATTACGCGCCAGAAAGATAAGAGCAGTCCAATTCTAATGCATCTCATTTTACACAACAGATGACAATACTAGACTGTTTTTAACTTAATTAGGAGATATGTAGTTTATTTTTAAATAGATTATAGCAGTACTCAAATACGTATATTTGTGATATGCATTGTGCAATCTTAGCTCCCTTTTTTTACTTTAAAAAGAAAACTTTACAAATATTTATTTATTTTACGAAGTAAGTTTAATAAAATTCTCCTTTAGTGTTTAAAACATATATTTTTGATGATTTCCTGCTTACTACAAAACACACATTCAGTCAGAATAATCCTGAATGTTGGCTTTTCCTTGAAATTTAACTTTATTTTTCTTTTGCGCTAAAAAAATGTCCAAAACCTTAAAATGAATACGTATATTGTACATGCATTTATTTTTATACAATTTTCTGGAATAAAAAATAGGCACTTTTATGACCGTTTTCTTGAAAATAATATGACCGTTATGGGGTTAAAGACACTTCACATAAAAAATACACTCTCTGCAAACTCATAATAAATAGCTCGTGATAACAGAATACGTAGTGCGTACAAAACACGTGTATACGTATCCCTACACACGTATATATAATGCGTAACTTAAAAAAAAAAAAAAAAAAAAAAAAAAAACCACCTTTCACAAAAACTTTGATTCACCGCAAAATCTTTTAATGTATCCGCGCACGTTGTGTACGCATGTGTCTGTATTATCTTACTATGGGTATAAGTATGATCATCATGTGTTTCCATACCTCATAGAACCCATATAATAGGCCAACTTACTCTTTCTTGCGCCCAATTTGGTGATGTATCGAGATTAAATATATCGAGATTTCGGAGATAATCTTAAAAAAACTTTTATCACTATTAATGTATTTTTACGAGACCCCGTAAAAGAACTTCAAAAGTTATTTCCATCTTTTAACTGAAATGTAAGCTGTTATAAATGTTTATACACCTATTAAAGTGTGCTTGAAAGAGGTTGTCTTTTTCGCCTTCATTTTCACTCACTTAACGGAATTAATCAATTTAAATTAAACAGAATTTAATAATCTGGTATTACGGACCGTTTATAAATAAATTGGCGTCGTGCGCAAGGGGTTAATTCGTCCTTCCCTTCATAGATGGCAATGTTCAAAATTACCCACTTTTTCTTTGAATCGTAATTTAATACTTGTTTTTGCTTTTTATAACTTGAAGACAGTTGGCCAATTTTGATCAATATTCTCTTAAATCTCTCGAACTCCTAAAATATCTTGGGTAAGAACCTGATAACACTGCTGCCCGCCACCAGACAGGTGTATTCGAATGCGGACCTGAAACGTTTGTAAGTTGGAAACCCTTGATGTACAGCATTTTCTTTCATCCTTAACGTCATAATAGCCATTTTCTTTTGTTTGAAACAGATGAATATCTATGAAATGCGTGTTAAGCAATGACTGCCCATAGGACTTTATGTCATAGAATTGTTTTGGGAGCTCCCGTAAGAGAGGAATATGTGCTGATGAATAATTTTCAACTGCACTCACCACCATGGCCGAGCGGTTAAGGACACTGAACATTGTAGATGACTGAACTGTGAAGGCCCCGGGTTAGGGATTATTGCGCGGCCCCCTATCTTACGTTCTGGAGTTTTGGACGGTTTTAGAACCGTTAAAAAGTTCTCGTTCAAGGCACCCCTCCTTCGGCAGATAGCCCTCGGGTAGCTTTCCTCGATACACAATACAATCCATTTTTCAACTGGGTACATGGTAGAGATCACACAAATAATACATGTAAATTTCGCAGGAATCGATGCCTATTTACTACAGTTAGAGCACAGAAATAATAAACGCTTTCAACCTTGTTTGAAAGTGTTAAAAAGAAAATAAAATAACCACAAATCACGAAATGCGCTTTTTTTCTGGGAAAAAAAAAGAAGACAAATCTCTTATTAAATGTTACGTAGAATTTTAAGAGTCTCTGGTCTTTTGATGAAAACATCGGCGAATAATGACGGAAAAGTTTAAAACATAAAAATGTGCAAATTAAAGATGTGAAAGAACTCTGATCAGTTTCTGCAAAACAGAATAATGGATTGTACGGAAGGGAATTTTCGATTTTAATTAAAGCCTTGTGCATCTGGGCAAAAGGCGAATTCTTAGCTCTCTCTGTTCCTTCTTCAGTTGTGTTATTAAACTGTCCAAGTGTAATTTTCTTTGCCTGTCGGCACACACACATACACAGACACACGCGAATCCACTATTTTACTGGAAAAGCCTGTTATGAGCTAAAACAATTGATTTTTTTTTTCAAATTTCCAGTTTTATTCATCTCGACCGAAATTGTTCAATAAAACAAAACGCTTTGATAGTTTCTTTGTTTTTTCCCCCTTGTTTGAGTTTATGCTTTTTCTTTTCCATGAAGATAAAATGCATTGGCAGCATATTAAAAACCACAGTTTCCCTTTTTTGTCCCCCAGATTGTAAGAAATCAGTTGGTGTCAATAGTGTTGATCTTCAAAGATTTTGAAAACGCTAATTTCTACTTTCACTGATTTTGAGCACTTACACAATACAGTTGAGAAGTTTTTAATTTTGTTTTATTGTCTGTATGACGGTGTTGCAACTTGTATAATATGAATGAAAGATTTCTGCAAATTACTGTACACGCCCATACAACAAATAGACATTATGACATCTCATAAAGTTGAATTGTTGTTCGTTTCATTACGGATAATTTGTATAATATGGAAGTATTTAATAATAAGTGCATAATATGATATCGCTACAATTATTTATGATTTTAATATGAAGATTTTGCAATAGTTATAAGTAATTAAAAAATATAGTCTTGAGTGTGGAAAATATGATTTTTTCTTTCCTTTAATACACTTTTAGCACTTGAGTGCTATTAATTTTAGACGACCATTTTTGTTTACTCAAGAAAGGGCGTTTCACTTTTTAAGGGTTGTCAAATAGCGCGCGGAGGGGGGGGGGGAGTTAAATGTCAAAAGGCGCGGAGGTTCGCTATTTTCGGCGATGGGTTGTCCAGTTTGGAGCCAAAAAATTAGTCACCAAAACTGATTGACGATATATTCTATAATTGGTGAGAAATTGTCAAACTCAACTGTTTGTTTTATTGAGAGTGTTAATTATCGTCTATAAAAGTGTCTATATCAGTGTAAAGTGAGGTATAGTTGAAACAGGAGAAGTATAGATGTAATATGTAAGACGAATAATGTAAAACAGTTTTAGGAGGCGATTTTAATATAGATTCTAATTCGATGAAGTGCTTTATGGAACAACAAAGACAAATATAGCACACTCACGGGTTATGGTACCTTTTCAAATTTAATGGAAGAAGGAAGAGAAATAGAGTCGACAAATGGATATTAATGCTCTTTTAATACATAGCACTTTAGTGCGTATTTAAAATGTGAGAGCGTTTCGGATTTTCTTTTTTCTTTTGTGCATTTCATGGTACAATTTTTGAAATCATACTAGTCGTATTATGCGTATTATAAAAAAGCAAACAACTATGAAAATTGCTGCATATTGTTACTAAAGATATGTTGCAAATTGTTATTAAAGATATAAATAGTAATTAATATGCATACTTAAAAGAAAAATATTGTATTATATGAAAAGTCACTTGGTGAAATCTGCTTAAGTTTCTAAAAAATCCAGCTTTTACATTTAAATACCTCATTTTCTCGATTCTGAGGGCTTCTGATATTAGGAAACCTTTTTCCAGTAAATTTTCTATAGGGATCTGTAGATTTTTAATAAATTGAATAAATTCAGCTCAAAAAATAACCAAGTGTTTGTTTTCTATAGTAAAAATTCATTGAGAAAGAAGGTACAATGATAGAAAATTGTGATTGGTTAAATGTCGGGAAGGTTGGTGAAAATCGAAAAATAAAATTGTGTAAGTTGTGTGTGAGAGGAGGAGACGGGGGCGGGGGGAGAACCATAACCCTACAAAAGTTGCTATCTAAACAATAAACGTATTGTCTCTAGCGATTCCGGGATCGACTCATCGCTACCGGTGCATCTGTCACCATGTTGAAATTATGATAAAAGCAACATTTTTATCTCTAACTAAAAGCAAAAAATTTTGTACAGTTCGAAAGATCCCTAAAAAAATTAACCTTTTTTAAGCTTGCAGCTACTTTCAGTTCTAAATATCTAACGAGATATTACGTCCTGAAAAAGTAAACTCTGAAGCGAAGCAAACGAGTCATTCCTTGATTCTTTGAAAAAAAAGTCACCGAACATAATCTCTCGCGTTGATCGATGAGAGAAAAAGTTCAAGAGATTGTTTGGTGACGACATCTATGAACTATATTGTTAACTAAATCATTAAAAATGTCCGTGTTACTGCCTTTTCCTTAAAATTAATAATATATAGTGACCATAAGTAGATTTCTGCTTTACTTAAGGAATAATTGAATGCAAAATTCATGTATAATTAACTAGCAACATGGCCCGGCGTTGCCCGTGCAATGGAAGGGAAATGCTCATTGACCTTATATATAGATTGTAAAGGGAAGGAATGTGAATCCTCACGCTTCAATGATGAAACAAAGGACATGGGACTTCCCGCTGCAACAACAACAACAACAACAAAGAACACGGCACCTGATAGCTTACAGAGGTTACCGTGAATTGGACGTGGCTAGGCTTCTCCCCTTCTACCTGTCTGTGTTCTAACAGTCTTTTATCGCGAATAATTAAGCAACTACTAAAAACAAATAGAATCCAGTCGTCGGTATGAGATTGTAAATTGAAGGAATGTGAATCCTCCCGCTGCAATGATAAAAAAAAAAAGGTACACGGGACTTCCCGCAGCAACGAAAAAAAAAAATAAAAATAAATGAACAGTGGACTTGCCAGCGAACAGAGGTTCCCGAGAATTGGACGTAGCTAGGTTTCTCTCCTTCTGCCAGTTGTGTTTTAATAGTCATTTATCGCTGATACTTGCGCACCTCATAAACTAATTATTTTTATTTCAAATCCAGTAAAAATCACAGGCAAATCATTGGGCATATATACAGTAGATAAGAACTTAAATAATGATAGATGAATTAAAAATCCAGGTTTTTATAATTATTTTATTAAAAATCTAGGTTTGTTTACATGTAATGTTCGCAGTGGGTTTCATTTATTTATAAATATTTTATGAGGCTCTAATTATTTAGTAACTATCTTCTCGAGGAATTGATAATCCGTGTAAAATACTATCTCAATTCTTCAGGAGTCATACTTCCTAATGCAACGATTTCAAATAAATCCCGCATGTTTGTTTATTTCTGACGGATTCTCCTTTTAAGTGCAAGAACGACCTTGAGAACGTACACCATATGAAATAAAGAACACCGTCAGTTGTCTTGGAAACGCTCATCCCCACTTACACACCACACCTCACACAGGACACAGGACGAAAGGGAGGAAATTTGCTGTTTCTTCAATCACGGAAGGGAATTTTAACCTGTGATGTTTTCAGAAAAAAAAAAATGAAATAAAAAATCTAATAAACATTTCTGCACGGTTCAAAATTTAAAAGAGGGAGAAATAAATGTTCAATCAGCTGTAAAAAGATGGAAAATTTTTGCCCATTAGGTTTTTCGATACGACAGTTTAAAAATAGCATATTTTTAAAAGCAGTACATTTTCTTCGAAACAGGATTTCCTTTAAAAAATTCCCAAAAATCGGCAAATGTAAGTAAGATTTTGTAACAAATTTTATTTGAAAAAGAAAACTCTGTAGTTTCCGATGATATAAAAAATATAGTATTCGGACAGAAATTTAGCTCGCGATAACCTAAAATG
The DNA here is from genome assembly GCA_038373885.1 of Cheiracanthium punctorium. Taxonomy (NCBI): domain Eukaryota; kingdom Metazoa; phylum Arthropoda; class Arachnida; order Araneae; family Cheiracanthiidae; genus Cheiracanthium; species Cheiracanthium punctorium. The sequence goes on along the minus strand of JAWZYV010001411.1, from coordinate 426,286 downwards.
TGAGAAAAATGGCCAAAAACCTTACAAAACATAAAATAACTCAAAAACTATTAATCCGATTAATTTCATTTTTACGGCATTAGCTTTCTCTTGTCCTATTTAGTCAGCGTACCAAATTTGGTTCAGATCCGTCGCAATGTCTGGACGCGTATAGCGAACAAACAAACAAACAAACAAACAGGCTTTCCTCTTTTATATACAGGGTTTCCAGTGCAAACGCTGTCCAATGGCTATTTCCTAAACTGTTAGAGACACATAGTTCCAATTGCATAAATGATTTAAATTGTATAATCGATTATATGAGAAACAATCGAAGTCAATAAATCAAATCCTATAAAAATTACGAAATTTAAATTTTTATACGGTCCCCCGGTCCTATCAGTTATATTTAGAAAAATTTTCTTTATCCAATTTCATGCACAATAAAAAAAAATCGTTCTTCTACGACCAAAATTAGTTTACGAGTTACAGCTGCTTAAAGTTACAGCACTTTTCGAGCTGCGAAATAGGGGTTGTATACAAAATGAATTTGAGAAAAATGTATGTACATGGTTTGAGCTTTGTAATATTTATTAGCAATTTCATTAACTATTTTATGAATATAGATTGCAATAAGAAGATTAACGATTAACAATGTGTATCCAATAAAGTAACATAAAAATATAGCTTATGCTGAAAGTAGAATTTTTTAAAAAGGTTTTTTAAATGAACTGGCGTTAAATAAATTCCTTCGACTGCAATCTGAATATGCACCCGTACCGAAAAGTCTTCCTGTACTTTGAGTAGCATACTCTTATGTTACACATCTGCATGCTACACATATACGATTTAGTAAGTCTGACCTGAGATAGATTTTAATAGAGCTTGACTATAACCCTCTGCTTGCAGGGCTCGATTATGACCAACAGGGGCCGCGGGCATTGATGGATTTGGGGGACCTTGATCTATGACATTTGTTTTATTTTTTTATTAAATTTTGATATAAAAAAGAATATTTCAGAACAAATTTTGAAATTGGGGGGTGCCCTTTCGAGCTGGAGCCCTGGGCAAAGTCCCGATTTGCCCATGCGATAATAAGATCAGTACTCTAAAATAAATATATCAATACTCTAAAATACTAGTACTCTAAAATAATCAGTACTCTAAAATCAGTACTCTAAAATAAATATATATAAATAAGATCAGTACTCTACTGCTTAAAGATCAGTACTCTAAAATTAGTTTTGCTTCTTTTTCCGCATTATGCCAGAAAATGAAATTAAAACCTATGACTTAAAATTTCAGTATTTATATGGTCCCTTAACAATTTACCATAACGGGGCATTTTTAAACGTGGAAAAGTGACTTAAGTCACAATGTTTGCTGCTTCATAAATCGATGAATTTTGGTCGTAGAAGCGCGAATTTTTTTTTTTTATTGTGCATGAAATAGCATAATTTTTTTTTTCTAAATATAACTGATAGGACCGGGGGACCGTATAAAAATTTAAATTTCTTCATTTTTATAGAAATTGATTTATTGACTTTGTCTGCTTCTAATGTAATAGATTATACATTTTAAAGCATTTTTGCAATTGGAACTATGCGTCTCTGATTAACGGTTTAGGAAATAGCCATTGGACAGCGTTAGCACTGGACACCCTGCATATAGATTACTTATTCAGTAAATTACTTCTAATTTATTTACAAATTATATGAATCATTCAATAAACCTGCAAAAATTTAGTATTCAAAAGGATGAAATAATTTTACAATTGCGCAAAATGATTTCGAAGCCATATTTTAACTAACCAAATTTATTAATTTACTATAGTAAAAAAACTATATAAAACCACTGATTATAATTTATATTTTACTAATTTTTCACTAATTTTTCACTAATTTTATTTATTTAAGTAAAAATGCATGTTAGAGCGAATGTTTTATTGTTACAAAGAAAAATATTTTTCAAGAAACAATACAATGCAGCATGAATATAGTGATAGCGGCCATCGACGGCCAAAACTGGTCGCCGAAGGCGGCTAGTTCTACAGGATATTTAAAAATGACATTACCATTCTGAGTTGGCGTACATACGGTATTCATGCAATTTGGGCAAACTTAAGTCGGACCTAAGTTTTCTATAATCGATGTGTTTGGGATAATTTATCTTTGCTATACAATTTAATTTTCTTGTTCTAAAGCGAAAAAAAAAATAATAATCGTACATTTTATAAAAATTATTCTCCAAGTCGGAGTTGATTCGATACAAATAACTGAGACTCTTAAAGTATCGATATTCATTTGTTTTTCCTTTTCGCATTCCTAGTAGTACAAATTTCATTATACATGCCTAAGCTCCCACAAACTCACGGAATACAGCATGAATAGAAGAGCGCGTTTAATATCAAAAGTGGCGGCTGAGTGATGGTAAGGGAATTAATCCGCTCAGCTGCCCCTCCTTAATTAAAAAATTGCGGACGTTTTGATCGTTGTCTCCACTGGGAAAGGAAAATATCTTCACCCTCCTTCCAAAACACTGAAAGTATTCGTTTGGGTGGTCTTTTTTGTCTTTGGTCGTTTAAATAGGAATGCTTTTAGAGTGAGGGGCGGTAGTGACTCATTATCACGGGTCAAAAGGCCTTGGTTCTGTTGTCTACAAGGTCATTTTTTTGGAAGTGACACTATTCAGAGCCACCAGTAGCCCGATACAACAATAGAAATGTCACCAAACTTGGTATGGCGACCAGGGTTGGAAACATCTAATGCCCGACATGCTCAGGGTATGTAAAAATTCCAACCAGGCATGTATTTTTTTGGCATTATATGCACGTCCTTTGCAAAGCCCAAATAATATACACATAACTCAGTATTTTAATCATCTCAAGATAGTAACTCTATATTAATCATCTCAAGATAGAATATTCCGCCCGCCCCCTTTTTCATTCATTACTAAGGCAACCACGTAAGACAAAGTGAAAAAAAAAATGATTAAAATTTAGTGCTCACGTTCATAATCTCGTTCACATCCTAGGTTGGGAAATTAAAAACATGCAAAACTAGTTGGCAGTCAGCGCGGATTTTATTCTTCAACCGCTCGGATCGCCGCACTTTATTCGATTTCCAATGTTTGCATACTTGAAATTTAGTTTGGGTACCACAAATACTAGCAAACAGCTATGGAGAGTGTCCTCTCCTATAGTGTATCTCCGTATTATAGGCACTTTACCTTCGTAAAATACCCTATAGTTTTTCCTAAGTAATGAAACGGCAGCCAAAGCGAACAGCTTTCTTCAGAGCGATAATACAAAAAAAAAAAAAAAAAAAAAAAAAATCATAAGTGAAAATAATTATCATAAAACTGATTACATTCAAACCATAGAGGCAAATAAATAAATAAATAAATAAACTTATATGTGATCTACTTTACAGATATCATCATCATCTCTAATGATTCCGAAAGCGGAAAAGTTGTTCGAGGTATGGAAATACGGGAAATTCAATTCCGAAGCTGTACACTCACATGCAAAAATCTGTCCTTTTACTCTATAATTAAACTTCATCCGCACGTGTTTATAACCGATACTTCACGGAGGGGTGATCTCGCGCTATATCGACAAAGCGGTACGCGCGGGAGAATGACTGCGCCTTACTAAGTTTTCTAATTTCACCGATGTACTCGGAGCATTCAAAAATTTTCCTCCCGTTCGAGTAGCAATACAGTAACGTAATCGAAAACGAATCGAAATAGTTTTTAATAGGCGCTGCTACAACCCGTTGATGGGGGGGGGGGTGATTTTATTCTTATGGGTGGGATATTAACGTATGCGAGCAGCTCAGACCGCGCTTGATGGTAATTATTCGGGGCGCTTTTAAGCCCTTAAGAGGACGAGACGTAAATTTCAGTAAACAGTTTTCGTTTAAACACATTTGCATGTTACGGTGAAGTGAAAACACACGTATTTGTCCTAAACTATTTTATAATTTTAACCCATTTACCCCCATCATGGTCGAGTGGATAATTGCACTGAATAGGGTAGACGGCTGAAGTGTAAAGGTCCGGCGTTCTTCGATCTGACGGTCTGGAGATTTGGTTTGGTTAACGTAAATATGTGTTAGAATCCCCTTAAAAGTCCGCCGACCAAAGCACCCCCACCATAGTCAGTTGCAGGCGCGGACTGGCCAGGTCGGCTGGTTGGCGATCACCGAGGGCCCCCTAGCCCAAGGGGGCCCCGGAGAGACCCCCTCCAAAAAAACGGATATACTATATAAAGAGAATAATTTGATATATATCAGAGTCATTTCCCAGTAACCTTGCGCAGTGACGCAGCAGAGCGTGCCAGAAACCCAGAGACTAGAGGGGCCCCCGAAAAGTTAGGGGTGCCAAAATCTTTTAAATAGTTAAATGTGGGTTTTAGGTATGTAAGCCTAATTTTCAAATATTACACAATATAATATTCGAATCCTTCTAAATTCCCAGTAAAGGCCCCCTTTTCAATCTCTAGCCGAGGGACCCAAAAGGAGCCAGTCCGGGCCTGGGCAGCTGCTTCTTGTGTAAGCTTGCCATAACACACAACAAACAAATATTGACCCATTTATGTCTAGAGTCCTCATTGTCGGATACAGAGGAGCAATTGCCCCCCCCCCCCCGCCCCAGACGAACTAAATTTACATCATGAAAGATTGACTTATTTTGACTTTTTTTAAAATTTAAATGAATTTATAAGATGAAGGAGACAAAAACTTTTTTTGCTCGCTTCAGAATTTGTTTCTGGATCCGCCACTGTCCCTTTTTCCAGGACAATCAAATTTTAACATTTTCGAAATCAGTCACAAAAATTTGAAAATGTTATTTAATTTTCCTAGCCTTAATTCACGAGTATTAAATCTCAATTCCATAAAGTAGTAGACCTCCCTATAACACGGTAGGTACGCTCCGTGTTACTCGAATCTGTGTTACTCGAATCTAAGCTATGCTCCATCTGGAATGCGAAGTGCGCGGTATAATCACTACAAAACTTATTTGCACTGCTTAGAAACACAATGATGATTAGTGTTGCCATTCAAAAGTTATATTAATCACAGGTGCTAAAGCGTCATAAAATCAGAACATCTTTCTCATTTTACCGTGCTATACGAGTCTCTTTTAACGTGTTATAGGAACCCGATCGCACTTTTTCCGCCGTGTTCTACGAATCCGTGTTGTATGGAGCCATGTTATAGGGGGTCTACTGTACTTTAAGGATGTAAAATTTTCATTTCTATACGTAATTATTTTTAAAAGAAATTATCACTTGTTTATGCAGTTAATATCAGAAATTCATCTATTATTACTGGCACCAGCAAAACACTGGAGAATGTCATGCAAATCTGGGCATAAATGGGTCAAAGCTTGAGGATAGTTATGAGAGTTGATTTTGCCCCGAAAACCGGGGCAGATGCATAGAAACGCTCAGAGAAGAGACTTTCTTCATGATACTTTCACACATGTTTCTTCCTTTTCCAATGGCCTGGTCAGTTGCCTATTTTACCGGTTTAAACGCAACAGGGGCGGGAAATGTTGGTCATTTCATTAAACCTTTGAGGATCAACCCTTTCCTAATGCTGAAAAAAGGGCAGACGTTGCCATCACTTTGCTGCTGACACGCAGCTGGCTGACGCACAGCCAGCTGTGCCAGAAAAGGGTCTCTCGATCTGTGGCACACGATGAACGTTTCGATCGTCCTCCATCTTGCTGGTAGTTAAGTCGAGCGATGGCAAAATCTGCCCTTTTTCAGCATTGGCCAATTTATCCAGCTGTTCTCGCATTCTTCCATTTTTCAGCAGATGCCAGTGCTGTTAAAAACAATCGTGACAATTTTTTTTACGGGAAATGACGTGCTAAAAAGTAAAGGATTCACGTGGAGCTATGTCACCCGCAACTATTTTTTATAGAAATCAAATTTATTCTTCGTGACTGACAGCAGTCAAAACGTCAGAGTTTTGTGTCCTTACGGCTAGGATACCGCACGTTTAAAGGGTTAACCGAATCGGACTTATACTTTCACACATATATGGAGTCAGGGGCGTAGCCAGGGGGGGATATCCCCCCCGAAATTTTGGGATTAGTGATGAAATTCCGTCTATTTATACACATATAAGTTCATATCTCCCCCCCACCCCCGAAAAATTTTCCTGGCTAAGCGCCTGTATGTAGTTTACTGATTTTTAACAATCACTGGATCACTTACATCGAGGTACACTCCTGGAAGGTCATACTTTTGTCCGTGTGGGTTGTCTCGCGGCAGATATCTGTAGAATTCCATCTCGCCTTTGTACCACTTCACGGAGTAGAGCTCGTCCGATTCCAGGTCCAAGGAACAGTTGAGCCATGTCGGGGAGCCGAGCAGCAAAGAGGACGGGACGGAAAAGCTGGTTAGGCGGAGTCCTGTTCAAAGAGGAAAAGAATGAAAGTAAATGCTCGCATCAGAGATCTAGAAATGTGACGCAAATGTCAGCATGAGATATCTAAAATTTAAATTTTATATTTCAAACAGTGGTTTATAGATATTGTACTACTGTAGACTAAGAAAAATTGACTGTTAGTATTTCAAGGTTTAAAAATTGGAAATATATGAACGGATATTTTCATTCCGCATTCTCGAACAGGAATAAGTCGCCAGGGTGAAGATTCCCCCCCCCCCCCCCCACGAAACAAGCTGAATGGTAACGAACAGGTAGTTTACAGACAGAAAAAAAAATTAACCCTAGTGTTTTTTTTTCTTATTCTTATTCTATGGGTTTCCAAGCATGAAATGGAACTAAAACTTTTACAAAAATTTCGATTTAAAGGAGGAGATTTCGAGGTATAGAGACGATTTTGCACTAAGAATATTAAATTGTTTTGGTATTTAAGGAAAACTTCGAGATATACGAATATTCGACTTATGTGATTTCGAGCATTCGCGAATTCACAGTAGTACACTCATCGATCTCTGAGGGAAGATATTTTAACATTCCGTCGCGTTTTAAATTAAGTGCCTCCATCAACATCGCGGGTGGAAGGGGAGGGACGCAGTGACGTGTTAGACTGAATCGCGAATATTTCTCCTTGTAAAGTGATTTTCTCCTTGGTTGATTCGAAGCAAAAGTGTGGCTTGCGTGAATCGAAAAGATATTAAAAAGGTCTTTTCACTCGGAAAAATTAAAACCCTTCTTTAATGATCAGATTCATATATCTGACGTGGAGGAGAAGGGGGGGGGAAAGATAAGTGACAGATGTTCAAACTGATAACAATTTTTCGTCTCGTAAATTTCGTTCATGAGGAGATAAGATTTTCTCGCATCGAATTAAATATTACGTTGTGAAATCATAATGGTAGGTCATTAAATTCATTTTTTTCCTTCGGAAGGCTCATCTGCTTAAACGGCAAAGAATTAAATGCTATGAGATGGAAATAGCCCCTTTAGAGCGCTTTAACGACAGTTTGAAAGTCCAGTTATTAGTTACCCCCATCACGAAACACTACAGCACAGCAAAAGAGATATTGGTTATTTCTGTTAGTGCAGTATTCTTAACATAGTATCTCATCCCAATAAACGAATTCAGGAGATATTTTTTTGTTCTCACTGTCGTAAATATAAGCCGTTTAAATCTATATTGTTACGAAAATTACACAGTGGGTGTATGTTAAAATGGTCCAGCAAGCTTTGATAGCGATTATAAGACTTTGAAGAATCGAAACACTAGTATCTCACAATAAAATACAGAATTTAGTAGCACATGCAACATCGAAGCATTAACTATCACAGCAATAAGACTATTCAAATCGCAATGTCAAACTTGTATAGCTCTCTCTATATCCGCAGTCTATCGCACTGAATTCGATAGTGTGAGCGACTCTCTTTTTATAGAATTCCAATCAGGACGTGACATCCTATTTCTGGATTTTTCTAGTAACTTCTTTCCTAATTGAGATACAGCCAAAATTCCACTACTTTCGAGAACTTTCTTTTTGCCGCCAAAACGATCGCCATGTTGTCGCCAAGGTCAAGGAGGTCACATTCTCATACTCACTTGCAAGAATGCCTGTACAATTCTCCTTCCAGTAAATGCGGAAAAATAACATTACAATTTTGTAACAATATTTTATGCCTAGGTGATTTTTACGTTTCTACCCAAATTTTAAAAATTCTTATTTCACAAATTTTTAACAATTTTCTTCACATTAGAATTAACATTTTCAAAAAGAGTTACAAAAAGTCACCAAAACAATCGATAATTTCAATTGCTCGTCTTACTTAGCAATTACTTATTGACAAATGGAAAAGGAGGGCTGAGATTTAACTTGATTTGCACCATCGTACTCTGCCAAGCTTATTTCTAAAAATGTTCTATTTCAGTAAAGTTTTTACTCCTCAATTAAACTGAAGCAAACATTACTACACTGCTGGCCATTAAAATTGCTAAAGCAGGAAGAAATGTAGATAACAAAATGATATTTATTGGACATATATATCATACTGGAAATAACAAGTCATTAAACTTTCAAGAAATTTGGGTGCATAGAATCTGAGAAATCAATACCCATAACAACCACCCCTGGCAGTAATAACAGCACTTATACGCCTGGGCATTGAGTCTAACAGAGATTGGATGGCATGTACAGGTACAGATGCCCAAGCAGCTTCAACACGATGTCACAGTTCATCAGCCGTAGTGACGGACGTATAGTGACGAGCAAGTCGCTCGGCAACCATTGACCAGACGTTTTCTGCTGCTGAGAGATCTGGAGAACGTGCTGGCCATGACAGCAGCCGAACATTTTCTGTATTAAGGAAGGTCCGTACACTATTGGCAACATGCGGTCGTGCATTATCCTGCTGAAACCGAGGGTTTCGCAGGGCTCGAATTAAGGGTAGATCCACGGGTCTTAACACATAAGAAATGTAACGTCCACTGGTCAAAGTGCCGTCAATGCGAAAAAGAGGTGACCGAGACGTGTATTCAATAGCATTCCATACCATCATGCCAGGTGATGGGACAGTATGACGATGACGAATGCAAGCTGACAATGTGCGCTCACCACGATGCCGCCAAACATGGTACCATCATGATGTTGTAAACAGAACCTGGATTCGTCTGAAAAAATGACGTCTCGCCATTAGTACGCCCAGGTTCGTCGTTGATCACACCATTGATGGCGCTTTTGTCTGTGATGCAGTGTCAAGGGTAGCAGCGGCCATGGTCTCCGAGCTGATAGCCCATGCTGCTGCAAACGTCGTCGAACTGTTCGTGCAGACACTTGTTGTCTTGCAAACGGCCCCATATCTTGACTCAGGGCTCTTAACATGTCTGCACGATCCATTCAGGCCATGCGAGTAACATGCCTGTCTTCTCGGTTGCTAGAGCGGGCAGTTGAGAACCAGCACGACGTTCCGTATTACCGTTCTGAACCCATCGATTACATATTCTGATAAAAGTCTTTGGATCTCGACCGACACGAGCAGCAATACGGTCGAATTGTAGCCAACCGGCAATCCCGGTAGGCTACAATTCGACCTTTATCAAAGTCAGAAACGTACTGGTACGCATTTCTCCTTCTTACACGAGTCATCACAACAACTTTTCACCAGGCAACACCGTTCAAATTTAATTTGTGTATGAGAAACCGGCTATACAATTTCCTCATGTAAACACATTGTAGATGTCGCTACCGGCGCCTGCTTTGTTTGAATGCACTAAAAAGCTAATCAGTTGCATATCACAGCATCTTCTTCCTGTCGTTTGAATTTCACGTCTGTATCATTTCGCCTTCTTGGTGTAGCAATTTTAATGTCCAGTAGTGTAATTCCAGAACTAGATTTAGAGGATTACGCGATGTTTCTTTAGGCAGTACAATAATCTAAAGTAATGCATTATTTTTATGCCTGTTATACAAAGAATTCTTAAGGAAAACTGTATAAAAGAAGAAATTAGATAAATGGATGGGAAAATGACCACAACAAAGTTTAAGGTTTTAATATTAGTGAACTTACCGTAGAAATAACTTATGTAAAAACATGAATTGTATGAATCAGAAAATAATCTCGCTTCTATAATAGAAGCATTTGTTTACATGTTACTTTAATTTGAAGAGAGAAAATCCGATTCAGGCGTCCCATTAAATTATACGGACAATAGTCCACTTCCACACGGCCTCACTCACTATGCATATACGGGGAGGTTTAATGAAAGTTTTTCATTTTCGACCTACCTAGAGCGAGTTTTGGTGAACATATATAATTGAATCTTGATAAGTGCGTTTTGTGGACCACGGGGAAAAGAAATCTACAATTAAAGAATATTACAAATTTTGATCGATGGATGACACCTTTTATGTAGAAAGGACGCTATGCAAATCTGAGCTTTTTAAAAATCAGAACTGCAGTAATTTATCAGCCGTAAACTTTTCAAGCATTGATATTTCCGCTGTGCTGTTCATAAAATACCGCAAGTCTGATGAAACAACTTCATGGTTAAAGACAGTGGCGTACTCAGGAATTGATTTTGGGGGGTGCATATCGTCATTAGCGTGAAAGAAGTAATGTACCACTTGGTGAATTTTAAAGAATATGCTATTATGGGGGGTTAGAATCCCCCCTCCCCCCATCGCATTCACCGGTATAATAAACAATTTTATAGCATACTGAAATCTTTTAAATTAATCAAGTTTTCAATTGTTAGAAAACTCCAGATGAGCTCCTCAAAATACATGGGCGGCCCAAATTACCCCCCCCCCCCCGATGTACACGTTTTTTGTTTCTCCCTTTCAAACGTGTTCACGAATTAATACAATTTTTATCAAGTTATTTAAAGTTACAAAATTGGAAATCATGGGAAAAAGTAGTAAAGATACCATAAGAACGAAAATTCGTATTTACCGGAACCGACGGAATCCAACATCGTTGAAAATTTAATGATTGAAAAAACAGCCATAATTTAGTAAAGAATAGTAAAAAAGAAGTGGTTATAATAAAATGAAAGATTTCATACTTACTATTTTCTACAATTTTATATTTATTCTCCCTGTTTTTGCAAAATATTTAAGGCTTCATCACTTACAAATATATTTTTTATACATGCATAAGAGACCATTTAAACGCATTTCAAAAATACTGTTTCTTAAGTAGTTTTTTAAATATTTCATAGTTGAAAACGATCCTTCAGTGATACATGTTGTCACAGGCAAACTGACTAACCTTTTTAAAAGTTTATGGATGTTCGGGAAAATATCAACGTTGCATACTTGTAAAGTTTCTACTGCAGTTACTCTATCCTGTTGTACCAGTCATTTTTTTTACCATTGCTGATATTCTATAATCACTAAATCCTTAGCATTTCTAGTTTGTTTTCATCTGTATGTGTGAGGTTATTTCCAGTGAAACTAAAATATTTATCTCAAAATTTCTTTGTGTTTTCTGAATTTTTCTTTAAGATGTAAAAGTACAGCATTCAAAAATTTATTACTGTTACTTGAAATTGTTATTTAATGTACTCTTTTTTGCTTCAAAATGATGTTTGGAATTTTTCTTTCACCAGATTTAAGAAAACTTAAAAGCGACTACTGATTCCTTTAACTCATTCTCGAATCCCTCCCCAAAAAAAAAAAAAGTTAAGAAAAAGATTGAAGCGAATTTAAAGTTATGAAATTATGAACTTGGCAATTCGAGTAAAAGTAAATGGATTGAACGAGATTTCCTTACTGCTCTACTGAGAATAAGAAATCAGAGAAATCAGAGATTATCACTAACTGCTCGGAGAGGGGGGGGGAGCATCTTCCATAGAAACAATAGAATATTCCATAGATAGTCTATATTGATGCACCCTCCTCTTCTCTCTCCTCCTGCAAATTCTGCCCATTAGCCTCGGCCTCATGAACACAAAGGCACATATTTAGGGTCATGAAATTACTTTCTATTAATTTTTCAAGAATTCACTTAGTTGGAATCATGTTTCCCTTTTATGATGAAATTTTTTTTTTTGAAAAAATCGGTTGTCCCCCCCCCCCCCACCTGAAATATTTCAATTTTGAGAAATCTTGGGGGTGCATATGTACCTTTGCACCCCCCTGGGTCCGCCACTGGTTAAAGATAACTTTTTTCTCGAAAGGCATGGTGAAGAATGATTATATGCAGCATTGGATAACAGCTTTTTAACAGCGTTTCACATTTTTATTAAGTCTATCTTTTCTGGCGTAAAAAGTGCCATCTATCGTTCGAAATTTGAAAGACTTTTTTAAAAATTGCAGTTTTCCTTCCCCCATGGTCCTGGTTACGCATCTACCAAGTTTCAACGAAAAACGTTTTATCAACTCTCTCTACGTAGGTCTGAACACGGTAACTAAAATTATAACCAACCTGAACGTTAAAAAATTAATAATAATAAATCGTCGTCACGTCAGTTAACACTCCGAACTTTGTTTCGTTAGGATTTCTTTATAGTTAAATTAAAATAAAGCAATCCTAATGAAACAAATTCGGAGTGTTAACTGACGTGCGGACAAAAGAAAGATGCTGTTTTACTTCGGTCAGTGTGTTCTGTTATTGTATGAAGTCATTTCTGTCTTTGGATGACATCTTTTTGTTAAGACACGCAGAACCCCAGTTTTGAACATTCAGTGGCGAACGTGTACCTCACTTAATATTTAAAATCACAACGGCTCACGCTGACAGGCACACATCCCCCCCCCCCCCCCCCCATACAAAAAAAAAAAAAAAAATCAGTGTGTCTATTCCGTTGAAACTACCACTGGATATACTAACGTAGGATTACCTATAGTTTAGTCAGTTGTAAGGCGCCCGTGGAAAAAAGATGAACAGACACTTTCAATTTAATCTACATAAAATAAGGAACACGGTATATTGTTTTTTAATCCACACTATCGTAACAAATCTTCTGTTTTTAAAATTATATTGTTCTTTAATCTATATTATCATAACAAATTTTCTGTTTTTAAAATTTATTATCTACTGTTGCCATCATTTAACTAAAACAGTTAAAAGATTATGTCGGAAAATAAAAAACAATTCATGAGGTATTCCCAGTTTTAATATTTAAATCCTGTGTGGTTCAGCAGAAGAAAATAATTTACTGTTTGAAGGGGATTTGACACCTTTCAAATGGCGGAAAATCAATAATTCAATATTCTCTAAAAACACAGATTTTTTAGTTTTTTGCTCAAAATGTAGTTTGATACGTGCATAGTATAACTGTAGAAACTTTTGAAACGATCTGATCAAATAAATGTCCTAAAAAAGCTTTTGACTATTTTAACTCCACTGACAATCCTTAAAACTCCCGTCTTTATGTTGCGTTTTCTCAGTTTTAATTTTCTTTCACAGAATCATAGAACTCAAAGTCTTAAAAGTCCAAGATATATTCATCAACTTGTTTTTTTTTCCCCCTCGGTATTACTTGCTTTATAGAATTAGGGATGCATTTTATGGTATCTTCAGAAGATAAAATAGTAAAAATTAAAATGTAACAGAAAATATGTGTTTTTCAACATATTCATGAATGCAAGTTTTACGTTTTCCCCCCACACACAAATTCATTAATAGCAAAGTCCATTACTAAAGTTCAAAGCATACAAAAAAAAAATTGGTAAAAAGAAAGAATAATTTAAAAAATCTTAAATTTTTATTCAAAAATACTAATTTTGAAATTTTTTATTAAATGAATTTTTATTTTTCATGTGAAAATTAATTTGTGTGGTAAAAACCTTAAATGGTATATACGTAAGGTAAGTAATTAAAAAAAAAAAGTTTGGTCATAAGTTGCCGAGTCCCCCTTTAACCACGCGGAAAATGTCAAACTATGTGTTATCTCAAAGAGTTATTTGTCTTCTGCCCAAGGCACCTCCTCTTAGGCAGATGCCCCTCGTGTAGACTTGCCATAACACAAAATACACACAATACGCAAATACACACTCGAAGAGCTATATAGAATAGCACAAATTTCGAATCTATTTTGATACGATGAACATTTCTTGAGAGAGTTTACGAATCTCATGCAGTTAAATTAGGATGTCACATTTTTGACTGCTGTAAAAGAAATCCCGACTACTACAGTTACTTCTCACAGTTAACGGAAACTTTTCTAGAGGAGTAATATTATAAATTACTACGACATTAACACTTTTCTTGTGTTTTTCACATTGGATCTTGATGAAAAACGTTATCTTACGTTAAAATATATAAACTAATAAATAATCAGGCATTTTCAATCTATCAATTTTATTATTTTTCAATAATTTATGTTTTTAAGCTCTGAAAAATAAGATCTTTAATGGTAAAAAGAAATTTCAAACTTTAAGCAATATAAGTTTATTATATAATATATAATACAATTATAAAATAAAGAGTGTATTTCATTACACTTTATCACAAAATACCATTTATAAAAGCCCAAAAGTATACATAAAGATATTTTTGGATTATAATTTCTTTCATACTGTTTTTGTGATATTAGTATTATTATATATGTGCATCACTAAATTTATTTTGAGTGTAATTATTCTATTAAGGTCACAAATTTCACCAAATAACCAGTAACCCATCTACAGTAAAAAAATGCGGAAGTCACTAAAATTTATTCTAAACGTTTCCTACTACAAAACTCTCCGCACGCCAATATGCAGGTAAATTAATGTGAACAACATTTATGACATTCCACAATTTAATTAAGTATACCCTCGCACATATAGCTGTACCGCAAGCATGTAATGGCTATTTTTTTTTCTTCCCATCCCTTAAAGCTTACAAGTTTACAATAAAAAGAACAGAACAACACAGAAACTATTTTTATATTCTTTTAGAATATAGCCATTTTGATGAGCCAATTTATATTCGGTCGTAAACAGTATTCATATTTTTTAAACTCCCGTATTCTTTCTGTCTTTTTTTCCCAGTTTCCAAATATGGATTAAACCCAATGTCTGATTTACGACATTCAAAATTGCGAGCTCCCCTTACTGCCATAAGAAAGAGCTGTAAAAAAGCTTCCAAAACAAAACCCCAACTTATTTATTATTATTATTATTATTATTATTATTATTTTCGAAGTTGGTGATTGGTCATGTCTTTCACCACTTAACGGTGTAGTTCGAGAAAATCATGCAACATAGTATATACTTACAAAATAAATAAATAAAAAATATCATCTGAAACATTTACATTTTAACTAAGCACTTAACTGTAATATATTAAAAGTTTATCATAATCCATGCGTCCGTCCCTATTTATTTCTTATCCCAGCAAGTGGGAAAGTGCATCATTATTAATGAGTGTGCCGTATTTTATTCCTTGTTCTATAAATCACTTTTCAGAATTGGAATCTGTATTAAAATCGCCTACTAAAACTGTTTTACAATCTTCATCAGGCAAACTCTAACTATACTTCTCCTTTGTAATAAACTGTAGCCTTCGCCAGTTTCACCCCAAATATGGAGGATATCGCCAATCTAGGATCAGTTCTGGGGACTTATTTTTTGGAGTTAAATTTGCCAATAAATCATCAAAAGTTGCAAATCTTACCAACTTTCAACATTTTATCCACCCCGCGGTATCTGGAAAACATAGTGAAAAATACAATGAAAAAGTGTCGGCGTAAATCGTTCCACAAAAATATGTAGACAGAAAAAACCGGTGTGAACAAAACGGCAGTCTAGTGCTTAAAAAAACTATTTTAAGCACTTCAAAATTTTTAGACTGTCTATTTTTAAGCTCCACTATACACTGCAATAAACGATAAACCTGTGTCAATTACGAAACTTGTAGACAAAATTGCATGCCAGTTTTAGATTCAAGAACCTAAATCATTCTATACGGCCGAAGATCACCAAGCATGGCAGCCATGATGATTTTTTTTTAAGATAATGTTTTTTTTTAAATAACTCGAATTTCGACTAACAGGTAACTTCCTTGAATTTTCCCGAATTTTAGTAATACCTAACACGTGTTTGCATGTGGTTCGGTTCCTGAGTAAATCGCGCAAAACCATGCTTTGAAATAATCCTGATTTGCAGTTGTTGAAATTTGTTTTTCCTTCTTTAGATACGACCGTTATGGAGGAACTTAATCCTATAAGTTGAAAATTTTAGTAAAACTGAATCTAATAAAACAAATTTAAAAAAAACTGAGTATGAATAAGAGAACATCAGCTCTCAATGTTAGTTTCAGGTCCTAAATTCGGGGGAAAAGTCTGTGTCTGATATGCGCGAATTTTTGTCAACAATAATTATAGGTATTCCGTTGAGTTAAAAACTAGAGGCCAGCGAACGGAATTTTGTGTCTCAGAGTTATTCAAGCAGTTATTTTATACACACACTGTACGAAAATGAAATGCGTTTAAAATATAAATATGAGCACATGGACGCAAACACGCATGCGCTAACTGAATCCACTAGTCCACTGGCAAAACAGAGGGAATGTTTACAAGCTGTGGACAGTTTTGGAATCTCTGAAAAACAGTAGCCGCAAACGAGCAATTTTTTTTTTCCATAAAAGGAAATTAATGATGATGATTTAATGCTTAAAGATTGCTTTTCTTCACTTTAGATCGTAGTCCTGCGCAATTAGCCCTGCGCATCTTTCTACCCATACCCCTTCTCAGTGGCGTAGTCAGAAATTTTTCATGGAGGGGCGTTACGACTACTGCAACTCACATATATGTATACGGTGTGATAAGGGAGTGAAGAATACACATTTTGTATGGTAAAAAAAATCCTCATTGTGGGATAGGGGGTTGTGAACCCCTATAACCCCCCCCCCCTTGGCTACGCCCCTGCCCCTTCTTCGTGAATTCGTCCTTCGAATTTGGGAGCGGCTAACGTGGGGGAACAGTTATTTGCTTACGCAGATTCAATGACATCAGGAACGCATATGATATTTTCATCCCCCCCCCCTTCTGCTTCTACATAGTTCCTCCGTCTTAAGACATCAGCCATTTTGGTGAGCCAATTTGTGTCCGGTCGTAAAAATATTCATACTTTTTTAACTCTCGTGCAATTTTTTTTGTTCTTTCAGCTTATGGTATGAAATCGAATAACTCCAAATTTGATTTACGACACACGAAATTGCAAATTCCCCGTCTTCCGCCTCTTCCTCAAAAGAGCTGTATTAAAATAAAATAAAAAAGACTTCGATACAAGTACTTGGTGAATGTGCACAATCTTCTGCCGGTCGAGGTTTTTTACCGCTTAAAAAGTGGTTCCCTGCTTTTATCGAGAAATGAAATGGAGTAAGAGGTAGAGAGGAAAAAAAAGTGGTATGTGTTGCATTTATTTTTACTTAAAATGAAAAGGGTACCCTTAAGATTGTTATTGCCGTTTTAAAAATGTGAAAATGAGAGTTGTGTGTTATTTGCGACCTTTTTAACAAATTTAAAAATTTGTGTGCATGTATGCCTTTGTTTCTTTGTGTCTGTTAAACTGAGTAGTTAAGTTTGAACTTCAAATTTGAGTGCAATAGAACTGACGTAAGGAACCGTCTTCATGTTCAGATTTGGATGGTCTTTTATTTGTTTCAGTTACGACAGCTATTCTACGAAAAGTGAAGATACGAACAACTGAAGATTTTTGTTTACCTAAGATCGAATTTTCACGGATTATCTCTAATTATGTTTGAGATTATAGTTATTGCTCCGAACATTGGCGGCTCGTCACTACCCTGTAATTCAAAAACTCTTTCTGTTATATAACACAATTGTTTAACTTACTTTTGGAACTGTTGGAAAAAGTATGGATTTATATAATTGGAATATTATTGATTGAAAAATGCCAATTATGCAAGATGATTTACAAACGAACATCTCAACTTTGAAAGGCTTTACGTATACTAAACAACAGAAGGTAACGTTCCATTTCATACATCGTTTAGTGAGATGTTATGAAGTTTTATGAATTTCATTTTTTTATTTTTTGTTGCCTTTTTAAATTGGGTTGCCAAATAGTGTGGGGAAGGGAGGCGGTGAGTAGAATGAAATGTTGAAAGTCGTAAAAGTTTGCAATTTTTGATGATTTATCACCAAGTTTGGGGCCAAAAAGTAAGTCCCCAAACCGAACTTAGCCTGGCGATATCTTTCTTGTTTGACGAGAAACTGGCAAATACTATAGTTTATTACAAAGGAGAAGTATTGTTAGAATATGCCTGACGAATATTGTAAAACAGTTTTAGTAGGCGATTTTAATATAGATTTCAATTCCAAAGAAATGATGCCTGGAACAAGGAAAAAACATACAGAACACTCATCAATAATGATACACTTTCCAGGAATAAGGAAGGAGAATAGGGATGACTTGGGGATTATGACATGTCTTTAATACGAGGCCTTTGGGATTATGACACGCCTTTAATACCCCCTTTAGAGGGTATTTAAAATATGAAAGTGTTAAGATTATCTTACTTATTTTTCTTTCTCTCTTAATCACTTTCCAACAAGGTTAAAAAGTGTTTATCATTTCGGTTTGTCTGTTCGCCCTTCCTCTAACTGCCATAAATACGCATAGATTCCTACACACTGTACCATGCACCCTATTGGAAAGGGTGTATGCAGCATTTACAGTTCTTTTACAGGACCACTCATAACAATTTCAATAAATTACTCTTTATGGGTAATCATTCTTTAAAGCGCATTTTAAAATTATTCGGCTATTTGAAACAAAACAAAATTCATATATGTTATTGAGGAACACAAAATGATGCTCTCCATTGAAAAGAATGTCTGTAGCATTTTTACAATTCTTCTGTAGGAGCACTCAACAGAATTTCAATACATTACAGTCTGTGTGCAGTTTAGAGACATTCATCCATTTCAAGCACAATCGAATACGTTTATAAGAGTGTACTCTTCAGCTAAAAAACGGATTTTTTTTTTTACAGAGTCTCCCAAAATTAAATTAATAGTGATGTACAGCTTTTTCCTCAAAAGATTGTCTCTAAAATCTCTAAGTGTGTAGGTCTGGGCTATGGCTTACCCAGCGACTGTCGATTTAACAGTTTAGAGTTTTGGGATATTTTCTCCGGATGTAAGCGTTAGTAACACTTAATAAGTTCCTCCACCGAAGGCATCCTCCCTTTGGCAGATACTCCTCGTGTAACTTAACCACTAAACTAAAATCTTGCCAGATTTAAGTAAAATATATCGCCAAGTTTGGAGCAAAAAGTATTTCTGTGTTGGAAAGTGTTTTATAATTGATGCTTTTAGAATAATTTATCTTTCTTGTTTTTTTTTGGGGGGGGGGGACACAGATAATGCTCTTTATCTGTGGTCCACAAGAAAACCACGACTTAACTACCTGCAGTTACGTTCTTTGTTGACTACATGAAAGATAAAGTGCTTTTTCCGCCTCTGCGAGCTGACATTGTTGAACTGAAAGAGAAGGTAATCTCTCATCGCGAATTTAGTTTGTTCGTTAGTCGATAAAGATTTATCCTCCAGGTGGCGCTGCAAGCGGTTTTCTTGCGTAGTGCATGGCAACTTTACTATGCCTAGACACTACTTTCATGAGCAGCAGCCGTTCCAAAATTAAGAGGGTGGCAATGGACAATATTGGCATAATCTATATAGGACAGTTATGGAGGAGTGTAATCTTACCTTTAAAAGTAATAATTAGTTATTTATGAATAATATGTGTGTGTGTGTGTGTGTGTGTGTGAAGCCACAGATGAGTTTCATTCTTCAGGGACAGGACTAAGCTTCCTAGCATTTTGTGAAACGACAGACAAGCCTATTTTTCGTTTCGCGGTCATCCGTAGAAAAAAAAGACTCTTATCTGCTTCATCTTTTAAATGATGAAAGCAAAAATGTTAAACATGGGTTTAGCAGTGCGTTCAAGGGAGTGTGATCACTCCATTCCTCAGTTCCAGCTTTTCAGACAGATTACAAAAAAAGACATAGTAACGTTTAAAAAAGTTTCCAATCGTATAACTTGCTTTTTTTTTCAAGGTGGATAGTTTCTTGCATTAAAAAATTTTTTCTTTTCCTTTTCGATTTTCAGCGCACATAAAAATGACAAAACTCAATATATATATAAATACATCCTCTCTACGGGAATGCAGATGGTGTGGCGGGGCAGGGCTGGTGCGACAAATACAAGCAATAACCATTCAGATGAAGAAGGGAAATCGACATGGCCCGTTTCTCTTTACCTCCCTCTCTCTCTCCTTATTACGAAGGCAGGAATAGTAGTTTCTCTCCTACACACACGCAGTACCAGGGAAAATGATATTCTTCGCTTCTTTCGTCGGATATATACGCGGACGTGTTTATCTATTCAGGCAGCAGTATATATGTTAAGCGGGAGACAGACAAAAAGTGCGAATTTCCATTCTTACATACTATACAGCGAATCACTCTGAAACTTTGTACGTGAAAGTTAGTGTTGGGGGAAAAATGATGAACAGGAATTCTCTAAATACATGTAATTGGAACGGTTTTAAAGTGCATGTAATTGAAGAGGTTCGAAAGTAGACTCAGCATAGTATGCTGCAGTGGGGGGCAACCTTGAATGATGAATTTTAGATATTGTAGCGTCGTAGTAACGGAATATGTACACTTTGAACAAAAATAATATTCAATTATTTTAAAAATAAAATGTTAAAGTCCAGTGTTATTTAAAAAAATACTTTAAAGATTGAAAAAGATTAACTGACATTTTAGAAGTTGGTTCCTGAACGAAATATCCCCAAATCAGGAATCGCACTGCCGATTGCTATAAAATAAAATTAGTTTGGCGAAAGGAAATACTTTTTGGCGAAAATATTGGCGATGGCTCTCCTTAATGATGTCCAGCAGAGGAACGGCAGGTGACCGATTTCAGTTCAGTACTTTGAAGGTTTGCGAGTTTTTGTTTTCATAGTTAAATTTATCAAAAACAATCATCAGACATGAGCCTATTTTAACTGATCAGCGTTTGATTGAGCTTGTGAGATCCACTCTAAAAAGTCACTGACCAAACTTTTGGTAACTGACAGCTAAGATGGACAACATTAAGTAAAACACCCAATAGACAATCTTTACTCTTAATCCTTTAACGCGCGGTGTCCTCACCGTGAGGTCACAAAATTCTGACGTTTTGACTTTTTTCAGTCTTGAAGAATAAATTTGATTTCTATAAAAATACTTGAGGGTGACTTAGTTACACGAGAATTTTTTGCTTTTTAGCACGTAATTTTCCGTAAAAATGATAGATTATTTCTAAGATGGCCAAGACTAAGGAAGTGAAAACTTCTTTAGGCATGTTGGGCATTTTTGGAATGGGGAAAAAGCACTGAATTCGCGTGACTGTCATGTTCAGGTACTTATGCAGAAAAAGTGAATTGGGGGAAAAAGTGGATTGTGACGTCATTGAATTTTAGTGCTGCCATCTGTTACCATATGTAAGAGTTTCAAGTTACTTTTAAACTGCGTCCTTCTAGCTTCCGCGACTAGTATCGAACTATGGACGCAAGGCGTGTAAGGTGAGTAGGCGAGTATGCATCAGACGGGTTCCACTCTTGATGACATGACTGAAGTTTGAAGTGATTGTTGTTTCAATTTCGGAATGATAACTTTTATGTATCTAAATGAATAAAATTAGACTTTGCCTGTACACTACTTGGCATTAAAAATTTTTGCGGTTTCTATCCGTTTTAAGCATTTGAGATCTCAGTACGACCGTTTAAAAAAAGTTTATCTGTCTGCTGTTCTGTCATGCTTTTTTTATTCGCACGTCACGTAAAACTGACTGAAGCGAAGGAAATAAAATTTGGTGACATGATAAGTGGTCACTCAACTTCAACTATGGGCGGCGAATTAAAAAAAATTCATTAGATTTTGAGATTTTCCGAAAATTGATTCAAACTGCTTAATTTTTTGTTCGCACATCACGTAACAACGACTAAAGCGAAAGAAAGAAAATTTGGTGACATGATAGGTGATCACTCAACTTATGCTATAGGCGTCAGATTAGAAAAATTTTTTTGATTAGCTTTTGAGATTTTTCTTAAAATCGTTTTAAACTGCGTAAATTTTTGTTTTAGTATGCAACTGCATGTAATTTGCACAAGTGTATACTCTCAAAATATTCAAAAATATCCACTTTTTATGTACAAATTGTATAGAATCTATATGTTTTTGCAAAAAAAGTGCAGACTTTTTCTAGCTGGGCAGGTGCTATAATTTTCGATTATTTATTTGAAGAACTGTACTTAATTTGGATAGCTATATGTTTATTGTGCAATAAAGGTAATTTGATAAGGTGGTGAGAGTTAATAATTGTATACTGTACATTATTTGAATTATAAGCGTTATACTACAGTGGATTTGAATTTGAATTATAAATCCATCATTCAGATTATAAAACAATAGGATTACTGTTCATTACAACGAAGTACATAATTATTAATAATTAATAATTTCATGCACAAAATTATTAATTAAATCGAACAAAATCCAACAGGTGGAGAAAAATGTGTATCGCTGATGTATATCGTACGCATATACCAGTTGTGCCACGTTGCTGTCTGTGCGCGCGCTCCGTCTCTCTTTTTAAATTTTGAATATGCACACAAATAGAGCTCAAAATTCGAAATGTAATTAAATTAAAAAAATCAAAAATTTCCAATTCTAACCCAGTAAAAATTGCGTTAAAATGTGTACAAACGTCCAAAAATATGTGAAATTGTGATAATATCATAAATAAATGTGCGATACCCTTACAGCCTTAAAAAAATATTAAAAGTTTTCTTACAAAGAATTTCAAATGTGTAAAAATGTGAATAAGCGTTCATAAATGTTTATTTTTTGTTAATAAAAATACAATAATGTGTGAAAACTTGTTTAACTGCATAAAAATAAATTTGAGAAAGCCTGACAAGAAATTTTCACTTCTGACGTGCAGTTTTACGACTGACTGTTTTTTCTTTTTTTAACAGCACTGGCATTTTCTGAAAAATGAAGAATACGATGGCAATACATTGATATAAAAGAACCACGGATAGACTGCCCTTTCTTCGACATTGGGAAATGGTTTCACTTCAAAGGGTTAAAGGTATTCTTTACAAATTTGATTGATAGAATCAGTACCATTAAAAAAAATATGTTTAGTAATATAGTTCAGTGTCTTAACTTCTAAGAAATTAAACAAATGAATCACTATCAGAAATTGAGATGTTTCAGATTTCCATATTCCATTCATATATTATTACGAATTTTTGGGTTGATCTGCTTTTCAGGGATTAAACATAGTCTAAAACTCACATTCTACACGTCAAATAATTAAAATCTGCATTTTGTTGCGTGAAAATTTGTTAATTAGATTTAGAGAGAGAGAGAGGGAATTTTGGTGTACCCATTGTTTAATATAGGGTTATCTCGATTTCTTCAGCAATATTGTTGCTATCGCTTAGCTGACTTCAGTTTGAGACGCATTTTTGGCACCAGATTTGGCGATTTTGGGCGCGATTTTATTAATGATGTCTGTAATATTTTCTTCCCTGCATCAGTATTATGCAGTACCTTATTATTACTCAATTGCAAATTTCTTAAGCAATCAAATTTCGCGATTGATTGGGATTTCTCTATAAATGGAATCTCGTGAAGTTGCCAGAAATTTCGGTGAGACTGTATAGGAAAGGGACAGATCAGGCCCAACAGTTCAGTTATCGCCAGCACATTTATCGCCATTTCGCACATTTATCGCCATTCACATTTATCGCCAGCAAAGGAACGTTAGCTCAGCTGAGAAGCTGTGCTTCGTTGTATTGCGGTATTATAAACGATCGTCACGCTTTTTTTGAGAAGCTTACTTTTGAAAACTGTTAGTGAATACTTCATTGTTAAAAGCTGAGGAATAGATATGCGTTTTCCGAGAGAATTTCTGCTGAATTTTAGCCTGCCATATAATTAGCCTGAAATATAGCATCTGAGAAAGTTCTGTGATCAGCTGCCTGTTAAAAATAAGTTACTGACTGCTAATGCCTGTGAACTGTGTACTGCAGATTGCTGGTCGTTAAGTTATATTGCCATGCAGATTGCTGGTCGATTGAAGTTATAGGATCAATAAAATTTGAACTCAAAACAACTGGACTTTTTAGTACAACTCCCCACAAACACTAGATTTTTAGGCGATGAACCCGACAACTAAGCAACGGAGACATTATTATTATTATTATTTTTCAAAAGAGCCGTACTATTCGCCTACGATAGCCGCCGCACGTGGCATGTGAGCTGCGCTGTGACTACCCCTAGGGAGGCCGTAAAGAATGTCATTTTCTTACATAAATTCAAATAAAACTTGTTTATAATTAAAAAAATGTGGGCCTAAATATATGATTCATATTTTCACATTTTAAAACAAGAATTTTAAAAATATTTTTTCCCTCCTTTTCTTTCAAGAAAAATTTACACCCTTGCCCTTTTTTCATGTGTATCTTCCTTGGAGCACTGAAATTGATTTTCAAGTGTTCGTGATTGCTGTTTTTTGCCGCAAGAATTTTATGTATATCTCTTTTTTTTGAGATCATGCAGAATATGTTAAAAGAACGTTTTGCCCCCACCCCGATAGGTTACAAATTTTAGAAAATGCTGTCTAATCTTGCAACTATGTTGAAAAACTCATGTGCGGGGCATATTTCGAATTATTTGGTTCAGCAGTTTTTGGCTTAGCGAAATATTGACGTTTAAATCTCAAAATAAACCAGTCCATTGTCCTCTAAATGTACGATCGAACATTATGTGTGCTGCTTTTTGATTTTTTTTTCTCTTTTTAATTCCTTAAGTGAACACATATTGAAGTTGCTTACGTACAAACTAGCCGAATGTCTATTTTTTGTACGGGAAAAATGGCTTTTTGTCTTTATTCAATACACAAAAGGATCAAAAACTTTTAAGAGAAATTTAGGGGAAACAAAAGGTTCCAGAAAAAGAATTCAACCCTAAATCACTAAAAATTTGAAGCAATGATATTGTTTTAATGTTGGTGAGTGCAGAATCTAGCAGGAGGTAGAAAGAAATGTTTATGCAAATGCTTTTGCGTCATATTTATTCATTTCGACTCTTCATACTCATTCAGATCACATTTATTCATTTATCCAGAATTATTTTCTTCTAGGGTCCGTGCAAATCTTGAATGCCAGTTCGGAACTGTATGAAATTACGTCATCATCAATGGTTATCTAGTCTAAATATATTTCTCTTGCGGAGAGCGAGCCCTGCGCCTACCCTCTGGAATCGCTTTTGAACTTATTGGATTGTTCAATCTGATTTGCATAATATGCTAAACTACCATTCTGTAAATTGGGCAATGCACCAAAAAAAATTATAACCCTTCGGTAATCATTTTGAACGGTCAAAGTTTACACAATTTTCGCAAAATTACAAATTCAGATCGTTGTTACCTATAATCAAGCTGCTATATTTCATTTAATTCACAATGTTTTCATCCGTTTTTGAGCAATGCGCTAACAAACTGTTGGTTTAGTTGAGCCAGTGGTGACGACCAGCCATGCAACCATATTTCACCCCACTTGATTCAGCCGCTATCATGTAATGCGTGAGCTGCGCTACGGACAGAACGGGAGAGTGAAACAAAGACAAACTTTTTAAGATAGCTCTTTTCGGCGTCCTTGGCGAATCAAACAGACAGAAATCACAAAAGTTTGAATTCCAAGCAATATAAAGATAAAAATCTAGTTTTCATTTTATTTAATTTATTATGGGTATCAACAAATAATATTCTCTTTAAAAAAGAAATGGCAAGATTTATAATACTTACTGGGACAATTTTAAAAAAATTAATACAAACTGATTACTTACAAACGCATTTTCCTTTTTTTAAATTTAATTTCGAAAATAAATTCTTAAAATCCCATTAAATTAAAATAATAATTTAGGCAATATAAATCAGTACTATTCGGTTTGAAAGTTACCCAACAAATTGAAAGTAAACCATCTTCCTGATTTATTTATTTAATTTTATTTATTTCGCGGAGATAAACACACCGTGTGAAAGCATTCAATACTTTACTGTTTTCTCTGCACGCTTTTCAAACACAAAATACTAAACAAGGAAGCTCTTTTTACACAGCTTACCGCATATCGTTACAATCTAAGGAAACAGTGCGTTTCGTTTTATGCATTTCTCATTTTCGTATCCTCCAGCTGATTCATGACACGTCATGGCAGCAGAGGAGTTATACAAAACTTTTGCACTGATAAGAATTTTGGTTAACACTGGTTCTTCGTCCCCGAGAAAATTCTGTTTTGCTTTAAAGACGAATAATTTCATCTTTAACCCTTATCGGAAAAGAATTGGTTTGGAGAAAAAATAATAAACGGTTTATTGTGGAATCCATTATCTTTATCGAATTATTTACTACTATTAGCTGCATAGCAAGACATAGTTAACCGAGGAGAAAATGTCAGCTGATATCATCTGATCTATTTTTGTTTAACAAAAATGCGCATATTTTTAATATCTATGCGTACTTCCCATTTCCAACCGTAAATAATTTTGATCTATAAGGCTATGCTTACTTAGCATTTGAGGTAACTTATTTATTTCTTAAAAGAAATATTTAAAAGTATTATATTAGTTACTAGCTGAAGTACCCGTCCTTGACGGGTTAGTGAATGCAAATTTCCAAAAAGCAAGAACTTTTCGTCAGCATTGTAGGAGTACACAGAATGGATGTAGTATGTTGCCAAAGTAAAGAAAGCGAAGTAATAATTTTTATGCATTGTTAAAATATTATAGGTTAGAGAGTAACTAAATAATATCATTACATTCGCTTTTGTCGTAATTATGTCATGCGCGAACGAATATTTACGAATATTGAAATAATTTTCACAAAATCTCAAAATCTAATCAATATTTTTTGAAAAATTGGAAGCCTAGAATTTAAGTTGAGTGACAGCCTATCATGTCACCCAATTTCATTTTATTCCCTGCAGTCTTTATTTCGTGATGCTGAAACAAAATTTCAGAATTTTAAAACGAATTTCACAAAATCTCAAAATGTGATCAAAATATTTAAATATTAAATTTTATAAATAAGATTAGCAACTACCTATCCTATCACTAAATTTCGTATCATTCGCATTAGTCGTTATTACGTGATGTTTGAAAAAATAGAAACGTATTTTGAGAGAATTTTCACAAAATCTCAAAATCTAATAAAAATGTTTAAAATTTTGGACACCTATAGTTTATGTTGAGCAACCATCTATCATGTGACCCAATTTCATATCATTCGCTTTTGACGTTATTACGTAATGCGTGAACACGGATTCACTCATTTTTAAACGATTTTAGCAAAATCTCGACATCTGATCGATTTTTTTAATTAGATGCGTATAGTTTAAGGTGAGTGACCCTCTATCATTTCCCCAAATATCATTTTTTCACCTTTGCAGTTATTACGTGATGTGCGAACACAAATTTACGCAGTTTGAAATGATTTTCGCAAAATCTCAAAATCTAATCAAGATTTTTTTTAAAAATTCGACGCCTGTGTTTTAAGTTGAGTGAGCACCTATCATGACACCAAATTTCATTTCAATCGCTTCAGTCGTTTTTACGTGATGCTCGAACACGAATTTACGCAGCTTAAAACGATTTTCGCAAAATTTCAAAATCCGATCAAGATTTTTTAAAAATTCGACGCCTATGTTTTAAGTTGAGTGACCACCTATCATGTGATCCAATTTCATATTATTCGCTTCAGTCGTTTTTACGTTATGCTTGAACAAAAAAAGCGTCACGGACAGAATGACAGAACGACAGAATGACAGACAGACAAACTTTTTTTGAGGGTCGCACCGGACTCCCAGGTGCTTGAAACGGATAGAAATCGCAAAATTTTTGAATTCCAAAAAATGTACAGACAAAAGTCTAATTTCATTTATATAGATTTCATATTTTTAATCTATCTATATAAATAAAATTAGATCCGTTTCAAGCACCTGGGATCTAATAAAAGTTTGTCTGTCTGTCGTTCTGTCATTCTGTCCGTGACGCTTTTTTTGTTCAAGCATCACGTAAAAACGACTGAAGCGAAGGATATGAAATTGGGTGTCATGATAGGTGGTCACACAACTTAAAACATAGGCGTTGAATTTTTAAAAAATCTTGATTGGATTTTGAGATTTTGCGAAAATCCTTTCAGACTGCGTAAATTTGTGTTCAAGCATCACGTAAAAACGACTGAAGCGAAGGATATGAAATTGGGTGTCATGATAGGTGGTCACACAACTTAAAACATAGGCATCGAATTTAAAAAAAATCTTGATTGGATTTTGACATTTTGCGAAAATCGTTATAAACTGCGTAAGTTCGTGTTCGAGCATTACATAAAAATGACTGAAGCGATTGAAATGAAATTTGGTGTCATCATAGGTGGTCACTCAATTTAAAACACAGGCGTCGAATTAAAATCGGTTGCTCAACATAAACTATAGGTGTTCAATTTTTTAACCATTTTTATTAGATTTTGAAATTTTGTGAAAATTCTCTCAAAATACGTTTATATTTCTTCAAACATCAGGTAATAACGACTAATACGAATGATACGAAATTTATGTGGCCGATCGATGATTTATGTGGTAATGATGCTAATCTTATAGGTGTTGAATTTTTTAAATATTTGGATTACATTTTGAGATTTTGTGAAAATCGTTTTGAATGCTGAAATTTTGTTCCAGCATCACGAAACAAAGACTGCAGGGAATGAAACGAAATTGGGTGACAGGATAGGTTGTCACTCAACTTAAATTCTAGGCTTCCAATTTTTCAAAAATATTGATTAGATTTTGAGATTTTGTGAAAATTATTTCAATATGTGTAAATATTCGTTCGCGCATGTCATAATTACGACTAAAGCGAATGAAATGATATTACTTAGTTACTCTCTAACCTGTAATATTTTAACAATACATAAAAATTATAACTTTGCTTTCTTTACTTTGGCAACATACTACATCCATTCTGTGTACTCCTAGAATGCTGACGAAAGTTCTTGCTTTTTGGACATTTGCATTCAGTACTAACCCATCAAGGACGGGTACTTCAGCTAGTGTTTAATAAAATTAAGAAAATAATTGCATTTATTATTCTGACTTATGAATAGATTTTTACGTTACTACTATGCTGATATCGCTTTCTTTCTTAAAGGTAAATCAGTGCCGCCTATCGACACCTTCATGAAAATCACGGGAACAATGTTAATTCCCCTCCCTCCCGGACAAAAGGTAGCTTATGTGTTAATTCGGGGTATAAACTATCCCCATTCCTTTCATCGAAATCCGTCCATCCGCTTCAGATTGAAAGAATTTATAATATTAGTAGGATGTTATCGTTTCACTTTATCATGAAGTGCACTCATATAATAAACATGTATTTAAATATTGGGCAACTCACAATTGCTACTCTTAATATATTCAACTACAAAAAGGCAGTTTTGTCACTGATGAAATACAAACAAAGAAAACAAGAACGATTAATCGTGCGAGACGCATTGGTTATAAAACACTTTTTGACACAATCTTATTCTTTAGTTTTATGATCTTCATTCCTGTTCAGGAGCGTAAGGAGCTTTGACATGGAATTTGTTTCCAATATACGGCTGCGGAATTCATCGAAATGAAATGGCTGGTCTGTATGTTGAGAATGGAGTTACAGTTCTTCAAAAGACTAAACCGAAATGGGTTTTCATCAAGTAAAGCCTCTCATCGTTTTGGATCGTCAATCCTTTAAGGGCAAAGTCAGCCGCCTCAGTAGCGATTTCCCTTCTGTTTCCTGTTCTCTAGCATGAGTTTTTAAATGGCTTGCTGTGTGGAAGTAGCTTATATTCAATATCAGCTTTGAATATTTATGTTGAACGATCATATTAGCTATACTATCCTTCGGCACACCAATTACTTCTGAATTTATGAAAGTATTACTTAATTTATCAAATCCCAGTTAGATTTGCCACTAGGCCATCAAACTTTCAGCTTGGCAGTATTTCTCAACTCTACTAGAAAAAATTAAAAAGTGCTTAACTCTCATCCAAGTGGTTTGTTGTCTTTGGTCGACCAGAGTCCCATGACACACACAGCGAGGAATCAACAACACCAGTACGGTATAAATTAGCATCGCCGACTTACCTCTAACGGATAAAGAATTAAAGCGCGTTACCATCTTTTCGGGACGCCCTGTACGATCCTTAGCTGATCCAGGCTCTCCTTCAAATGTTATGCAATAAAGTTATGTGCAAATGCAAACACTCCCAGGGCTTTCTCACCACACACGATTAGCATATAACCTGCTGTCCGAATGGTCTAACATATTCGGACGCCTTACCTTAATAAAAGTAGCAAAAGAAGCCGTTTTCTCTTACTGGTAGCGTTTTCCAGCCTGCATAAAAAATCGGCGAGATTTTCTCTTATTCAGTCAGAGAGAGAAAGAAGGACACGTTGAAGTCGACGCCAGCTCTTTCAATGAATGGTTCTTGCGTGTGTATTTGTCAAGATGTTCATGTTTTTGGAAAGTTGCGTTTGTAGATTGAGTTGCTTTTTTTGTTTTGCTTTTTTAGTATTTCAGGGACGGGAGGCGTGCCTTGGTCCGGATGACTTTTTTACGGGCGAATGCGCATTCACGTCTGGAGAAAACCGACCAAAACTCCAATTATAAAAGCATTACAAATTCTTCGCACCAACACAACTTCGATCTTATTTTATTTTTTGAGGGGGAGAAGCAGGGGACGGCTAAAGCAGTTACATAAATGATATTACTTTTAGCATCCCAAATTTATCTCTGCCCTACTTGAGTAATTCGAGTACAACTATGCTTTTATTTCATGTAAGAAATTAAATTTCTTCAGTGTAGAATCGAGATATTTAAATACTCGTTAAATTTAATGAAGTTATTACCAATAAGGGGGGAATGGGGGGAGGAAACCCTAAGAAATTAAAAGGTCTTAGAAAAAAAAAGAAGTTTATCAGATAAAATACAGAAATGAGAAAAAATAATAATAAAGTAACTTTATCCACTAAATTAGCAGAATTCGCTGAATGAGTCGATAAAAATCGATAGAGTTAATGATTTTTTTTCTTCTTCGTTTTTGTTCTGGCAATATTTTTTAATCAATCAGAGAAATTCTTTTTCCTTAAGCATGGTATACATAATACACCAAATCCCTCGTTACTCTCTTCCAAAAGGTTAATTAATCATCAAATTAATCTGAATATCATTGCTCTGTTGTAAAAACTAAAAAACTAAAACCAAGAAAAATAAGCATTAATTCCTTTCGACACTTAGTTTTGTGCTCTTAGTAATTAAGTATATTAATACAGTGTATTTAAAAACATTATTAAAATATACACAACGGTATCTCTTCCAATCAATGCCCAAGAGCTGATTCCTAAATTGCACGTCGTAGATAAGTTGTTTGAGTATTTAAGAGTTAATAAGAGGTAAGATATGAGGTACATTAAAAGATTATTTTAGATGCTATTCTTCTGAAGCTTTTACGATCACCTTGTATCCTAGAAAACGCTAGAAATTATCTACAAGTTTATTTACAATTTTACGCGAAAATATCAAATAACAGTTAACTATATTTGCTTGAATTTTTGTAAAAATATCAACGAACAATTAAGTATGTATGCTTGGATTTTTAAAAGTATCATGCATACTTTAGAAAATCTATAAACATCTATTTTTAAATATTTCACATATATTTTTTGCTATAACGCACAATTTCATACTAAATATAACGTAATATACATTAAAGAAATGCCAAAATATGAGTTACCATTATAAATACCGGATGGATGCCCGTTTTTCTTACTGTGAGAAAGCGGACATTTTCTTGAAATTAATATAATCGGAACATGATGGCCTAAATTTTACAATTTTAGTCAGTGGCCTAAAGGATAAGACACTGATAATTGGTAGATGGCTGAAGTTTAAAGGTCCAAGGTTTTCTGTACAAGTACGCGGCTTTCGATCTAACAGTCTGGAGTTTTGGGTGGTTTTCTTCAGATGTAACGTGAATACGTGTTAAAATCCCTTATAAAGTTCTTCCCCCAAGGCATCCTCCCTTAGGCTGGTAGGCCTCGTGTAGCTTTGCCTTAACCACAACCAAGCAAATGACCAATCGGAGCATAATTGTTCAAACATAAGAGAAAACTTTATTTTTCTTTTTAAAACTTTGTTACTCTTAAATGATGTCGAAAGAGTTATAATTTGCTATGAGGTACACATACAGTGCTCAGTTAATTTATTGATACAGACTGTGGTTGGCTTCACGAAAAGCGTACAAAGTCATGTACTGCAGACGAAACTATGTATGGTATTGACGTATTAGCCCGTCACACAATAAGCACTGCCGTATAAAGGCAGTAGGAAATGGCAACAACTGGATTTTCAGTATGCAATTGTTTCCATCAATGAAATCATAGCTACACACCGAACATTGAAATGCACTGTTTCCTTTCATTTTAAGTCAATAGATAAAAGCTAGCTGATTTTCCCGATTAAAAAAAAAAAAAAAATGTATTTCCTCCCGCGTTTACCTCCGGATGCAGCATTTGGTGTAAAAGCGACTTATGAACTGTTTCGACCCTTTCTCCACGCTGGCAGCATCTGGTGTTACAAGGGAGATTTTCCCCTTTTCATTTTGTTTTACTAGTTTGTTTATTTTTTTCTTTTAAGCCGAAAAAAAAAATCTTATTGGTATTGAAATATAAATAACTCGTAGCTCAACGATAGCTGCTTGGTTTTAGCTAAGTGATCCTTCATTAAGAGATTTTCGAATTACACACACACACACACAAAAAAAAAAACACACAACAACAACAACAACC
Organism: Cheiracanthium punctorium; assembly: GCA_038373885.1. NCBI lineage: Eukaryota > Metazoa > Arthropoda > Arachnida > Araneae > Cheiracanthiidae > Cheiracanthium > Cheiracanthium punctorium. The sequence goes on along the minus strand of JAWZYV010001411.1, from coordinate 393,460 downwards.
AAAAAAAAAAAAAAAAAAAAAAAAAACAAATCGCGTGTGTGGACTTAAAAAAAGAACTTTGGGTAAAAAGTTAAGATATCTTTCTGTCTTTAACTACCTTAAATATGAATCTAATGCGGCAAGTTTTTTTAAACATGTCATTGCAACGCTCTGTACCATGCATTCTATGAAAAATTTTATGTAGTATAATATATTTATTAAAAGGGTATGCAAAAATCAATGATCGATGAAAAAATAGTTCGATTAATAATAAAATATAAATATCAGTCGTACATGAACAGATGTATAAATTAATAATAATAACCAATCATGGTTTGCTTTAGATAAATCGATTATTATTAGTAATAACTTTAACAATTAAAATAATAGTATCATCATCAACAACATTGGCACGACAGCCCCTTATGGGCCCTGGCCTTCTTCAGAAGTCTTTCCCATTCCACCCTCTTCCCTGCAGTGGACCTCCAGTTAATACTATACTAGAACTTTTAAACTAATGTTTTGTTACGGTTTAAAAATCCTTATTCATTTTAATTAAAATGATGGCCATAATTTTTTTTTCAAGAAAAAGTCATTCTGTTTTTTTTTTTCTTATGCAGTGATGGTAGGGGGAGAGCGGGGATTGTTTATAAACTTTAACCCTGCTCACGACACGTTCTTTCGCTAACAGCGGCATCATCATAAGCATCTGAGAGCATTCGATGAACTTCGGTCGCAGATTTATTCATTACTAAAGTAGAAAACTATAACCGCTCTCAAATAACGAGAATTTAGCTCGTAGGCATACAGAATTTTCAATCGAGAATAACTTATCATACAGACAAAAATCGACTCAGCTTCTATGGGGATATGTTGACAGGTGTCCAAGTTTACTGTATGATGAGCGTCTAAGGTCTATGTATTTCGACTACTACTTCCTGCTGAACCATTTATAGGAAAACAGCAGAAACAAATTTGTACACCTAATAAAATGTAATTTTCGAAATCCTTTTCAGTGAGGCACATTTTTATGTAAGACCCCCTCCGCAATTGGCTCTCTTGATTCTTTCTGTATAGAAAGGGTGTCCCAAAAACACTGACCTTCGTTTTTATTACTTAAGTATTGATAATATAGAATATGCTGCAAAGTTAAGCAAAGAAAGGCACATAATTATATGGTATCCATTAAAATTTCCAGGAGACTAAACCTAAATAATTAAAAAAAAATTATTATACGGTCCCAGTACTAAAAATTCCCAGTTATAAAATGTGCTCCCACACATTAATTAGTTGATTTTACAAAATTTCAGCCTTTCAATAAAAAGAGTCAGAGATATGTTTAAACAAAGTTGGTGAGTGGCTATACAATAACAGTAATAGCAAATGTATGCAATTTTGCAATCCTTTTTCTTTCTGAATTTGTGCACAGCCACTGAAACGCGATGTGATTTTTCTTTTCTTTGAGGGCCATTGAAAAGTTATTTGATTCGACTTATTTTTCCTTTCATTTCACTGAAACTTTTTACCGTGAAAAACTTGTTTGTTTGTTGTTGGTGTAATTATGGCAACGCTACGCTAGGACGATCTGGCAAGGATGGGGTAGCCCTTGGTAGGAGGACACTCTAAGATGTTCTAACGCGTATTCACGTTACATCTGGAGAAAATCGTCCAAAACTCCAGACTGTTAGATCTATAGACGAGCGATGGGACCCGAACCCGGAACCTTCACACTTCGACCGTCTACAATTTTCAGCGACATAACCACTGTGCCATGGTGAGGCATGGTGAAAGACTGAATGAAATTTTAATCATAAAGTTCTGTGACTTTTACGTAGCTCTGCAATTCATTGTATATGTTTATCATCAGTAACAAAGCCTAGGTCTCTGTTTTTGGAACACCCGGTATATAGATCTCCTATCCTACATAAGTTACTCAACATATATCGCGCATTTCTAGATTTTTAAAAATGAAGGGTCGCTAAAACTAGTAGAGTCGTCACAAAATGACACAAAGCACAGAACACCAAGATACACTTCAAAATGATCAATAAAGCACAAACTGCAAATCATACATTTTTATTTCCCTTTCTTTTTTTAAAAAAAGAAAGAAATCCTGCTCCCACCTATAACAGGCAATCTGCCAAATGGTTATGACCTACATTTCCGTTCCTCGGCACTTGGAACATCTGCCCAGAGCCAAAGATGAAACGAAAAATTGAAAATTATTCGCTACGGGCTCTCTCACTTTACTCCATAGACTGACTGACTTGCAAGCTCAAGCACCGTCCTCCTTGCTCTCTCTCGTTCCACCATTTGCGCCAGATTGGATCCGATATCTTTGTTGCTAGCCGAGATGTACCCGTTGTTCGCATGAAAATTAAATGTATTTTACCAGGTAACGCACATTTAAAAGAAGGAAAAAAATTGCCCATGTATAGAAATATAAATTCTGTATTTTACTATCTATGTGTGCATTTATAAATGAGTGCAAAAAATTTAATTTAAAAAAAAATAAAAGTATTACGGAGTGTGATTTTTATGAAAACGTTCACTTGGATTTCAAAAAAAATTTTTTTTTAGCATTATGCAAACAGTTAGTTAAAGTAGTTGCCATAAAGGGGTTACTACCGTGCATAAGACACCAAACCTGAGGAAAAGAGACTTAAAATACATCAAACATGTAGCCTATGAAAGTGCAGTCTATGAAAGACTGAGGACTGACAATATCTTTAAGCATTCCCTTCGGTATAAAAAGGCTCAGAGATATGTTCAAAGTTGGTAAAGGGCTATACAACATACCAATAATTGCAAAAACATCGTGTATTTATTCAATCATTGCTTTCTTTCGTAATTTGTGTACAGCCCGAAAACACGATTTTCAGGTGATTTTTCTCTTCGAGAGCCACTGAAAAGTGACTTGAGTCAACATAGGCTCAATTTCATATGAGCCTTTTTATGATGGAAATTTGTGTAGTGTCTGATTAATGTATGGGTGATACATATTAATAATTGTGAATTATTTTGCACGGGGACAGTGTAAAAATTTAAAATTGGCATTTATTTAGATTTGATTCCCGGGAAATTTTAATCCATAGCATAAAATTCTGTACCTTTTTTTACATAACTTTGTTTTATGTACGAGGGATATTTGGAAAGTAAGTACCGTTTTGTAAAATAATTAGTAAAAAAATGTTTTTTAATCAATTTTATTTTTACATGAAAGAGCATACCTTAAGTATTTTTCTACATAGTTTCAGCCAATGTTCAAACACTTGTCATAGCGGGTTATCAGCTTTTCTGTACCTTCTTCATGGAAACTTACCGCTAATGACGATAACCACGACTCCACAGCGTTTTTCACCTCATCGTCGGAATCCCAAATTGCTTGCAACCTAGCTCACGCTTCATGTGCAAGAACAAGCAGTAGTCGGACGGCGCCAAGTTTGGGCTGTACGACGGGTGATCGAACTGCTCCCAACGAAACTTTCAAATCATCGTTTGAGTGTCACGGGCAGTATGGGGCCGAGCATTCTCCTGGAGCAACACAATCCTTTGCTGGGCATTCCTCTCCGTTTATTTTGAATTGCACTTCGCAGTTCCCTTAAACTCGTGGTTATCGTCATTGGCGGGAAGTTTCTACGAAGAAGGTATAGAAAAGCTGGTAACCCGCAACGACAATTGTTTGAACATTAGCTGAAACTATGTAGAAAAATAGTTTAAGGTATTATCTTTCATGTAAAAATAAAATTGGCTTGAAAAACTTTACTAAGTTTTTTTTACAAAGCTGTACTTACTTTCTGAATACATCTCGTATATGATCAATATTTAAGGAATAAAAGCCTAGATTTATGTTTTAGAACACCCTGCATATATATACACACAGTATAAATACACATATATCAGTTTTACTCATTGAAAGAAATTCAGCAACTGATATTCAAGGGAATTGCATCGTCTTAGATGTTCTCACCACAATGAATCACTGTTTTTCACGAGAAACATTTTTTCACACTTTGAGTTGGGGAATTTTCTCCGAAAACAGGATTGAGACATAAGTTTAATACTCAAATCAATTCTTTTTCCCACTGCGTTCCGAAACTTTCCTTTTGCCTCACCTTCGTAAACGGATTTATACGTTCAGATAGGAATCGGACACCTTTTTGAACAAGTTTTGAAGGCTTAGGAAGAAGCTCTACCCCCGTCCCTTCTCTCTACATCGCAGGAGTAATATTTTAGGAATCATCTTACTGGCATTAAAGTTTTTAAAGGTACTAGATCATTTTGAGGCGATATCCGAAGCAAAATCTCATAAAAGTTTTGCTCAACCACTTGATATCTTCAAGTTTTAATCCTCTGGGTGGATGAAATATAAAAGTTCTAATGTCTGATCTGCCATTTTCGCTACATTGCGTCTATATATATATTACTTACTAAAAAATTCTTATATCATATTCAGTTTTTTAACATTAAAGCTTGTAATTCGTATTAAGAGCCCATTTTCTCTTAATTAGAGTTGCTTTTAACCAAATTTATTGTTTTCGTTGCACTTACTCTGCAGCATGAGTAGGATTTTTCACGGATATAGATCATTATTTTTTTCTCCCCTATAATATTAATCTTGAAGTCTCTTATGCTTAATCCCAACCTATTTTTGACCATTGTCGAAAGACACCGCATTTCCCCATCTTGTGACCACTATTGCTTACCCGCAAGTTCCTGCAGATAGCTCGAAGACCCATGCTGGAAAGCGATGTCGATATCACGTTTTGAGTCTTTTACAACGATGACATGGAACAGGCTAAAATTGTAAAAAGAAAATCCACGTATAGACCTACTTGTTCAGGCAAGAGTTGTTTAAAAAATTAGACAGCTGTTTTGAATTAAAAACTAGAAAACTCGTCATTAGTGCACGAATGAGTCATTTCAGCATTATGTAAAAAGTTCTTGTTTGTGTAAGTTTACAAGTGTTTTTCATTGTGTGTTTTTACGTGTTGACAAACTATGTGGGTTTATTACAATTAAAACAGAATTTCGGGGAAGGAATTCTACGTTGAATCAGTTCTAGAGGTTTCAATGCTGACCAGCAAAGACTTAGGTGGGTATATGGTTGTGCGCATACTGTGGTAGATGACCTATCTTTCCAGTTTAAGAGATCTCACTAGATTTAAAGACTTTTATTTATACTTGGGGAATAAATTTTCAACTTTGGAATTAGTGATATTTTAGGGAATTTTCACCTTTATTTTGGGACTTTTCACATAAATATGGAGGCTTGTTTTCAAAAATTCAAAAATTGTAAGTAGTACCAGGAAAAAAAAATAGTGTTAAGATTACTATTTGGAGAAAAGGTGGAACAAAAATGCAGTTAACTGATGAACTGACAAATATTTTTACCATTATGTTTTTGAATGTCGTTGTCCGATAGTACAGAATAAACATTTCAAATATACAGTCGTATTGTCGATGTCTGTTATTCAAGAACTCGTGCGAACCACTAAAATATTTCATACAATCTAGTCGTAAAATCGTCTACAAGAGTGTGTTCGTGACCTCTTGTTAGTACGTATAATCTCTACTACGAATGTTCATAAAAGCGAGCGTCAAATGTATAAGCATTTATAAGTAGTAAATTTAACTAAAACATGTATTGTAAAATAGTCTTAAAAATAGAACACAACATTTTATCTGATAAGAATTTTGTTTTTATTTCAAAGAACGTTTTATAGATTTAAAGTTACATTGAAATATCAAAAGAAATTATACAGCATTGTAAGTTCAATACAGACTCATTTTCAGCTTAGTTCGCAATTAGTTTTAAAATCTGAGTAAGTTCCCGTTAGAATCATACAATCATAGCCTAGAGTCTAAGCTTCAATGCTCATGTTGATTTTTGGAGGTCGTTTCTGATTTTCTGAACAGTCTGGAAGATTTAAGCTTTTGCTGTTTTGAAGAAGAGTTCATTAACGATATCAAGACAAAGATTAGTATTTATTAAAGTCAAAAAAAGTTTGAAATGGTTTGTTTCAACCTAGACTATTGGTTCCTGTAGAATAGATAGGGTATCAAGTTCGCTTAAACCATCCCCAGTTGGCGAGTCTGCATTTAAAAATTATTTCCACTAATTTTTGCCTGACCACCAAAAGCGCTATTTAAAAATATATCCATTTTGGCGTTTTATTCGGTGGTCTTTTTGTTTGCCTACCCCTGCTTTCGCCAAAGAACTGTTCTGTTTTCATATGAATTTTCCTCAATTCGTCACTTCACCTCTATTCTATTGTAAGGTTTATACCTATTTTTTCACGCTGGCCTCCACCAGATCATTATAATAAATTATTCTTTTGAATAGTTCCTTTTAAAGAAATAGAGGTTTAAAATACTTTATGTCTCTGTACTATTTCGAATCTGAGTTATGCAACAAAACATCAATTAAACCCGAAGTGTAAAAGTAGTTTAAATCAAGTAATTTTTTCGTCAGAAAACCTCCCTACACGTAGCAGCAACTTTTAAGACCATCCTGCGACTTATAAAAGGACATCACAAGCATTTTGTTTCTAACCCACCCCAATCATTATGTTGCGGTATAAAAATTGAACGGGGATTAGTTCTTTTTGTCTTTTCGTTCTCCCGCCGAAATATTTCAGTCATTTTGATGAGCCAATTCGTATTCGGTCGTAAAAGATAGTAGTATTCAACTTTTTAAACTCCCGTGCATTTTCTGAGCTTCCATTATGAAATTGTTATGAAGCCGAGTTTGATTTACGACACGAAAAATTGCAAGTTACACCCTCTCTACGGAAAGGAAGTTGTAAAAAAGTAAAGCCTTCGATACAAGTCAGTGGCATGCTTTTTTCTTTTTCGCCTTTCTCTCTCACCAGTCATATTTGACGTCTTTCACCGCTTAAAAGTCGCTCTTTTCTGTTTTATCGCGAAGGAAAACGAGAAGTAAGAGGTTTGGAAACAAAAAATCGATATTTACTGCATTTAGAAAATGAAAAAGGTTTTTCCGTTTTTATTCAAAACAACGCTGAAATTTATTATTTGGTTAAAGGTACAAATTTTGATTGGGTTTATATATTGTTTAAAATTTGGGATAATATTGAAATATTTTTTTATATTTTTATTGGCTTGCATGGTATTCGGTGTCATATATAGGGTATGGTATTGGTATTGCTAGTAAGGCAAAGCTACTCGAGGGCTCTCAGCGTAGGGAGGGTGCTTTGGGAGGAAAACTTTTTTAAACCGCCCAAAACACCTGGCAGTTTGATCGATGGCCACGTGATGTTCCCGAACCCGAGACCTTCACACTTCAGCTATCTATCATGTTTGGTGTCTTTATCCACTCGACCTTGGTGGGGCCTTCTATAGGGTATGGCAGGTAGGGAACTTTCCATGGATGACACTTGAAAGAAGCCGAAGATTAGATTTCCACTGAGAGATTAATGCAACGAGAATTATTCAACTTGTTTGCTTCCATCATTGCAAGGATCTAACGATAGTGATTCTTCCTTCTGTAGCCATGAGTACTTCCTGGCATGGGTCTTCAATTCTCCAGCTGCAGTCCGTTAGCAATGACTTTAAATACGCATACAGGGTAGTTATAATTAAACTTCCACTATAAATAACATTCTGAAGCTGAAACGCGTGAGCAGATTGTCATCGACTTTGCCGTATGGATTTTCATACGATATACGTTCAAGGAAGTTAAAAAAATAGTTCTAACAGTGTCCACTAGGTGGTGCTGTGCATGGCTTCATATAAGAAATGACTTACACCAGTTAATAAATGTTCAAAAATTATGGAACAAATGTTGAAACTGTGCGTGCATTTCGAGTAAGTCGTTTCCACTGCTATATTTACTATTTTCCTGTACAAAGCACCACCTAGCGGACAATTTTTGAACTTTTTTTTCGAAATTACTTGAGCGCATTTCATGTGTCTATGTACCAAATTTGATTACGATCCGTTCATCCATTTTAGCTGTAGAATCCTGCTTTTAGGGAAAGTTTAATTATAACCACCATCTATAAAACCTATGTCAGTAAACATGGTGCAAAACTTGTGTCATAAGCTAAATTATTCTTATATAAGCACGTTACATACTCTACATATAACCTACAGTATGGTGGTAAGCAGTGGCGTAGCCAGAAAATTTTCATGGGGGGGGTTATGACTACTGCAATTCACATATATGTATACGTGAGTGTGATATGGGAATGAAGAATATACATTTTGTATCGCAAAAAATTGTCATGGGGGGGTTATGACCCCCCTATCGCCCCCTTGGCTACGCCACTGGTGGTACGGAATACTAAAGCCTATGAGTTGTAAATTATTAAAATTCGAATATTATCGTACAAGTAGAAACATGTCATATACGCAACATATCTAAAACCTCGATTCATTGAAAAGATACCACCAGGATTTTAAAATATAGTATTACTGGATTTTCCTTTATACATTCACAACGCCACTGAACAATATTATATTTGTCTATTTTCCATCCATCATTAAAGGATGCACATAGAAAGAGGAAAACACAAATCCTCTCTAGCACTTTATTTTTCGATCGTAAAAACTTTAACCATTTTGATGAGCCAATTTGTATTCGGTCGTAAAAATATTCATACTTTTTAATTCCCGTGCAGCTTTTTTTTGTGTGTGTGCTTCTAGTATGGATTTGTTGTTTGATTTACGACAAACAAAATTGCAAATCTCCCCGTCTACCACGAGGAAGCTGTAAAAAGATTCCGGAACAAATAACTGGCATATTCTTACCTTTTCTTTCTTTTCTATTTTTAAGGACAATGATTGTCGACGTCTTTTACCGCTTAAAAATTACTGTCCTCGCTTTTTATCGCGAAACAAAAGGGGGAATGGAGCTTAAAACAAAATAATATCGATATGTATTTTATCCATTTTAGCATAAACGAAAAGTCAAATGCGCTACCTGTCTTGCTTTTAAAGCTGATATTAATTAATCAGCTTAAAAAGGCAAATGATAATGTGTTTATATTCATTTTCAATTTTATTTTTAGGATAGATTGATTTTACTGACGTGCATGAGTTATCAAATCCACACTTTTTGCAAATCGGGGGTTTTAAAGTAAGATGCACATGATATACTAATATTATAAATGCGAAAGTGAATTCGTTTGTTTGTTTGTTTGTTTGTTTATGACGCTTTCACGCCTAAACCGCTGAATCGATTAGGATGAATTTGGGTTTAGATATAGATGGGACCCTGGAGAAGGTTATAGGCTACTTAGAATTTTAGATTTTTAATTACTTTTTTAATTATTAATTAAAAACCGTTTTTACGTTGCCATGCTTGGCGAGTTTCGTCCGTATCAAATGATTCATGTTTTGAGCTAACAAGAATGCTATTACTTCAATAAAAAAGCGCGTGCATCTGAAAATATTAAATACCACGGAAATTGTGCCAGTTTTATGCCAAATCTATCCATCTATCTATGTATGTATAAATACGCTAAGCAAAACTTTAGTGTCCATTTTGCAGTGCACTACGCAAACGGATGACCGTGAAATTCGGCACAGTTAAAGTTCGTATGGAATTGTTTGTGCGAATGTTAAAATTTTTGTGTAGTATGCTAATGCACCGTAAAAAATTAGAGAAGTCATTTGGCACGTAGTATTTCGCACCAAGTCGGCCGATGGTTTCATTGTTGTGTCCATTTTGAAATAACAACTTTTAGTTTCAGCAGTACTATAGGGTTATAGTATTACAACAAAATTTGCAAAAAGTGGAATTATTACCCAGTTTGTTGATACCCCAAAGACAAAAATGTGCTTTAGCAATGTGCTTGGCGACTTTTTTTAAACGGCGATAAGTGTGCGAAGTGTTGTAAATTCCATGTTTAAAAGCAGTGGAAAAACCTCAAAGGAGATAATAATATATTTACTACTAGCGGCTACCCGCGACTTCGTCCGCGTCGGCTTTAGAATTAGGTCCCGAGAGAAACGAAGCATGTGTGAATAACAAATATGTTTACGACTAAAGAAACTGCATTTAAATATTATTTGCTTTTTACTTATTTTAAATGAAGTATAATGCACGGTACTTCAGTTAAAATAAGAGAGTATACTAAATTTAGATTTTTTTCAGGCATTTGGCGAATAGAGACAGTTACGACAGTATTTGCGAACTCTTTTGAGTGTTCTTGTAAAAGAAATATTTATGCTATATGCATGAATTTTAGCCTATGTTAATCAGGAATAGTGCAGCTTTCTATTAGCGAAAAAGTTTTAGAATCGGCTCTATAGTTACAAAGATACCCATAGAGCGTAATGTATTAGAATTATTTTGAGTGTTCCTGTATAGGAACTATTTGCGCTACATGCATGAATTTTAGCCTATAATACTCAAGAATAGTGCAGCTTATTATCAGTGAAAAAAGTTTTGGAATCGGTTCAGTACTTACAGAGATACACATAGAGCGTAATGTAATTCTTATGAGTATCCCTGTAAAAGAACTATTTGTGATATATGCATAAAAGGTAGCCTATAACACTCAGGGTCCCCGCAGTGTCTGAGAGGTTCTGCTCTCAAAACTTGAAGGTGGGAGGTGCCAGGTTCAAACCCCGGTCGCACCTGTCCACCTAGCCGCTCGCAGTTTTCCGTGTTTTTTTCAAAAACCTCGCGAAAATACGGGCTAGGATACCTTAGAAAATTCAACACACAGTTATTCTCCATATACGCCTAGGACGCTATAGGCCTAGGACTTTCTATCAGTGAAAAAAGTTTTAAAATCGGTTTAGTAGCTAGAAAGTTTCCATAGAGCGCAATGCATTAGCATTATTTTGAGTGTCTTTGTAAAAGAATTATTTATGCTATATGCTTGAAAGGTTGCCTGTATGTTAAACCAGGGCATAAGCTATCTTCATTACAAATTTTTCCAACGATTTTTGTGTGATTCAGTCAAAAACATCGAAACACATAAACGTACACATTTATATTATTTGTAGGATTTGGAAATTTACGAACTTTAAGAAACACATCTGGACTTTTCTTGGTACTTACCTATTATCCGGGCGGTCATTCCCGCCAAACTGTTTTTTCGTCAAATGCGTTGCCAAACGTTTTCAAAACCATTAATAATTTCATGTGCCCCGCATTTATCTCGGCAAAAAATCGCTCGTCTTGGCGGATCGTCGGGATATTACGTAAGTACAGTTTTCTTTATTTATGCTTTTTGATTTGGCGTAGCATCAACATAATTTCCATACTTATTTATGTTTTCCAAATGCATGTGATTTTGCAAATAGAATTTCTGCTTTATTTCAAAAGCATAAATCATTTTGTGCGGGTGATAAAATGTTTTTTAATTAATAGTTAGAAAAATAATTAAAATTTCCGAGCCTCAGGTACACTTTACCGAAGTCATGCGTCCAGGCATGCTCAAATTTTCAAAGATCTGCTTTCTGTAGATTTGTCTGGAGGACATTCATTTTTATTATTAGAGATAGATATATTTGGCATAAAACTAGCATAATTTCCGTATTATTTAATGTTTTTCAGATGCGCGTGCTTCTTTATCGAAGTAATTGCATTCTTGTTAGCTCAAAACATGGATCATATGATACGGGCGAAACTCGCCAAGCATGGCAACGTAAAAACGGTTTTTAATTAATAATTAAAAAAGTAATTAAAAATCTAAAATTCTAAGTAGCCTATAACCATCTTCAGGGTCCCATCTATATCTAAACCAAAATTGCATCCTAATCGATTCAGCAGTTTTGGCGTGATAGCGTCATAAACAAAAAAACAAACAGACTCACTTTCGCATTTATAATATTAGTTAGGATTCGTTAAGTTAGGTCGGAATCCAAGAGACGCTGCTCAGAAACGCGCCAATTCGACAATTTCTTCATAATCTCCAGCCAGGCAGTATGCCAAAGCAAATTTTCTCCAAAAATATTATTGAAGAAATACCTCAGCAATTAAGAGGGAGTGAAAATAACATTATTAATCAAGAAAGAAAAGTCCAAATTTGTTTTTTAAAGTTCATAATTTTCCAAATCCTACCAATAATATAAATGTGTACGTTTGTGTGTTTAGATGTTTTTGACTGCATCACACACAAATGGTTGAACGGATTTGGAAAAATTTGTAATGAAGATAGCTTTTGCCCTGGATTAACATACAGGCAACTTTTCAAGCATATAGCATAAATATTTCTTTTACAAAAATACTCAAAATAATTCTAATGCATTGCACTCTAAAAAATTGCTAATTCTAAGGCATTAAAGCTAGAACTTAAACACAAAAACGAAAATTTTATCCTGTAAAAATTAGGAAAAGATATGGTTCATATCTAATACTTAACATTGACAAAACCTAGTAGTGTCAAAGTCGCAAAAAGAAAAGGATATTGGTAATCGTTGGGCCCTACATCATGGCCAAATGGATAAGACCCTAAACAGGGTAGAAGGCTGAAATGTGAAGGTGTAGGGTTCTCTCCTAACGCACGGCTGTTAGTCTAACTGTGGAATTTTGGCTGGTTTTCTCCTGATGTAACGTAAATGCGCGCTAGAACCCTTAAACCTTTGTGTCACCGTGCTTCAGATCTGCAACATACCAATTAAAACTGTAAAAATTAATCAGATTGTATTAAAAATATTTGAATGATTTATTTTTCTAGAATAACGTGAGGATAAAATAATTTTAAAATAATCTGAAAAGTTTGTGATATATTTATTATTATTGTAACACGAAACTGTACTTTGTCCTTCAGCAGTGGCACTACTGATTATTGCAGCACACATAGTGTTTTCTCGTAAGTCAACCTCACAAGAATGGCTGCAGTGGCGGCTAGTAGCTTCAGTTACAAGGGTTGCTGTGTCAAGAAAACTGACCCATTCTTTTAATGTTTCGTAAGAAGCAATAATCCTAACTAATATTATAAATGCGAAAGTGAGTTTGTTTATTTATGACGCTTTCACGCCTAAACCGCTGAATCGATTAGGATGCATTTTGGTTTAGATATAGAGGGGACCCTGGAGTTGGTTATAGGCTAATTAGAATTTTAGATTTTTAATTACTTTTTAATTATTAATTAAAATCCGTTTTTACATTGCCATGGTTGGCGAGTTTCGTCCGTATCAAATGATTCATGTTTTGAGCTAACAAGAATGCTATTACTTCAATAAATAAGCGCGCGTGCATCTGAAAAACATTAAATACCACGGAAATTAAGCCAGTTTTATGCCAAATCTATCTATCTGTAATAATAAAAATGAATGTTCTCCAGACAAATCTACAGAAAGCAGAGCTTTGAAAATTTGAGCATGATTGAGCCCATAACTTCGGTAAAGTGCACCTGAGGCTCAAAATTTTGAAATTTTAACTACTTTTCAAACTATTAATTAAAAGCCGTTTTATCGCCCGCACAAAATGATTTATGCTTTTGAAATAAAGCAGAAATTCTATTTGCAAAATCACATGCATTTGAAAAACATGGAAATTATGTTGATTTTACGCCAAATTAAAAAGCATAAGTAAAGAAAAGGGTACTTACGTATTATCCCGGCGGTCCGCCAAGACAAGCGATTTTTTGCCGAAATAAATGCCGGGCACATGAAATTATTAATGGTTTTGAATACGATTGGCAACAGTTTGGCAACCCATTTGACGATAAAACAGTTTGGCGGGAATGACCGCTGGGATAATACGTAAGTACCAAGAAAAATCCAGATGTGTTTCTTAAAGTTCATAAATTTCCAAATCCTACCAATAATATAAATGTGTACGTTTGTGTGTTTGGATGTTTTTGACTGAATCACACAAAAATGGTTGAACGGATTTGAAAAAATTTGTAATGAAAATAGCTTATGCCCTGGATTAACATACAGGCAGCCTTTCAAGCATATAGCATAAATAATTCTTTTACAAAGACACTCAAAATAATTCTAATGCATTGCGCTCTATGGAAATTTTGTAGCTACTAAACCGATTCTAAAACTTTTTTCACTGATTAAAAGTTACATTATTCCTGAGTATCATTGTTTGTTTTTGGATTAAGACCGATTGACTGCACTAGGGTCCTAGGCCTATATGGAAAATTCCTCTGTGGGGGATTTTCTAAGGGATCCTAGCCCGTATTTATGCGAGGTTTTTTAGAAAACCACGGAAAACTGGGAGCGGCTAGGTCGACAGGCGCGACCAGGGTTTGAATCTGGCACCTCCCCCCTTGCAGTTTTGAGAGCAGAACTTCTTAGACACTGGTGGCATCCTAAGTGTTATAGGCTACCTTTAATGCATATATCACAGATAGTTCTTTTACAGGGATGCTAATAAGAATTACATTACGCTCTATGTGCATCTCTGTAAGTACTGAACCGATTCCTAAACTTTTTTTACTGATAGTAAGCTACACTATTCTTGAGTATTATAGGCTAAAATTCATGCATGTAGCATAAATAGTTCCTTTACAGGAACACTCAAAATAATTCTAATACATTACGCTCTCTGGGTATCTCTGTAACTACAGAACCGATTCTCAAACTTTTTCACTAATAGAAAGCTGCTCTATTCCTGATTAACATAGACTAAAATTCATGCATATAGCATAAATATTTCTTTTACAAAACAGTTCGCAAATACTGTCATAACTATCTCTATTCGCCAAATGCCTGAAAAAAATCTAAATTTAGTAACTCTGTGCATATTCTCTTATTTTAAATGAAGTATACTACCATGCATTATACTTCATTTGAAACAAGTAAAAAGCAAATAATATTTAAATGCAGTTCCTTTTGTCGCAACAATATTTGTTATTCACACATGCTACATTTCTGTCGGGACCTAATTCTAAAGCCGACGCGGACGAAGTCGCGGGTAGCAGCTAGTGGGTATATATAAGAAAAAATTCTGTACGTCAGAAAAAAAAAAATATTTTTTAACATTAATTGCTATACTTTTAAGTTTTTATTTACATACGGCAAACAGTACTGCAATAAGAGATAATACCACCCGTATTGCAGTAAACAATTATAAAAATTTCAGTTGTTGAAATATAATGGGTTAAAATGACCTTCACCCAGGGCAAATACCCGTCGTATTATTTTTAAATTTAATGATAAATGTTGTATTTCAAGTGTTTGGAGATTTAGTCATCTATTTAACTCTAAGCTACTCGCGTTAATAAACTCAGCAAAATTGATTAGTATTTCGTCAAGAGATTAGTTTTAAGTCAAATACAATAATCAAGTGTTGTAATAAATAAAAGTCACTGCAAATAAGCATTTACGCATGAGGACAAGTTTAAAGGTGAAACAGAATTCAAGCAGCCGTCGTTCAAGCTCCAGTGGTGCAAATATACACCAGCGTAGGGTAATTAAGCGCTAAAAAAAATGCTCGCTATTTCAAGCTGGCCTAAAACTTTTTGTACTCACTGTACATAACTGTACACTGTACATACACTGTTCTAAAAAATTGGCAGCACGCTTTAATTTCATTAGGGATAAATGAGTAATATTAGTTGAAAAAATGTTCAAAATAAGATAGGAAAAAGTTCCTCTCCTTAATTTTCAAAAAGTTACACTTCTTATATTTGTATACGATACCCGTCCGAAAACATATCAATTAGTAAAATGTGCCCCATACACTAATGAAGTGATGCACAAAGTTTCGGCCTTTCATCATTAAACGTCACAGAGAAATCTTTACACGAAAGTAGTCGAGGGCTATACTTGAATTTGAATGTAAATGTTTATTGCTTGTGCAAAAAAATATTCGCTTTCGTTACTTCTGGACGACCCCCGAAATGCTATCATCCGCGTGATTTTTTTTCCCTCTCCGAAAGCTGTTGAAAAGTGGTTTAAGTTAGCATATATTTATCTTCATACCTCTGGCACTTTTTAGGATATAATTCTCAAATCGTGTGCATCACCTCCTTAGTGTATGGGGCACATTTTACTACTTGGTAATTATTTTACGGGGATCGTATATAAATTTAAAAGTGTCACTTTTTGATAGTTAGCGAGAGGAATTTTTTCTTCTCGTAGCTTTTTTTCCGACCTTATTTTGTACATTTTTTCAATTTGCATTGTCTGAATATCTCTAATAGATAAAGAATTAAAGCATATTTGGGCTATAAAGCTGTATAAACTACAGTGCGCGAAAAAAGTATAAGGACAACATTTAATTGCATGAAAATATGCTTTATTTCCATTTCACCTAAATGAAATTTTTATAATTCTTACCTCTGCTGCATAATTTTGTGATAACACTTATACCCCATAAAAAGCAAAATTTAGCTTCAAAATATTGATTTTACAAAATTTAACATTAAAGAAAATACGGAAAAAATTATAAGGACATGTTCTAAAATACTTAAAAAATGTTTCGATAATCAAGAAAACTACCTTTTTTTTCAATCACTTGAATAAGCCGAGAGGTCATAGATCCTGAAAGATCTTTTAAAATGTCCACAGATATTTTTTCCCAAGCGTCTTTCATAGCAACGACAAGATCTTGCGTACATTGATACTGTGTGCCGTTTTTATAAACTTCTCGGGCTAGAAGTCCCCATAAGTTTTCGATTGGATTAAGATCGGGACTTCTCGCCGGCCATTCAAGTAAATTTACAGAATTAGCTTCAAACCACAGTTTTGCGCTCGTAGAAACGTGTACCGAAGCATTATCCTGCTGAAAAATATAGTCCCCTGAAGTAATTAGTGGCGCTTCAAGTAACAAACTTTCTCCTAACATATCAACATACCTGTCCGAATTCATTTTACGGTTAATAAATACAATTGGAGTGGTTCCATTTGCCGCAAAAGCGCCCCATATCATAACCGAGCCACCACCATATTGACGCCTGGAAAACACTTCCATGGTCCTTCGCAGATCATACCAAAAATAACGAAAACCATCAGGTGCATCAAGATTGAACTTTTTTTCGTCCGAAAAAATTACATCAGCCCACTTTTGACCAAGAGAAATGTATTTTTTGGCAAAGTCAACACTTCCTTTCTTATGATGATTTGTAAGAGGTGGGGGTGACACTAATTTCCCGTAAGAAACTTGAGGATGTTTACTCAAAACATTTTGAACAGTCCTTGTTGAGCATGGTAAACTCAAATTTTGTCTAACTTCATTTGCGGTTTCTTTTTTCTCGCAAGCTCTCCTTACAATCCTTCTTTTTTGTCGACGAGTGAGAATTTCTGGTCTCCCAGTTCGCCTTTTCATACCATACATCCCAGGATTTTTTAGAAAATTATAAACCACCGTTTTAGATCTCTTGATTCTTTTTGAAATTTCCCACCCACTTAATCCACATTCTCGAAAAGCAACAATTTTTCCTTTTTCAGAGTCAGAAAGTTGAGCTCCGTTGGGCATCGTTAAAAATTTACTCTGAAAGTCGCCGAGTGGGAAATTCTTTTCGCAAATGAATCTATTTACTCGGAATTGTCATTTTATGCTTTCAAATATGCAAATTTTTAAATAATTACTGGGGAAAAAGCAATGTCCTTATACTTTTTTCCGTTTTCATTTAGGTTTAAAAATCAAAATTTAAATTTTAGCAGATTTCAAATTGAAAATTTTAATTACTTTACGCATGGAATATTTTAGTTTTACTTCTATTTTTGCTGCAAAAATTTGCATACGATTCTGTAAACAAGGCTTCTAGATTTGGCAATTTTTCGCGTGTCCTTATACTTTTTTCGCCTACTGTAGTTGCTTACCCGTTCTTCGTATGGAAAATGGTAAATAATTTTTTTTATGTATATGGTAGAGAATTATTTCCAGCGATGCGGAATCTTAAGTGTGTGACATTATTTGGGTCGTGTTGCAAATTTTGCGTTAGAGCTAATAAACCGCGTTCACATACAGTGGAATTGCAATATTATGACACTGAATGTGTCTCAATATTCTTTGTAATGTAAAAAGTAGAAATTCAGTTTTTGCTGATGAAGCTGTTTTTATCTCATTTAAGTATGGTGCACACCTTGCCAACCGGAATTATTTTGCACGGAAGAGGGGGATATAAAATTTTTATATTTGCACTTATTTGGATTTAATCTTTTGAACATTTTAACCGATACCATAACATTCTGCATTTTTTAAAAATCGTAACTTGCGATTTACCGTATATGATCAATATTTATGGAATAAAGCAAGCTTACGTCTGTGTTTTTGGGACACCCTGTATGAACTCTCTGCACATATGTAAGTTTAATGAATAACGAACTGACAGCATTGTAACGTATGAATAAGCGTTCCATTACATATGATGACATCACAAAATCAACAAGCAATAGCTTTTGGTTGTTTTTTCTATATTAATATTTGTAAAAATCAAAAATAGAAAAAAAGTATTACTTTTATTTTTCCATTCTTCCAACGTAAAAATTTAGCCATTTAGATGAACCAATTTGTATCCGATCGTAAAAATACTCATACTTTTTAACTCCTGCTTTTTTTTTTAACTTGTGAAATTGTTTTAAAGTGGAGTTTGATTTACGGTTCGCAAAATTGCAAGTTACCTCCCCTAGTAGCACAACTAGTTCAAAAAACGTTTAAATTACGTTGGAAACACGTTTTTTGACGTAAAAAAACGTGTTTTAAACGTCTTTTGGACTAATTGTGCTACTAGGGTCGATGCCATAAGGAAGCTGTAAAAAGCTTTCGATACACAAGTCACTGGCATATTTTACTTTTTCTTTTTTTGTTTCTGACAATGATTGCCGTCGTCTTTTACTTCTTAAAAGCCGCTTTTCAGTGTTATTATAAAAAACCCAACGGAGTTTAAAGAGTCTGAAACCAAAAAAGATATTTAACGCTCCCCCCCTTCCACTTTCATGAAAATGAAAAAAAAAATCTCCCTTTTTTCATTCCTTTGTAATTTCAAAATTTCTAGTCAGGTTTAAACCTTTGAAGTTCAACCATTTCCCAATAACAAAAAAAAAAAAAAAAGGACGGCCGTTGCCATCGCTCAATTTAACTACCAGCAAGATGGCAGACGATCAAATCGTTCATCGCGTGCCACAGATCTAGAGACCATTTTTTAACACAGAGTTGCTGTGCGCGCAGTCTGTGTCAAAAAATGGTTTCTAGTCAAAATGTCAATGGTGTCAAAAAATGGAAAAAATTCCTACTTAGTAAAATATGCCCCAACACTGATGAGGGGGATGTATAAGATTTGAGAATTATACCCTAAAAACGTCAGAGATATGAAAAAAAAAATTCTGACTTAAATCACTTTTCAATGGGTCTCGAAGGGAAAAAAATCACGTTGGACTATCGCATTTCGCGGGGTTGTCCAGAAATTACGAAAATGAATAATTTTTTGCACAAGCAATAATCGTTTACATTCAAATTCAAGCATGGCCCCTGATCATCTTTGTTTTAAAATATCTCTGGCACTTTTTGTGAAAAGCTGAAATTTTTACATCATTCCATACATTTTGTGTGTAGGGGACACATTTTACTAACAGGGAATGTTTTTTTGTTTTGCACGGGACTCGCACACAAATTTATAAGGTGTCACTTCTTGAAAATTAACGAGAGGGTTTTCTTTTTTTAACTCTTTGAGGCGCAACCCTTTCCCGATGCTGGAAAAAGGGCAGCCGTTGCCATCGCTCGACTTAACTACCAGCAAGATGGCGGACGATCGAAACGTTCATCGCGTGCCACAGATCTAGAGACCTTTTTTTTGACGCAGCTGGTTGTGCCGCCTTTTTTCAGCATTGGGCAATCTATCCAGCTGTTCTCGGATTCTTCCATTTTTCAGCAGATGTCGGTGTTGTTAAAAATAATCGTGACAATTTTTTTTTATGGGAAATGACTTGCTAAAAAGTAAAGGATTCTCGTGGAGCTATGTCATCCGCAACTACTTTTATAGAAATCAAATATATTCTTCGTGACTGGGAACAGTCAAAACGTCAGAGTTTGGTGTTCCCAGAGCGGGAACACTGCGCGTTAAAGGGCTAACGTAGTCTTTATCACACCATTTTTTGAACGTTATTTTCAATTTACATTGGCCACTTACCTATGATGGATAAAGAATTAAAGAGTGTTACCGTTTTTTTTTTTTGGGGGGGGGGGACACCCTGTACATAATATATGCACATACATACAGTCTATAAAGTTGTAAAAAAAAAAAAAAGGTAAAATAAGACAGAATAAATATCCTCGATCGAGCGTCCAATAAAAGTGTCCCTTTTAGAAAAATTTTAATTTCACGGTTGAGCAAACGATATGACTAAAATTAATATCTCTTTCCCTCTTTGCTTCTGTTTTCTCATACGGGTCTGCGAGGTAAGGAGATAGTGGTAAGAGCGACCGACAAAGAGTAAAAAGAATATATAGCGATAGTTAAAATAAAGAAAAAGTTTTTCCAGAGATAATTCTCCCACGACGGACATCCTCTGAATTATGAAGCTCAACTTTCGAACATTCCCAATGTATCTACAGAAATTTGTAACCGAACTGTATTGTTAGACAAACTTCTTCAGGCTCGGAAGAGTAACTTTTAATTTACGACATGGAAGATGG
Organism: Cheiracanthium punctorium; assembly: GCA_038373885.1. NCBI lineage: Eukaryota > Metazoa > Arthropoda > Arachnida > Araneae > Cheiracanthiidae > Cheiracanthium > Cheiracanthium punctorium. Next base: position 372,963 of record JAWZYV010001411.1, on the reverse strand, counting down.
GACGGAATTAATGCCGTCATTGAGAAGAGGAAGGTCGAGTGAGAGACAAAGTTTGTGTTTAGAATTGTATGAACAGAGTTAAGTTTGAAACCCACCAACATTTCATTGCTGAAATAATTTAAAAGAATAAATATAAATGCAGAACATTTCCATACCAGCAAATGGCCGTGATGAACTGGACTCAGAATCAGAATTCCCTCTTCTCTCCAAGGGCCTCCTCTTTTTTATTATTATTTTTTTAAATACTAGGGGCCAAGGCCCCCTAGACTCGCTACTCTCGCTTTTCGTATGAGGCATTCGGGCCCCTAATAAGGCTTATTCGCATAAAAGGCATAATTTCAACAAACAAAACCCAATGGTTGGATCAGATAGAATGTTACCGAGATACACATTGCTTGGTTCTTGCATGTTGCTTGGAACATAAAAATTTAAACTTCGCACTATTCTTAATTATGTGAAACCCCTGGAACACCTTGCGTATTAGTCTATGGCGAATTTTCATATTTTGGTGACTTGAGTATATGTACAGTTAATAATTAGCTCTAAGAAAACAGTACTTCAGATGTTTTCTTTGATAAAAACTACGTAACAGCTTGCCACCAACAGCGACTTTTCATAATTTGGCGATTTACACATGCTCACAACATATAATTACTGCTCATGTAAGGTTCCCGGAAAACCGTTATCCATATTTTCATATACATAATCCTTTGCAGATTGGCGTATTTAGCACCACGAAGTATATCATCTCGCCGTGCTGGCAAATATCTAGAAAAGTGTACTATAACTGCTATAATGGCATAGTTAACGCCACCCAATATTTCTACTGGTAGCAAATACTCCAGCTGGACCGAACCGGCTTTAAAATTATCTGCATTTTAATTATTTTTCATTTTCAAGATACTGGGTTCTAACACTTTTGAACTCGCGATTTAGATTCAACCTGCTTGGAAAGATACCATTTTGCCAGATCGTACCTAATGCCAAAATGGCGCTTTTGAAATCAGTTACAATTAGTTATTCTGTTTTGGAGAAACGGATAATCGCTCATTCTAAACTCCTGTTGTCTAAGCGAATTTACCATTTGAAAACTGTCAACAATAATATTTCTTATGTTGCAACATCTCTTTGACTATCCCCCCATCCCTTGGTGACCCACATTAAATTATGGTTAACTTGCATTAACGCTAAACGATTATTTCATTTTTTTCAATCTAGCGATTTATTTGTCGAATACTCTTTCTAGCTCTCAGCTCTACCGCCAGGTTGGCTTTCTGTACTTTCACATTTTTTAAGGGCACTTATCGCTTTGTAATTGTCAAAATCAGCCACGCTTTTTTCGCTGTATTGTCAGCTATCGTCATAATAACTATTAAAAAAAATAAACTTTGTAAAATCAAAGTTTTTATTTTTTTTGAAATGCAACGAGCCCTGGTTAATGCCGATGCAAGATACTAAGTTTAACAATCACAAATGATTATCAATTTTAAAAACTACTGCAACCGCACCATATCAGCTACGAAACTTTAAGTTAAAAAAAAAAAACACATAAACAACAGCACCAAATAGAATTAAGCATATGAGTTACAGTCACTTTTTATTATTCAGTAATCATAATTTTTGTGTTTTAACAAATTTTACTAAATAATTTTTAGTTACAAAAATTAAACGTAGTTTTTTGGTATTAGCATAACACTTGGCTAAGTTTTTATTGGGTGAGTCAGTACAATTTCATGTTGAAAATGATGTTTTCTTATGTGGAACTTTTTTTTTCCATTCTAAAGCATTTCCCCAAAATTTCTCATTAAATATTAATTGTGAATTTAAACAGTTCCTTCATCATGACAAAACAGTTCATAAGAACAGTTAGATGTTTATAATTAAAAAAAAAGAGTACCATTGAAATGTTACTCCAGGCCTTCACTCAAATGACGAGACACCCAGAGTTCAAACGGAGCAGTTTATTCAAATATTCTTTTGTGTAACAGCGAACAGAAAATAAAATATGTGCATCAGTGTGCCAAATTTGCATATATACATGAGTTAAAATAATTTTATTCAAAATTAAAGCATCCAACAATGCGTACATCAGTTTAGAACTGCAAAAATCTTAATAGGATTAATAGGAATATTATAAAGGATCGTTTTAACAGTGAAAAAGCAAAGGTCAACATATATGGACCTTTGAAGTGAAGAGGTTACACATCGATACAAAATTAAACAGAACGCTTTACACATAGTTAAAAAAGCATTTGTAGACAGAACTCTCACAAAGAAAAAAAAAATCATCGCAACAGCAGATTAAACTATAGAACACAAAGAACAAATTATGGCATTTTTTTTTTTAATACAGCTTTTACGCGCGTTTAATCCAGAATGATGGCAGCACGAAAATCATAGTGAAACACACACAACAATCATCATAAAACAGGGAAAGAGCATAGAAAACAGGCAAACAACAAAACGAACATGAAACAGTTAAATGAATGGGAAAGTCTGGTTTACATCTATTCTTCTAGGGTGAGCATTTACGATGGTTAAAAAATAGATATCTTCAAAGAGTTTTTTTTTATCATGAAAATTAACCAAAACCCACAGACCTCAAAGTATTAAAAAAATATTATTAGTTAATAAATTTAGTAACAGTTTTCACTCCAGCCCCTATAGACCCCGCCCTCCCCCCCCCCCCCCCCACCGTGTGTGTGCCTTCAGTGACTCTTAATTAAGTCGCCTGCCTTTCTCTCGTAAGGTCTGAAATCAGAAAACTCTGAATTTTCTGCCTACCGTATACCACCGTATATATATAGGGAGCTTCAACGCATCCATCAATTCCGACGAAAAGATGCGACTGAATGCTGAGAACGACGAGAATAAAGATATATTTCTTCTTTCTCCCACGAATCGAACCTCCTCCTGGACGGGAAGAGGTGAGGGTGGGGGGCGAAAATTTCTCGTTTTGGGGCCGAAATGCGAAAATAACTACCGCCGAAAACGATTTCTTGAACGCCTTCCGGGGTTGCTACAAAACCTGGACTCAGCTTGGAAAGTTGTGTGCAAAAATGTTTCTACGGCAGCGACCTGTGCGCCGGGCATGAAAAACCTTCAAAAATCGAAGGTATGGAACTATTGCTTGATCTTGCTATTTTCTGCTGTTTTTTTCCTGGTTGCCGTTTTTTTCTTCTATATTTTGGTTATTGGTTTGTTTTTGCTCAGTTTGTATTTTATCCGCTTTCATGCGACCGTCGAAAGTGATATTCCAGATGAGGGTTCCCTTGTTTCAAATACACACCGTAATGTGCTTTCAACTTATTTTAGAGTGATATTGAATATAAAAAATATTTAAATTAACCCATATATTTATGTCTTAACCACTTACGACTTTCAAACTTGTAGAAAACTTACACGTTTGTTATTTTTATTTTTCCAGATTTAGTCTCCCAGTAAATAAATGGAAAATATTAATTACTTATTTATCCTTTTAGGAATACAGATAACACAGGGGCCCGAGAATTGTTTGACACTTTATTAAAATTAAATAAAAATGTTCTAAACACAGTAACATTAAATGTAATTGGTAATTAATTGCATGCATAACAATATCAATAAACTTTCAGTATGAGAACGTTTAGTAGCTCGTACTACATTTAAACGGTATTGGATTTTCGTTCCAAGTATTTGAAAGCCTCTGAAGAGTTACGGAATGAATAACATCTGTGATGCTTCAGTTCTTGTACATTAGGGCATGTGGTCCTGTAAACAATATCGTTGACGTAACCCCACATGAAAAAAAAGCCAAGGGAGTTAAATCCGGCAATCGATGAGGCCACTGAATTGTACAACCGCAACCTATCAATCTGCTTGTGAAATAATGAATGAGACATTGACCAATGTTGAAGTCAGCCGTCCTGTTGAAAAACACATTGCCACATCTTTGCTACTGCCGTCATAGCCACTACGTTCTCCTGAATTTCTTACCAAAGTCATACACCTAGCTCCATATATCGGGTATCATGGTACAAAATTATAGGAAACGGAAATCTAGCATTTTTGTAAGTCGGACATCTTTCAAATACCTGGTTCGTACGTATAATTTCTTTTCTTTTCTTTTTTTTTTAAATATTGCAAATTGTCCAAACATTCTCGGACACCCTGTATATATGCAGGATTACTGATGGTAGTTCGACGTATTCATGGTAAGACGTGATAGAGGTGACAATGCGTTACAATTTTAGCCCCCATATGCAAGGTCAAAAATCAATAGTTTTTGAAAAATTTGAATATTAAAGTTTTCTCTTCCATAACACAGAATTTGACATTCAAGTGCAAATTAAAAAAAAAAAAAGCTGCTAATCAAAATAGTTTTATTTTAATGTATTGCCGTAGATGACAATCTAAGTAAGATGACGTAACCATAAAAGAGTACAAAACTTCTTTAAAATTTAAACTCCTGTTCACGAGCCACTACATATGTTTTTATTTTTTTATTTACATTTTTCCTTTAAAAAATGCTCTTTATCTAAAAAAACTGATGGCAAGCATACAAATTGCTAATAAAACTAGTCCATTTAATCAGCTATCCGAAAAATTATTAATGTCCGTGTAAAGGTATGCAATTCATAAAGAAGGTTGAGTTTTACTTAGCGCAGGTAAAAAATGCCGAAGGGAGCGCTTTCATACATTGTTCAGAATCATTGGTCAATGTGTGCGTGGGCGCCCATTGAAATTGTTCCAGGGCGAGGGGACAAACTTCAAAAAGTTTTTCTAGATTGGGGGCAAATTTCAGACTTGTTACAATTTGAGTTCTATTGGATTTGTGATGCACTTTTGTTTATATCATAAGACAGTATACTAAATCTCTAGGGGGGAGGGGGGGAAGTGCTCTACCTTTTTCCCTTGTGGGTCTTCCAACTTTTAGTCCACGGAAGCCGCACTTCGATTATATCAGAAGTTTTTTACTTTTATGCTTAAACATCATTAATATCATTAAAAGACGAAGTAAACAGTAACTAACAACTTTTATTAAAACCCAACAAACAAAATATTAGAACAAAGATTATCGGGATATAAAATCATAAAGTTCCAGGTGCAAGAGCCGCCATAGTACGGTCGGGCATTATGCTAGCGCTAAACTAGGGAACTGACAAAATTATGCTGCTGCAAGAACTGCACGTGCAAGCTTCTTATACCCTGCACAGTATTTGCATACTGGCTGCACAGCAGTACAAGTGAAGTGGCGCTTGACTCCAGTCTCATAAACCATAGACACTGAAAGGCATCTGGAGCATCGCTAGAGTTGATTCCGACGTTAATTCTCGGAACAGTTCAGTTGGTGAACAAACACTGGTGGCGAATGAAGGTCAGACGCCACACCCTCTTATGGACGCCAATGGATGTGTGGTGTGCAGATTTCAAAACCATTACGATTATTTTAGATTAGATACAATTACGATTATTTTTCTTTTTCAGATGGAGACTACGATTAGATAAATTATGGTAATCTCAACTATTTATTTTATCGACTACGATTAGATTATGGTAACAATAATTAAATCAATAAAAACTATCTATTACTATTACGCATGGTGAGATTACGATTACAAAATATTTTTTGGGAACATTCATAGCCTTTTAGTTGTAGAATTTTTACGCAGAGGACAGAACTAATTAACAAAAGCCACTCAAAAGGAACTGGTTAGAACATTGGTTAATAGTTTGGAAAATAGTTAAAACTTTGTAAAATAGCAGATAAAAGGATCCTGGAATACAGATTTAACCCGTTAAAGCAATGCTCTGCAATAATACAACAGCTGAGATTTTCTCCTTTCAGTCTCTTGCAGTGATTCCCTTTCCACAGATCTCGGAATGCCTTGCTGGGCCCAGAGAGGACCGATGAGAGGAAGTAACGCTGGCCACAGAAACGACAATATTTGGCTTTACGTTTTTGTAACAATAAATGCACATGTTAACCCAGGATTCAGTATTACTTTCGGCATTTTGAATAGAATTGCTAAAGCAGGATCCTCGAGAAATTCCACTTCACACTTCACACACAGTTTAATGAGTTTTCCTCTTATCGTCATTCTACGTACACCCTCCAAAAAAAGTATTCGAGCAAGAGAGAAATTTCCTACGTTGGTTTCGTATATTAAAAATTATTTATCATAGAATATGAATTAGGCTACGTAAAAATATGACTTTCCCTATTTCTATCAAGTTGTGCGTTTTTCAAAAACTCAATTATTATTCGCAAATCTAAAATAGGAAATTTCTATCTTGCTCGAATACTGTTTTGGAGGGTGTAAAATCTAAAACTGAGTGAATGTAATCCTGTAATCTTCTTAAGCGATTACGATAACTGATTCTTAGGTTATGGCTATACTACGATTATTTAATCATAATCTGGAAATTTAATTTTCTAGATTACGATTACACGGCAAAATTTAAGTTTTCAGATTACGATTACTTTAGATTATTTGTAGAACTAAATTTTTAGATTATGACTAAATTGCGGTTACACAAACAGTGTAAATCGATTATGATCGATTACGAGAAGTCTAGTGCTGTCGTGTTAGTTGCTTTCGGCTATACGCTCATTTTGTCGTTCAACAGAATGTGCTTAAGTAACGTTCGTCTGAATTATCCAAGGGGGAATTCTTTAGACCTTAACATCAGGGCCGTACCCAGGAAATAATTTCGGAGGGGGTCCGACATTTCGGGGGGGGTCTGACTTATTGAATATCATCATATTATATATAAATATACTCTCAGGCACATATAAATATAGATATAGTGATAATTTCGGGGGGGGGGTCCGCACCCATAGGACCACCCCCCTGGGTACGGCCCTGCTTAACATGATATTTGTTTTTCATCAGGGGTTCTTAAACTTATGTAGGTCGAGGACCCGCTCTTCTTTTTCACTGATCCCATCTGAACGGTGGTCACTTTATGCTGTTTTAAGTTCTGTCATCATCTGACTGAACTTCAACAATGTTATATTAACTCTTTATGTCTACTCTTAGTCACCACAGAGCATTTGGATGAACCTAGCCTCTCTGTGACAGGTCTCCTTCATAGAGAGGCTAGCGTGACAGCTTTGGTTTCTCGTAATGCATTTCAATTTCAAAAACCCGATTTTCAACTTTCATAAGAAGTATGAAATTCAAGTTTTTGCACGATTGTAATTGGTTGAATGAGTTAAGTAAACCTCCGACTTTGATTTCCCAGCTAATACATTATGAAAGCTGCTTGCTGTCACGCAGAGGGTGGACATATCGTAGAGAGGCTAGTTACGTGAAATTAATTCTGACCTGTACGAAACCCATGCCCAAATTTAAACGACTGCAAAGGGTTAAAGTTGGTGAGGCTAGAGAAACATTCAAACAAAGAAAGTCAACTTCTGATAATGTTTGAAATAATGTAAATGTATATGTATGATATAAATAACATAAAAATCCCTCTATATTATATTAGCATAATAATAGCTCTGCGTTTGATTTATAAAAAGTGTGTTGCTATATTTTAAGAAACTCCGTATATCAAGTGCCGGGGGAAAAAGTTGAAATTTTAATAGGGCATTAATATTGTTGACAGTTAAATGTGCGCCAAAAACACGATTGATTGTTTTCATAGAAATGCGGGTGTGGATTATGATCGTGATATTGATTCGGAATGCTGAAAGGATTTTTGGTGTATGCAGGACAACCAGTGCTCAAGAAAAATTGAAAGCTTGGAATAACAAGTAAAACAACTAGGCCCTCTAAAAGAGTTTTCTATCCGCCACGCCAGTTTTGCAGGTCTACATATTTATGTCATATTTATGTGATTTTTTTTTAACCCTGAATACGCCTAAAAACCACAAACTATTCCAAATTAGTAGCATAATCATTAACGACACTTTCATTTCCACGAAAACGTACTATAAGATTTTTGGAGCACAATTTAACTATCAACAGCCCCATTAAAAGGTAAACCATTTTTCCCGGTACTACATATTTATTATGGGAGAAAACAACAAAACAATGAAAAGAAGGTGAATTGCTAGTTAGCAAGCAGGTCATATCGAAAACGATCTAATACCTGATCTACCTCATACAGTGTGTGGGTAATGAGCATTAACTAATAAATTAACTAACAAATCACATTTTTTCTTTGTTATGTTCTGTATGCTTTCGCTCATAATAAAACGTGGTTGTCCTGCAATATTGTGCCAAATTTTTTTAACAATAAACGAGTTACTACAGAGCTTTTGTTAAGTAGATTAGGTAGACTTTGCCCGAGATATAATTCATCATGATTTCTGTTCGTGTTTTGTGTCATGGCAAACCTAATGGAGGGGTATCTTCCCGAAAATGCACACAGTTAGATCAACAGCCGCGTGGTAGGCCAGAATACTGGACCTTCACACTTCAGCGAACTACTATGTTCAGTGTCTCATCCATTCGGCCATGGTGGGGCACATCATGATTAGACCGTTTTTAATGTAACCTGTGTATTAACTAACAAATAGAATTTTTTTGTTCTGTTTCGTATGCTTTCTCCCATAACAAAAACTTTTATTTCTGTAGCTAAATTTTGTAGAAATAAACTAGTTACTACAGATTTTTTGTTTGTAACATAATATTGTCTTAAAAACACCTTAGCAAATCATTTTCAGGCCTAAGAAGTTTTTCAAGAGGCGCCTTTTTATACAATTTAAAATCCAATATTTTATCCGACGTATAGAAATATATTCTCTCAGTTTATTCAAGGTCCTGCTTCATTTGATCTCAGGGAATGACTTTTCGAGTATAAGGAACGGAAAAAAAAAAACTAAGCGACTTCCTCCGTGCAAAAAAAATGCAGACTTTTTCTTTCGACTCCAACAACAACAAAAAAGAATTGAATTTTGTGTCTCCTCCCCTCCCGTTTTTAAATGTCACGGAGATCTGTGGAGGTAGCTTTTATTTCGCCATTTGTTGTGACAAGTTCAAATACAACATGGTTTTAGTTTTTGTGATGTGTTTTCCTAATGATTTTTAGGAGCGGGGATTGATTTGTTGTTTTTCTGAGACCACAACCGGAAATTTTTATAAAGACACGGAAAGGAAAGATTTTTTTTAACGACAAATGCAGTAAAACAGTGCTAATTATGATAGCTTATCATATTGATACTTTATTTTTTCGCCTAAATTTAAGAATTTTAGATTCTTTAAAATCAGAGCAAGAAAGATTTATGAAACCGAACGTTATTAATTCTGAAACAAGGTTCAAAATCAGGCAAAAAGCAACAAATTATAAATCAATGAATACACAACAAACAGATTATTAAATAAAATGATAGTATGGTAAAATGAGTAAGTATTTCTTTTTGATCAAAAATATAAATAAATTGTTTTTAAACGATATTTCTGCTTTAGCCCATATTTCCAAACATTAATTGGCAAGATTTATTCTCATTAAAAAGGTTAGTAGCTGCATTTGGGAACATAATATAATTTTTATCTGCTTATTAAATCCATGCTCTTTTCTAAAAATTTCAAAATTTTTTTCAAGGAACTCCTACATTCCCGAAAATTTGAGACGTTTAGTGTTTACTTTCAACTTAGGTAAATTCTAAATAGCTTAATATCGGAAAATAGTAAGAATAAAAAAAATAAAAAAATATTTTTATTTTTGTAACTGTGCTTTAGTGGGGTCAGATAAAATGCGTATACAGTTAGGCTTAATTTATATTATGTTTCAAAATGCTCCTAATGAACCTTTTAATGACTATAAATGCTGACTACTAATGCCTAAAAATATAGGCTAAAGATAAATCTTTGAAAAGAAACTTTAGATTTTTGATAAAGAAGAATTACCTTCTCATTTTATCCCAATTTGCAATGCAACAATGAGATGTCGGAATACAATGTTTATGTAGAACCTAAGTCTGGCAGATTTGGCCGTAATAAGGTGTAAAAATATCATGGTTTTTTGAAAAATAATCAAAATAATTGGATTTTTAAAAAACTTAAATCTGATTTTCTTTAATGAAGTCAAATTTATTAAATGAGATTTTAAAAAAATAAGTTTAACGGATTTATATAAAGTGTATAGACAACTGGTAAATTTCTAGTTGTTAACAGTATAAATCTGTAAATAAAATATTTCTTTGCCATGCAAATAGAATAATTTTGTCCCAAGTGGATGATTTTCGAAGGACAGCAAAATTTACGGATTAATACTGACTTATTTTAAAAATTTAAAAGTGAATATTTCAGAAATAAAACTTTACAGAAATGTTAATCACATGCAATAATACTATTATGCACAACCTTTCAGCTTGTGGGCCACAGAAATTTAAATGTGTGGTATCAAGGGCCACTCAAGTAGTGGGTTCTTTTAAGTAATATAGTCTTAAAAACAATATATTGAAGACTAATTGATGAATGAAATGACACAGTTTCAAATATGTATTTATAGGATTCTTTGCAATTAAAGTT